>CM055116.1:588363172-588895672 GCA_029206835.1 Rana muscosa
CCTACACTATCTAAAACCCAAAGTCACTGATTTCTTTTGAGTGCCAGGAGAAAGAGGGAGAACAATCAAAAACAGCTCCCATATCTCCAACGAGTAGAACTGCCCAAATACAAAAAAAACTAGGGCACAGTCCCTGTGTTCGAGGAAAGGCACTCCGGAAAGTTCAGCAAGGAATGAAAAGAAAAGCGCACGGGAGTCTTTTTCCCTCTCTTTTTTTTTTTTTTTTCTCTTACAGGTAAAACCTTGGATGAGGCAATGATATAGGCTTCAGACGATCATCAAAAGCCTCCACATGGTACTCAACACTCTTTCCTTCCTTGCAGCAGATCACCACTTTGTCCGCATGAATGTGTCCTCCCGGCATCCATTTAGCTTTACAGTCCTGAAACTTCTTGGTGACCGTTGGTGAACAGGAAAGGTACCGCCGTGCTTGCTGTACTTTCAGTTTGTCCCATACAAAGGTATCATATCATCTTTGCCGAAAGACCTCCACCTCATAGAGCAGTTCCCGAGGCAGATACGGGTATTCCCACCCATATTCCTGAGCAACCTTCTGGCCAAAGAGACGCTGCAGCCTTGACAAAGGTGGCATAGTAGCTCGGTCTCCTTCTCCAGGTGGAACAATCGCTTCTGGGTGGCGAGGTGCGTTCACCACCTCGGTAGACCTGGGCCTAGGAGCCCGCAGTGATTGACGTTGCACTCCCGCAACAGGAGCAGGTGAAATGGATGTTGAATCCAGAAGGGGAACTTCAGACAGAGAACCAGCTTCTTCCCTTGGCACCGAAGCCTCTACCCGAGGTGTACTATCTCCAGTAGACATGTGCAGGTCCCTTGCAACACAGGACGAGGGTAGCTTCTTGTCCCATCCCTTCTGTTGGAAGATTTCGTCTATCTCCCCATCATTGCCATTGTCAGCCAATGAATCCAGGTCAGAGGTGTTGTAGAACTCAGCGGGCAGATAATTCCCAGTCACGGAACTATCCCCCTTGACAGCTTCTACCAACTGTGGGCTACCACCACTTTTAACCACGCAGACAGTCCCAACCCCTGGCTCACCTGGGCCTTTAGAAGAACAGGGATGTCCAGGACTTTTCCTACCGGAGCCATCCAGGCCTGGCAAGCAGTGGGGCGAAGCTCTTCCACAACCACACGAGGCCATCACTAGGCCGACTTTTCTCTTTGGCGGCCGGAGCAGGGAGCTGCTGGTGACCGAGGCAGCATCCTCGGATTTCTCTCTTTTCACTTCCGCTTGGGCAGTCACTTCGCCCGGATCAGTGCGCACGGGGAACGCACCAGCATCGATCTCTCCCTCCGGAGTGGCAGTCCCTGTGAGGTAGTTGAGGTGGAAAGCCAGAGGCTTTTCTGTGGATGGTTCCACCTCGAAGAGAAATTCTTTGCAGGCCTCACAGCTCCCGAACGGCTTCAGCTGGACCACCAGTCCCGAACAGCCGGGACAGATCACACTGAGGGCTTCCATGTCTCTGCAGGTATAGAGAGCCAATCGCCCCCGGAGCCTTAGTCTTATCCCTGTATCCATAATCGGAGCAGCCAGAGAAGACATATCCGCAAAGGAAGGAACGGAAATCCACGGAGCACTTGAAGCCATCCTCTCTCTTTGCTGCTCCATTATGCACTGACCCACCTGCGCCGGAATCTCCACGTGCGTACGTCCACGTGGCCAGACTCCTCCCACCTTCTGCACTTGTTCGCGGGCTTCTCACATGTTCGCAGGCTTTTCCCTTGCCCCGCCCACGAACTACACAGTTATGGGTTGCCTCGTGGCACGTTGGCCAATATGGCCGACCTACTCGGAACTCCTCCAGGCAACAAAGTTCAATTTCAGACACCATACACATATCCCGGATACGATGCCCCCACGTGTAGCGGCCTCACCCCTCTCCCTTTCTTTATCGGTTATATGGCTGTTGTCTAGGGGTACCTGGGAGAGAGGGATAAAACACACCACGGCCCATGTCCTCCATAACTAAGAGGTGAAGGCCAGAAGATTGGGCTTTTGTGTAGGTGTCCTAGAGTCAAGTCCAGTCCTTCGTCCCTGACTCCTTTGCTTTAGTAACCCAAGTTCCACACAGTGAATAGGTACAACTCAGTTTTATTCTTCTTGCCAGGCAATAAAGCAATCTTTCTCCTTTGGAAAATGGGGACAGATCGAGGCACAATCCTTTCCCTTCTTGCTGCTGCCCACTGTGCTGTCACCAGTGGTGAATAGTCACTGCCACTGACTAGGTAATATAGAACGTGAATTACCTTGGCTCACTTTGCCCCTGTCAGAGGAAGAAATCCGTCCAAGGGAGAAATGGAGGCCTCTCCGTTACCAGCGATGCCGCGCCGGGTCTTCGGAGAAGTTACTGCGCACCAGTCCTCACGAATTCAGACACGGGCACCCAAGGAGTTAGGGTCCCCTCGGATTCCTTCATCCTCGCGGAACTTAGTCGAAGGTACTGAGCCCCAGGCATCCGCCATAGTACCTCACCCCAGGCTAAAGGTGCCTGAGATGGACTCCATCTCCGCTCCGGCTAGGTCAAGGGCGCCTAGGCCCGGAACACCGGAACGCCAGCACCCAAGCTGAAGGTGCCTGGGTGCGGCCGCGTCCTCCAACTCTCTGCCCCTAAGGTCAGGGCGTCCGCCCCTTTTATGACCTCTCCCTTTGCGTCACAGCGGGTTCCCCGCCCCGCTGTACCAGCTCCAGGGGAGGACAAAAAGGCACAGTTTGCGGTGTGAGTTCAGCTCCCGCCCAAGGCAACAATGCCACCTGTAGGCCCCAAGGAACCCCACACCACCAGAGTCCTCACATAAATTCAAACACCCGCTACACTTGTATTAAGAGAGGTATGGACTCCAGAGAGAGATATCATTTTGCCCCTGTACAGATCCTTAGTAAGACCTCATCTGGAATATGCAGTTCAGTTTTGGACACCAGTTCTCAAAAAGGATATCGGGGAACTGGAGAAAGTACAGAGAAGGGCAACCAAACTGATAAGAGGCATGGAGGAACTCAGCTATGAGGAAAGATTGGAAGAACTGAATTTATCCACTCTTGAGAAGAGCAGATTAAGGGGGATATGATAAATATGTAGAAATACATTAGGAGTCCATATAGTGAACTTGGTGTTGAGTTATTCACCTTAAGGTCATCACAGAGGACAAGGGGACACTCTTTACGTCTAGAGGAAAAGAGATTTAATCTACAAATACGGAAAGGTTTCTTCACAGTAAGAGCTGTGAAAATGTGGAATAGGCTCCCTCCAAAGGTGGTTCTGGCCAGCTCGTAGATTGCTTTAAAAAAGGCCTGGATTATGTCCTAAATGTACACAATATAACTGGGTACTAACATTTATAGGTAAATCTGATCCAGGAAAAATCTGATTGCCTCTCAGGGGATCAGGAATGTATTTTGTTCCCCTTCTGTAGCAAATTGGGGCATGCTTTGCTGGTTTTTTTTGCCTTTCTCTGGTTCAACTGTGGGTGAAAGGCTCTGTATATGGGATTGTATTTTTTATTTTTTTTGGTTGATCTAGACCAGTGGTTCTCAACCTTTCCAGTGCCGTGACCCCTTGATAACATTTCCCAAGTTGTGGGGACCCCTAACAGTAAAATTATTTTCGTAGCGTGAGTTGTCAGCACCCAAGGCAAGACAAGTAATTTGCACCCTTAACCCACGGATATTTAGCACTCCCTGAGTCCCTTCCACTTGTACAGTATTAAAAGCCCTTATGCCCTGTACACACGATCGGATTTCCGATGGAATTTTCCAGCGGAATTCCGATGAAGCTGACTTCCATCAGTCTTGCATACACACTGTCAGACTAAATTCCGACCGTCCAAAATGCGGTGACGTAAAACACTACGATGAGCTGAGAAAAATTAAGTTCAATGCTTCCGAGCATGCGTCAACTTGATTCTGAGCATGCATGGATTTTTCTCAGATGGAATTCCACACAGACGATCTGAATTTCCCATCGGAAAAAGTTAAAACATGTTCTATTTTTTTACATCGATGGAAAAAAGTCAGATTGGGCCCACAGACGATCGGTTTTCCGATGAAAAAAGTCCATCTGACTTTTTTCATCTGAAAAAACGATTGTGTGTACAGGGCATTAGGGTACATTTTAGGATGTACCACGCTTTCTCTTGGTTCTTCTTTCTTTCCCCTTTATCTCTCTATCCTAATTTCTTGTTTTTTTCCCCCATTCCTCTCCCTAGCCATCTTTTTTGTTCTTTCTCTTATTTTTTCTCTCCTTTTTTCTTTGTTCCTCCCCCTCTTTTCCTCTCCCTTCCATGTATTCTCAATGTTTATTCTTTCTTTTACTCCTTGGTGGGGGGAGGGGTGGGATGGGATGAGTGGCAGTGCTGGCGGGGAGTTGGGATCAGTGGCAGTGCTGGCGGGGAGTTGGGATCAGTGGCAGTGCTGGGGGGAGTTTTGATCAGCCAACATAGGTGCTCTGATCAAGGTCATCTGCTGATCGGAGAACTGTAGTGGGGACTTTTAATGGCAACTATAATCACAGGTAGTGTTACTCACTGTGCCTCCGGCTTCACTGTGTCTCCGACTTTGTGGTGTCTCGCAGCAGTGACACCTATGCTGAAATCAGGAGATAGGGTCTCCTCCAGCCCCTCGCACTTCACATTCCTCACCAGTCAGGTGACCTCTAGTCTCTGCCCCCCCCCCCCCAGACATGATGTTAACTGAATGGGCAGCTGTGAAGAGGCTGAGTGGGCGTCTGCGGGCTCCAGGAACAGCTCAGCTGGGCGGCCGCAAAAAAGGCTGGGAGAGCAGTGCGGGCTTCAGGAACAGCCCAGGATTTGGTGACCCCTGGCAAATTGTCATTTGACCCCCAGGTTGAGAACCACTGATCTAGATGGACTTGTGTCTTTTTTCAACCTGACTAACTATGTAACAATGGATAAGCTTGGTGAGCCATCATGCACTTCCTCCTGCACCTAATGTGTTAGTTCAGCTTTACAAAAAAAACACACTTTGCTGTCCTATATGGGTACAACAATGTCTTCAACCACATTTAAAGCAGCTCCTTCAAATCCCTTGCAGGCAGTGATGACTCTGTCCCAAGTTAATGTAGGGACACAGCAGCCATAAGTGCCATGGGAGGAAGCGCCATCCTGTACTTTTCGGGACACACATACACAGCGTGTTTTCTCTCTTGTTGACTGTGATAATTTCAGTGGCTGCTACAGAAAGGAGTACACACTGTACATGTGCATCCCAAAAAAACAGGACAGTGCTCCCTCCCATAGCACTAGTGGGTGCTGGTCCTGATGGCTGTTTTGTCTCTACAAAAACTTGGGACTGAGCCATTGTTAACGGCAGAAAAATTTGAAGGAGCTTCTTTAAAGTGAACCATTACTCTCTCAAACAACATTGACTATTGTTAATTATATTTACTTGTTTTTTTCTTTCCTTTACATACAGTGCTCAGCATAAATGAGTAAACCCATTTTGAAAAGTAAGATTTTAATCAATATCTCAATAAACCCAAAAACAATTTCCAAAATGTTGACAAAACTGAGTTTTATAGAACATTTGTTTAGCTCATTACATAAAAGTAAGGTTAATAATATAACTTAGATTACAAAATATTCAGTTTTTACTCAAATTAGTTGATGCAAACATGAATACACCCCACAACAAGAACTACTACATCTAGTATTTTGTCTGACCTCCATAATTTGTAAGGACAACACCAAGTCTTCTAGGCATGGAATAAACGAGTTGGCAGCACATTGCAACATCTATCTTTTTCCATTCTTCAAGAACAACTTCTTTTAGAGCCTGGATGCTGGATGGAGAGTGAAACTCAACTTGTCTCTTCAGAATTCCCCATAGGTGTTTGGTTGGTTTCAGATCAAGAGACATACTTGCCCCCTGAATCGCTTTTACCCTATTCTTCCTCAGTGGCATTAGATGTGTGTTTTGGATCATTGTCATGTTGGAAAAGAGCATGACGACCAAGGGCACTGAGTGATGGTAGCTAGGGATGAGCTTCGTGTTCGAGTCGAACACACGTTCGACTCGAACATTGGCTGTTCGAACGTTCGACGAAGATCGAACGTTATGGGCCGTTCGCGCCAAATTCGAGTGGGGCGTCACGGCCCATAATTCACTGCAGCATCGCAGTGCATTGCTGGCTGATGATTGGCCAAGCATGCACTATGACCCCGCATGCTTGGCCAATCACAGTGCCGGCAGCGAGGAGAACCATAATTGGCCACAGGCAGGATGCCTGTGGCCAATCATAGCTCAGGGGGGTTTAGTACACGCCCCACACTATAAAAGGCCACCAGCACGGCGGCCTTGTGTAGTGTGTTCCGGTGTGCAGGGAAAGAGCTTGATAGGCAGGGAGAGTGTTTTTGACATCCCTTGAAACCTTGTGCATTTACAGTCTGTTGGCGTGCAGGGACAGAGAAGGATAGGCAGGGAGAGTGTCAGTGACATCCTTTGAAACCTTGTGCATTTACAGCGTGTTGGCGTGCAGGGACAGAGAAGGATAGGCAGGGAGAGTGTCAGTGATATTCTTCGCTAAACCTTCTGCACAGTATACACCTGAAGCTATCCCTTATTGCTCGTCGTGGTGTTGTTCTGTTGTGTAACACAGACAGGCATCTGCAAGCAGTTACAGTGGGTGTAGGTGCCTCCTGCACAGTATACGCTACCCCTTATTGCTCGTCGTGGTGTTGTTCTGTTGTGTAACACAGACAGGTATCTGCAAGCAGTTACAGTGGGTGTAGGTGCCTCCTGCACAGTATACGCTACCCCTTATTGCTCGTGGTGTTGTTCTGTTGTGTAACACAGACAGGCATCTGCAAGCAGTTACAGTGGGTGTAGGTGCCTCCTGCACAGTATACGCTACCCCTTATTGCTCGTCGTGGTGTTGTTCTGTTGTGTAACACAGACAGGCATCTGCAAGCAGTTACAGTGGGTGTAGGTGCCTCCTGCACAGTATATGCTACCCCTTATTGCTCGTGGAGTTGTTCTGTTGTGTAACACAGACAGGCATCTGCAAGCAGTTACAGTGGGTGTAGGTGCCTCCTGCACAGTATACACTACCCCTTATTGCTTGTCGTGGTGTTGTTCTGTTGTGTAACACAGACAGGCATCTGCAAGCAGTTACAGTGGGTGTAGGTGCCTCCTGCACAGTATACGCTACCCCTTATTGCTCGTGGAGTTGTTCTGTTGTGTAACACAGACAGGCATCTGCTAACAGTTACAGTGGGTGTAGGTGCCTCCTGCACAGTATACGCTACCCCTTATTGCTCGTCGTGGTGTTGTTCTGTTGTGTAACACAGACAGGCATCTGCAAGCAGTTACAGTGGGTGTAGGTGCCTTCTGCACAGTATACGCTACCCCTTATTGCTCGTGGTGTTGTTCTGTTGTGTAACACAGACAGGCATCTGCATGTAGTTACAGTGGGTGTAGGTGCCTCCTGCACAGTATACACCTGAAGCTACCCCGTATTGCTGGTTTGACCAGCAGGCCATTAGAATGTCTGGAAGGCCAACAAAGAGAGGCAGACAGTCACGAGCCAATAAAAGAGGGCAAGCAGGCTCTGTGTCTGGGGGCAACAGTGCTGGTCGTGGACGTGGTGCATTGTCATCAGCACGTGGCCATGGGACACGCTTGTCCTTATTTTCGGCAGCTGGACGTTTTGAGCCGCATCATGCTGAAGACTTGGTAGAGTGGATGACCAAGCCCTCCTCATCCTCCTCATCCTCTCACCCAGGCTCAGGGTACTGGCAAAGCAGCTGCCAAAGCGTACTCTTCCCTCGTATCAATGTCATCATCAGTCACTCCTTCCCTAGACCCACCATGTCCTCCTGAGGAGTCCCCCGAACTGTTTGAGCACAGTGTTGGGTACATGCTCCAGGAGGATGCCCAGCGTTTTGAAGGGTCTGATGATGATTCCCAGCTAGAGGAAGGCAGTAGCGTGAGCGCAGAGAGAGGGGATGCTCAAGAAGGACAGCAATCTGGCAGTCATGTTCCAGCAGCTGCAGCATACTGCCAGATTGGCTCCAGTGATGAGGAGGGAGGGGATGATGAGGTCACTGACTCCACGTGGTTGCCTGATAGGAGAGAGGAGGAGGAGGAGGAGGATGAGGAGGAGGAGGCACATCTCCAACGAGGCAGGATGCCCTCCGCTGGCCAGCGTAAGGGCAGCACACCGACTGAATCACACCGCAGAGCTCCGCCTGTGCAGGGCGCTGCCTCTGCCCATTATTTCAAAAGTTCTTTGGTGTGGGCCTTTTTTGAGTCGAGTGCATCAGATCGCACCGCTGCTATTTGCAACATATGTCTCAAGCGTATCTCGCGTGGCCAAAACATCAGCCGCTTGGGCACCACATGCTTGACCAGACATATGTTGACCTGCCATGCAGCTCGTTGGCAAGCGTACCTTAAAGGCCCACACCAAAGAACAAAGCGGACCTCTCCTTGCTCCTCATCAGCTGGGATCTCCAACCCCACTATACCTTCAGTCCTCTCTGAAACCTGCACTGAGAGGAATGAAGGTGTAGAATTAGGTGTGTCACAGCCAAGTACTTGCGGGCACTCTGCTAGCAGTACATCGACGTCCGATTGTAGCAGGCAAATTTCCCTGCCCCAGCTGCTGGACCATCGAAAGAAGTTCACTCCCAGCCATCCACATGCCCAGCGGTTGAATGCTAGCTTGGCTAAATTGCTAGCACTTCAACTGCTGCCTTTTCAGTTGGTAGACTCTGCCCCCTTCCGTGAGTTTGTGCAATGTGCGGTTCCTCAGTGGCAGTTTGCCAAACGCCACTTTTTCTCACGGAAGGCGATTCCGGCTCTCTACCGGCATGTGGAAGGCAATGTCCATGCCTCGCTGGACAGGACGGACAGTGGTAAGGTGCATATTACCGCTGACTCATGGTCCAGCAGGCATGGACAGGGACGTTACCTTTCTTTCACGGCCCATTGGGTCACTCTTTTGGCAGCTGGGAAGGATGCAGGACAAGGTGCAGTAGTGTTGGAGGTTGTTCCGCCGCCACGCCTCCAAAATGCTACTACTGGTTGTTGTGACACACCTCTCTCCTCCACCCCCTCCTCTTCTTCTTCCTCCATGGCCTCTTCCTGTACTTTGTCCTCGGAACCAGCGGTGCTCCGTAGGCGTTCAAGGGGCTACGCTAGTACGCAGGCAAAAAGATGCCATGCCGTGCTTGCGCTGGTGTGTTTGGGGGACAGGAGCCACACTGGGGCAGAGGTTCTGTCAGCTCTGCAGGGGCAGGCCGAGAGGTGGTTGATGCCACGCCAGCTTAAGCCAGGAATGGTGGTTTGCGACAATGGCACCAACCTCCTCTCCGCCCTCCGACAGGGACAACTGACCCATGTGCCCTGTGTGGCTCACGTCCTTAACCTGGTGGTGCAGCAGTTCTTGGGCAGGTACCCGGGCTTACAGGATGTCCTGAGGCAGGCCAGGAAAGTCTGTGTGCATTTCCGCAGATCATATAATGCCAGTGCTCGGCTGGCTGAGCTGCAAAAGGAGTTGAACCTGCCCAAGAACCGCCTTAAATGTGACATGCCCACCAGGTGGAACTCAACGTTGGCCATGCTGCAGCGGCGGCACATGCAGCAGTGGGCCATCAATGAGTACCTGTGCGACTACGGCACCAGGACAGGGTCAAGGGAGCTCGGGTTTTTTTCACCACGCCAGTGGGGCATGATCAGGGATGCATGCACTGTCCTGGCACCATTTGAGGAGGCCACGAGGATGGTGAGCAGTGACAGTGCATGCATCAGTGACACTGTACCTCTTGTCCACCTGTTGGAGCATACGCTGCGTGGAATAATGGACAGGGCACTTGAGGCAGAACAAAGGCAGGAAGAGGAGGACTTCCTTGCCTCTCAAGGCCCCCTTTACCCAGACAGTGTTCCTTCTGTCCCACCCATCACACAGGAAGAGGACGAGGAGGAGGAGGAGGAGGATTGTGTTAGCATGGAGGTGGAGCATGGCACTCAGCATCAACAGCAGCAGTCTTTTAGGGATGATTTACAGTCCCAACAAACCCGTGGACTTGTACGTGGCTGGGAGGAGGTGGCTGCGGATCATGTCGTCCTTAGTGACCCAGAGGACTCCGGACCGAATGCCTCAGCTAACCTACGCTGCATGGCCTCCCTGATCCTGCAAAGTCTGCGGAAGGATCCTCGTATTTTTCGGATCAAGGAGAGGGACCATTACTGGCTGGCCACTCTCCTTGATCCACGGTACAAGGGTAAGGTTGTGGGACCTTATCTTGCCGTCGCAGAGGGAGCAGAGGATGAGACATCTCCGGGAGGCCTTGCAGAAAGGTCTGTGCAACGCGTTCCCAGAGACTGGGAGGTTACAAACTCCTGGTCCTGGACAACGAGTTGCTGAGGCTTCGGTCAGTAGCAGAAGGAGCGGTGGAGAAGGTGGCCGTCTGATCGATGCGTTCAGACAATTTTTTAGTCCGCAGCCCCAAGGTATGATCGGTTCCAGCAACCATCGCCAGCGTCTGATATACATGGTGCAGGAATACCTAGGGGCAAGGTCAGACTTGGACACCTTTCCCACCGAAAATCCTCTGGCTTACTGGGTGTTGAGGATGGATCAAAATAAAAATATTTTATTATAATCTGCTTGATACTTTGTCATCTCTGCACCATCAAAAATCCGATTTTCTTTGCTCCCATCTATTTACTCTCCTGTAAGAGTTAATATGGGAAAAAGGTGTCTCCTCTCTACTGACGCTTTATCACCAATCCTTGTTTCAATAAAAACCCCACTTTTCAAAAACGTTTGTCATTGGGACGGAAAGTGAGGTGAAATGTTCTGAACAAGGGGCACAGACAGCAAAACAAATGTTACAGGGGTGATAACCCTTCCCTAGGTTTTCCAAAAAGCTTAAAAATAGATTTTTTGGCTGGAGCTACACTTAAACAATGTACGTGTTCAAAATTACAAACAGATTCTACTTAAGAACAAACCTACAGTCCCTGTCTTGTTTGCACCGCCTGTATACTGCTGTTCAGAGTATATAGGGCCTTTTTTATTTTGTGTGCGGGGTTCCCCTTAATATGCATACAAGACCCAAAGGGGCTGGTAATGGGCTGGGGTAGGGGGGGGGGGTCTGGTGGGGTAGCCATGCCATTTTTCTCAAAGATTTTCATCCATATTACCGGGACCAGACATGACATTAAAGCCGCAAGCAGTTTTAAATGGCTTTTTTTCCTTTAGAAATGTCATTTTATGAAGGGACAGTTCTAAACACAGGAAACACATGCCACTTCACAGGCATACTTTAGACACCCCCCAGGTACGATATTTAAAGGAATATTTCACTTTTTTTTTTCACTTTATGCATCATTAAAATTACTGCTCCAGAAAAAACTTCCGTTTTTAACTACTTCCCACCCGGCCACTGTACATATACGGCCGGGTGGGTGCTCTCTCCTTCTGAGTGGACGTTCCTGAACGTCCCTCAGAAGGAGGGGGATCGCGCGCGCGCGCCGCCGGCGGCGCGTGCGCGCCCCCGCCGCGTTACCAAGGACCCGGTGCGGCTGCCCGGCGGCCGCGATTGCCGCCGGGCACCCGCGATTGCCGGGGAACCAAGCAGGAAAGTGGATCTGTGTGTGTAAACACACAGATCCACGTCCTGTGAGGGAGAGGAGGCTGATGGTGTGTCCCTTGTACATAGGGACAACCATCGGTCACCTCCCGCAGTCAGTCCCCTCCCCCCACAGTTAGAACACATTGAGGGAACATATTTAACCCCTTCCCGCCCCCTAGTGGTTAACCCCTTCCCTGCCAGTCACATTTATACAGTAATCAATGCATTTTTATAGCAGGGATCGCTGTATAAATGTGAATGGTACCAAAAATGTGTCAAAAGTGTCCGATGTGTCCGCCGCAATATCGCAGTCACAATAAAAATCGCAGATCGCCGCCATTACTAATAAAAAAAGAAAAAAAAAGAAAAAATGCTATAAAACAATCCCCTATTTTGTAGACGCTATAACTTTTGCGCAAACCAATCAATACGCGCTTATTGCGATTTTTTTTATACCAAAAATATGTAGAAGAATATGTATCAGCCTAAACTGAGGAAAATTTTAATTGAAAAAAAATGGGTATTTATTATAGCAAAAAGTAAAAAATATTGTGTTTTTTTTTTTCAAACTGGACGCTCTTCTTTTGTTTATAGCGCAAAAAATAAAAACCACAGAGGTGATTAAATACCACCAAAAGAAAGCTCTATTTGTGGGGAAAAAAGGACGCAAATTTTGTTTGGGAGCCACGTCGCACGACCGCGCAATTGTCATTCAAAGTGTGACTGCGCTGAAAGCTGAAAAATGGCTTGGGCAGGAAGGGGGTTTTAGTGCCCAGTAGGGAGGTGGTTAAAACTTCTTTTTGCATTGATACATGTCCCCTGGGGCAGAACTCGGGTCCCCAAACCCTTTTTAGGACAATAACATGCATATTAGTCGTTATAATTAGCACTTTAGATTTCGAACGTTCGCGTCCATTGTATTTAATAGGGTTCTAACGTTCGTGCGAACTTTCGGTCCGTTCGAAGGTTCTGGTGCGAACCGAACCGGAGGGTGTTCGGCTCATCTCTAGTTGACACCTTAGGCTGTAATTACTATAAAACCCTCTTCCTCTTCATAACAGGAAATCACTGTAAAAGCTGATAACATTTTTTGCTATTCCAGTCCAGTGCAGAGAAATTTATAGATGCTGGAATTATGGCAAAATTACCAAGCATTTTCTGTATTTTCAGAAAATGTACTTAGCCTGAAAGAATAAAAAAATGCATCCAACACATATAAGGACTGGTAAGATACATTTTTGTTCTTGAGTTTAGATATGCTTTAAAGCTGAACTCCAGGCAGATAGGAAATATGTTCGTTAAGAGGCATTAAATACTCATAAACTTGACACAAATCTGCAAATGACATGTAGGATTTTAGAAATAATAATATAAATATTAAGTAACGTACAGGTCGTATAATTTCCTCTTTTTATCTCTAGGGCCTCGTCGGGATGCTCAAGCTGCTACACAGTATATCAGGGATTACTACAAAGATATCTTTAATAATACAAAACCACAGGATCTTTCAGAAAAGGATAAGAAAGATGCAGAGCGTACACTTTATATCCATGAGACCTGCGCTACGGAAACTAAAAACATCCAAAGAGTGTTTGAAACCACAAAAGAAGATGTACTCCGAAAATATCTTAAAGAGTTTGGAATTGTATGACCGCCATTGCCAAAAATCCTAATTTGCTTCTTTATTTATCTGCCACTTGCACAAACATAGAGGAATTGTATCTTGGACATTGGTGCACCTCCTTTCAAGTATTTACCTATTTGAACAGTTATCATGCACAGAAATTGACAGAAGACTGATGGGCTTGGCTGGCCATTGGGTCAAATCTCATGATCAACATGGCTTCCTTGGGCGGTGGATGTTTTATGAAAGATAAACGAGCCATGTCACAGCTGTGTGTGGATCCAAAAGACAGAGCTTTCTAAGCAAGCTTCCATCTCTATATTCCTGTAACTTCATAACAATTGTATATCCTATTACATAAAAATCTATGTGAAAAGATACAGACTAAAGCCCAGGACAGTAGAAACCATCCGTCCAGTAGAAACCATCCGTCATTCCACCCGTGTGTACAGGCCCTTATCCCACAGAAGCCAATCCGGCTTCTGTCGGACAAGCATGCTGGGAAAATAGCAGCCAATGGCTGCAAGCACTGACCGGTGTGTTCACACAGTAGCACACTGGGGAGATCGCTGTAATAACATTGCATATATAGTACAGCAAGCTCCTTAGGTTTTTATCATTCAGCCCGCTGGGTTGAATGAAGAAAAAAAAAGTGTATCGTGTACCAGGCAAACGGCTTTCACAACTTACTGTGTGTGTTGGAACTTGTGCATGTAACAGTAGTAAGTAAGCAAGATGCATCTACGAATTTGCATGCTTTCAGGTGATTGCTTATTTTGAGCTTGATTCATAGGGTACAATCATAGTCCAAGGAAATCCAAGAAAAATCCTGAGAGCATGAACAGACAGGTAGTAAGGCTGGCCATAGATGTTTTTTTTTATTTTTCAGCTAGAGGACTGTGACTGCATGTTTGTAAGTCACACCTGACTGAGGCAGTTGTTGTATTGAGCAGGCTAATTGTTACAGTTTAATATGTTGTAACACACTTTGAGGAATATATCCAAAATACAGACGTCAAAAGCAAATACCGTATTTATCGGCGTATAACACGCGCCGGCGTATAACACGCACCCCAAGTTTAGGAGGGAATTTTAGGGAAAAAAACTTTTAGGAGGGAAGTTTAAGGAAAAAAAAATTACATTTAAATGCAGCCTTACCAGTGTCCATTGCAGCCTTGTCAGTGCAGCCTTGCCAGCAGTGTCCATTGCAGCCTTGCCCCAGTTTCCAGTGCAGTCTTGCCAGCAGTGTCCATTGCAGCCTTGTCAGTGCAGCCTTGCCAGCAGTGTCCATTGCAGCCTTTCCCCAGTGTCCAGTGCAGCCTTGCCTCAGTGCCCAGTGCAGCCTTGCCTCAGTGCCCAGTACAGCCTTGCCTCAGTGCCCAGCACAGCCTTGCCTCAGTGCCCAGCACAGCCTTGCCTCAGTGCCCAGTACAGCCTTGCCCGCATTTCAAAAATGGCGCCGTCGAGATCGCTGCAGGGACTGGGCGGAGCGGGATGACGCCGCCGAGAACGCAGGGACTGGGCGGAGCCGAGATACACATAGCTGAGTGTACTCGGCTCTAGTCGGCTCTTCTCGGCTCCGCTCACAGTCACGCCGGGACTGGGCGTGACTGTGAGCGGAGCCGAGAAAAGCCGAGTACACTCGGCTATGTGTATCTCGGCGGCAATCGCTGCGCTCCGCTCAGTCAGCGGAGATTCGACGGGGGATAGTTGAGTATCGGCGTATAACACGCACCCGCGATTTTCCCCTGATTTTAAGGGGGAAAAAGTGTGTGTTATACGTCGATAAATACGGTACCTTCCCTTTTATTTATAGACCAATGCACTTGCAGCAAGATCCCCCTTTTCTTTTCAAAGTATTTTAATGTAAAATCAAACAAGCTTCAAAATATTAGACTTTTTTAAAGTTCTTATGAATTAGTTTAAAAAGAACCTGGGAGCTACTATTACTGACTTGTTTTAAAATACAAAAGTGCCCCTGTGTCAATGGTGTCACTGCAAAAAAAAAAAATGTCCTTGCGTCAATGGTGTCACTGAACGGAAATAATATTCCTGTGTCGATGGTGTCACTGGAAGGAAAAAATGCCCCTTTGTCCATATTGTCATAGTTACATAGTAGGTGAGGTTGAAAAAAGACACAAGTCCAACCTATGTGTGTGATTAGATGTCAGTATTACATGGTATATCCCTGTATGTTGTGGTCATTCATCTAATAGTTTTTTGAAACTATCGATGCCCCCCGCTGAGACCACCGCCTGTGGAAGGGAATTCCACATCCTTGCCACTCTTACAGTAAAGAACCCTCTACGTAGTTTAAGGTTAAACCTCTTTTCTTCTAATTTTAATGAGTGGCCACGTGTCTTATTAAACTCCCTTTCACAAAAGTTTTATCCCTATTGTGGGGTCACCAGTATGGTATTTGTAAATTGAAATCATATCCCCTCTCAAGCGTCTCTTCTCCAGAGAGAATAAGTTCAGTGCTCGCAACCTTTCCTCATAACTAATATCCTCCAGACCCTTTATTAGCTTTGTTGCCCTTCTTTGTACTCTCTCCATTTCCAGCACATCCTTCCTGAGGACTGGTGCCCAGAACTGGACAGCATACTCCAGGTGAAGCCGGACCAAAGTCTTGTAGAGCGGGAGACTTATCGTTTTATCACTGGAGTTGACCCCCTTTTTAATGCATGTCAATATTCTGTTTTCTTTGTTAGCAGCAGATTGGCATTGCATGCCATTGCTGAGCCTGTTATCTATTAGGACCCCCAGGTCCTTTTCCATCCTTGATTTCCCCAGAGGTTCTCCCCCCCAGTGTATAGATTGCATTCATATTTTTGCCACCCAAATGCATTATTTTAAATTTTTCTACATTAAACCGCATTTGCCATGTAGTTGCCCACCCCATTAAAGCGGTTGTATACCGCAAAACTTTTTTTTATTTTATTTTTTAAACCTGCAAGGCAAAGGCATAATGAGCTAGTATGACTAGCATACTAGCTCATTATCAATTACTTACCTTAGATCGAAGCCCCCGCAGCAGTCCTCGGACACGTCCTCTGTCGCCGCCATGATACCCGGAGTGACTTCCGGGTATCGCCGCTCCGGCGCTGTAATTAGCCGAAGCGGCGATGACATCACTCCCACGCATGCGCGAGGAACGACACGATTCCCGCGCATGTGCGAGTTCCGGCAGTGTCCGGCGGGCTCTCATTCAAGAGCCGCCACGCTCAGTGCGCCTGCGCCGTAGATATCGGTACAGTCTTTTTTGCAAATATCTCCGAGACCGTGTAGGTCTCGGAGATATTGCAAGCACCTACAGGTAAGCCTTAATGTAGGCTTACCTGTAGGTTCATGTAGTATTTGAGGGTATACAACCGCTTTAATTTGTGCTGATCTTTTTACAAGGTTTCCACATCCTGCAAAGAAGTTATTGCCCTACTTAGAAGCAAAATTCCTGCTGCATCAGTGTTAGTAGGGAAAAAAATGTTGCTGCATGGTTGTTGGTAGGGAAAAAATGTAGCTCCAAAGACATGCTGGTAGGTTAATTGCATCCTGTCCAAATTGGCCCAGTACGCGTCGAGATCCTACAGGGTAAATGACCGCACCAGCCAGGCAGACACTGGCTGCAAAAAGCGCCTAGAGGCGATTCAGTTCGCATTTGTAGCACTATACAAGTTACTCATTCTTTTATTCATTCATTGCTGTCAGTCTGAGGAGGACTAATTTGGTATCTGTGTCAGTGAGATAAAGGAGGGGAGCTGGGAGGTTGGGGGGGGGGCTCTGTGGGTACATTTAACTAAACAAGCCCATTCCTAGACAGTCTGCCTCCATTTGCTTTGTCTGTTGGTCTAATTCTAAAGCTGGGCGTAGATGGAAGGAAATATGACCAATACAGCATGGATTAGCCAAGCGTTAGATCGACTTCTGTCAAACAGACACCCTGGAAAACTTTTGTTGACTAGCGACTGTGACCAGTCGACTGTAGCCACTGAACAATATATTCAGACAGCAGAGGGAGCCGCTGTTAGAATTCAATGTCCCGGCGGGGGATATTCCTCTATCCACCTCACTTGTGTGAATGGATGAATCTGTTCGTTTTTTTTGTTAAGCTTGGTGAGTGAATGAAGAAAAACTAACCATCTATGCCCAGTCTAAGCTTAAATAGCTTCCTTGCAGCATTAACCCTATGCTGCCTACTACTGGGAGTGTTTACTTGGCTTGGCTCTCTATTGGTCCGACCTGGGGGGGCAGCAGTTTTTTCTCCTAACCAGGCTGAAATACTGCACCAGTAGAAGGGAATGGGTTGGTGAAAGGAACAGGCCAGTGTGGTATGGCAGTATAGGAGTGCAGGAGGTGGAACATCTGTATTAAGAAAGAAGTGTGTTCTCAGTGGATGCCCTGCTCTCTTCCACCCACAGAAGGCCCATATTAAAGGGAGAATAGAGCAGAATCCCCCCTTTAGCAGCTGTGGAGACTGCAGCTCGTGGTCTTGCCTGACATAGACAGCAGTTTTCTTTGACAATAGTGACACTGCCCATCACTCCTGTTTATAAGATAGTCAAACAAAGGAGCAGCTGCAGGCTCCCTTCGGGCTCCCCCCCATTTATAACAACATTGTGCCCAGGGCACATACCCCCTCTGCCCCCTCATTATCCCGGCACTGATTCTGGGTCATTGACTCAGTTAAGAAAGCATAAATATGACAACCCTTCAGCTTTCACCTTTACAAATATGTCAGCTGCTACTTTAAAAAAAAATTATGAATACAAAAAATTGTAGTTGATGTTACCTACTTATCTAATCACATTTCAGACTTTAAAATTTTTGTGTAGTCAGGCTACTGAAAAAAAAACAAAACACACTTTTCTTATTGCTCAATAAGCTTATAATAAGGCTGAAATAGCCAAGAACACACCTGCTGTAATTAGCTCATTTGAAAGGCAAAGCAGCCATCAATAAAAATCCCAAGACATATGCCGCGTACACACGATCCCTTTTCTGATCGGGAAAAATTAAATTTTTTCTCTTGGACGAGAAAAACGGCCGTGTGTAGACTTTCCAGCATTTTTCCAGACGAAAAACGACAAGAATCACGACGAGAAAAATTAGAGCATGCTCTAATTTTTCTCGTCGCGAATCGCTGCATTTTTTTCCGCTGCAGTTTTCCCATAGGGAAACACTGCTAGGGAGCCTACACACGGCCGGTTTTCTCGACCAAGAGAAAACCTGTCATGAAAACCAGCCGTGTGTAGAGGACCAAGCCAGTCCTCGTTTTTTCCCGTCGGGTTTCACGGCGGTGTTTTCACCGCCGTGAAACTCGAACGTGTGTACACGGCAATAGTTGTCTTCATGCTGGTTTGTATAGTGAGTGTATGTGATCAGTGTGATAAACCAACCTTTTCATTTACCCTTGCAATCAACGACTCCATTATTAAACCTAAAATTACCAAGTATTCCATTATAAATGTGGCATTCTGCATAATTACAATTATCACGATATGCCTATTATTGATATTATTTGACAAAAAATTATTTTCTGTGCCCATGTCTGATTTAAGTTCACTTTTTTGTGAATCTTTTTTTGTCATCCCCCTGGCTACTGAGGGATTCTTAATGGACAGTGGCAGGGCCAAGCCACCTGCAGTGGCATGCAGTTGCTTTGACAACTTAGGATTGGCTTTGTGCAGTTACAGCTTCCTGGTGGGATAGCTCAGGTGGGTTTGGACTAGAACCTGAACATGTCTCAGCTTATACCTCCTTAGTAGCACAAATCTCTTATGCTCAGCTACTGCTCTGTCCAGCTGCCAGAAGCAAATGAAATGCCCACTAATTCTGGGTAGGTAACCTACTCCCTTTTACCACATGGGACAGCACTGGTGTTTGGTGAATGTCTCAGTGCTGTCACATGGCCACAAAAGACTTTCCTCAGGATGACTGCATCATTGGATACCAGGTTGACTTCTAACAGAGAAGTTGATTGCTAGATCCAACTGGAGCAGTAGAAATTGGTTTTTGCTACTGAAAAAAGGCTTCCTTATCTCACTCCTGGCAGATGAATGGAGCCTGGAGTCAGTTTATACTGCCTGGGCAAAGCAGAAGTTCACTTTAAGCATCTGACATTATAAGCTGTTTAGGGTCAGGAGGTCTTTGAAACTGCTTTGTGCAACAGTACTGAAGATGGCTGAAAAATGCTTTTTTTAAATTAAAGAGCTGCTGCATGTTCAAACAATCTTTAGTGGCAAGTTATTCTTTAACACCCAAGTAGTCGTGTGACATATAGTTTTCGCCTGTCAACGTATTATTGTGGTAATTTATGTACTGTTGTCTTCTGTCCTATTTTGTTTTCTTAAATAAAGAACTAATTTCACACTGGTTTACTTTATTGGTGTAAAGCAGCCGTTCTACAGTAGCCTGTCTTAATTGGCAAATGATCAGCTTGTAAGTTTTAAACTTTCTGGGTGACCTCGAATAGAATATTACTGGGAAAGGATCTAAAATAAAGCTATTCCCAGAAGAGGAATATGGATGGAGGGGCTACAAGACTAGTCGGAGGAGCTTTCATGGTAAAGCAGGGACTTACGGAGACCTTTCTTTGAGGTTGTGGACCTGCCCAACTCGCTGACGTCTCTCACTGTGCCGCTGAGTGTTCCTCTGTTTTGCCGTTGAGTGTGTCACCATGTGTGGAGCACTAAAATTACCAGAGTAAGGGGTGTTGTCATCTACCTGAAGAATACCAGAATGTGCGAGGCATGAACTGCAGGTTGGCATCACATCTTCATCCATCTTTTTTACCTTTTTAACTATGTGTGGAGAACCGGAAACCCAATTCAATAACTGTTAAAAGCCAATATCCACTTCCACAGATGCCTGAACTGTATCATAAATTAAGACTTGCTAAGATATTCACCAAATAGGATTTGCGAGTAGTGATGAGCCGAACACCCCCGGGTTCGGTTCGCACCAGAACCCGCGAACGGACCGAAAGTTCACACGAACATTAGAACCCTATTAAATACAATGGATGCGAACGTTCGGATTCTAAAGTGCTAATTATAACGACTATTATCCATGTTATTGTCCGAAACAGAGTTTGGGAACCCGGGGTCTGCACCAGGGGACATGTATCAATGCAAAAAGAAGTTTTAAAAACGGACATTTTCAGGGAGCAGTCATTTTAATGATGCATAAAGTGAAAAAAAAAAAGGCAAATATTCCTTTAAATATTGTACCTGGGGGGTGTCTAAAGTATGCCTGTGAAGTGCCACGTGTTTCCCGTGTTTAGAACTGTCCCTGCACAAAATAACATTTCTAAAGGAAAAAAAGCCATTTAAAACTGCTTGCGGCTTTAATGCAATGTCTGGTCCCGGTAATATGGATGAAAATCTTTAGGAAAAATGGCATAGCTACCCCATCAACCCCCCCCCCCCTACCCCAGCCCATTACCAGCCCCTTTGGGTCTTGTATGGATATTAAGGGGAACCCCGCACACAAAATAAAAAAGGCCCTATATACTCTGAACAGCCGTATACAGGCGGTGCATACAAGACAGGGACTGTAGGTTTGTTCTTATGTAGAATCTGTTTGTAATTTTGAACAGCTGCATTGTTTAAGTGTAGCTCCATGCCAAATTCCTTTTTTTTAGCTTTTTGGAAAACATAGGGAACGGTTATCACCCCTGTCACATTTTTTTTGCTGTCTGTGCCCCTGTTCAGAACATTTCACCTCACTTTGCGTCCCAATGACAACTGTTTTTGAAATGTGGTGTTTTTATTGAAACAAGGATTGGTGATAAAGCATCAGTAGAGAGGAGACACCTTTCTCCCATATTAATTCTTACAGGAGAGAATTTTCCTTCCAAGGGGTAGATTTCCTCTCACTTCCTGTTGTCTTCTTAGTAGTCGTTTGTAAGTTGGATGTTTGAAAGTAGGGACCTGCCGTATATACTCTGCAGAAATTGGCCCCTTAGGTGTTGGTGTTGGCACAACACTGAAAGCACTCACAGTTATTCTTGGTGGGTGCTGGAACGCCCTGCTGTCAACTATTATATCAGGAATTGTAATAACATATAATTGTTGATCAGTGGTAGTAAAAATTGGGCCTTTGATGGTGGTGCTGGTGCCACAACACTGTAAGGCCTGACAGTTACTCTTGGTGGGCGCAGCAATGGGCCCTGCTGTGAATTATTAGATCAATAATTATAATTGCATGCCCCTGTTGAATAGGGGCTGAAAAATTGGGCCTTTGGTGGTGGTGGTGGTGCTGGTGCCACAACACTGTAAGGCCTGACAGTTACTCTTGGTGGGCGCAGCAATGGGCCCTGCTGTGAATTATTAGATCAATAATTATAATTGCATGCCCCTGTTGAACAGGGGCTGAAAAATTGGGCCTTAGGCACTGGTGGCACAACACTGCAACCCCTCACAGATACTGTACTTGGAACACAGCAATGAGGCCTGTTGCAAAGTATTGCATCAAAAATTGTAATTACACGCCCCTGTTAAACTGGGGCTGAAAAATTGGGCCTTAGGCACTGGTGGCACAACACTGCAACCCCTCACAGATACTGTACTTGGAGCACAGCAATGAGGCCTGTTGCAAAGTATTGCATCAAAAATTGTAATTACACGCCCCTGTTAAACAGGGGCTGAAAAATTGGGCCTTAGCCACTGGTGGCGGCACCCATAAACCAAAATGATCTTCCAAGCTATCATCATTAATCGGATCATTGAGGAGGAGGAGGAGGATAGCTAGTCAACATAACAGCACAGGAACTCAGCATCAGCATCAGTCTTGAAGGGATGTGACATTTTAAAATCAATTAGTCTGTTATATCAGCATCAGGTGTGTGGTAGCTGGTGGTGATCCAAGACTGGTTCATCTTGATGAAAGTCAGTCGATCAACCGAGTCGGTGGACAGGCGCACCCTGTGATCCGTGACAAATCCTCCAGCAGCCCTGAATGTGCGTTCTGAAAGAACGCTGGATGCAGGACAGGCCAGTAGCTCAATTGCATACTGTGCAAGCTCTGGCCAGTGATCCATCCTCAAGACCCAGTAAGCCAGAGGATTTTCGGTGGGGAAGGTGTCCAAGTCTGACCTTGCCCCTAGGTATTCCTGCACCATGTATATCAGACGCTGGCGATGGTTGCTGGAACCGATCATACTTTGGGGCTGCGGACTAAAGAATTGTCTGAATGCATCGGTCAGACGGCCACCTTCCCCACTGCTCCTTCTTTGACTGCCCGAAGCCTCAGCAACTCGTTGTCCAGGACCAGGAGTTTGTAACCTCCCAGTCTCTGGGAACGCGTTGCACAGACCTTTCTGCAAGGCCTCCCGGAGTTGTCTCATCCTCTGCTCCCTCTGCGACGGTAACATAAGGTCCGCAACCTTACCCTTGTACCGTGGATCAAGGAGAGTGGCCAGCCAGTAATGGTCCCTCTCCTTGATCCGAAGAATACGAGGATCCTTCCGCAGACTTTGCAGGATCAGGGAGGCCATGCAGCGTAGGTTAGCTGAGGCATTCAGTCCGGAGTCCTCTGGGTCACTAAGGACGACATGATCCGCAGCCACCTGCTCCCAGCCACGTACAAGTCCACTGGTTTCTTGGGACTGTAAATCATCCCTAAAAGACTGCTGCTGATGATGCTGAGTGCCAGCCTCCACCTCCATGCTGACACAATCCTCCTCCTCCTCTTCCTGTGCGATGGGTGGGACAGAAGGAACACTGTCTGGGTAAAGGGGGCCTTGAGAGGCAAGGAAGTCCTCCTCTTCCTGCCTCTGTTCTGCCTCAAATGCCCTGTCCATTATTCCACGCAGCGTGTGCTCCAACAGGTGGACAAGAGGTACAGTGTCACTGATGCATGCACTGTCACTGCTCAGTGCTCACCATCCTCGTGGCCTCCTCAAATGGTGCCAGGACAGTGCATGCATCCCTGATCATGCCCCACTGGCGTGGTGAAAAAAACCTGAGCTCCCCTGACCCTGTCCTGGTGCCGTAGTCGCACAGGTACTCATTGATGGCCCTCTGCTGCATGTGCAGCCGCTGCAGCATGGCCAACGTTGAGTTCCACCTGGTGGGCATGTCACATATAAGGCGGTTCTTGGGCAGGTTCAACTCCTTTTGCAGCTCAGCCAGGTGAGCACTAGCATTATAAGATCTGCGGAAATGCACACAGACTTTCCTGGCCTGCTTCAGGACATCCTGTAAGCCCGGGTACCTGCCCAAGAACCACTGCACCACCAGGTTAAGGACGTGAGCCATACAGGGCACATGGGTCAGTTGTCCCTGTCGGAGGGCGGAGAGGAGGTTGGTGCCATTGTCGCAAACCACCATTCCTGGCTTAAGCTGGCGTGGCGTCAACCACCTCTCGGCCTGCCCCTGCAGAGCAGACAGGACCTCTGCCCCAGTGTGGCTCCTGTCCCCCAAACACACCAGCGCAAGCACGGCATGGCATCTTTTTGCCTGCGTACTTGCGTAGCCCCTTGAACGCCTACGGAGCACCGCTGGTTCCGAGGACAAACCACAGGAAGAGGCCATGGAGGAAGAAGAAGAGGAGGGGGTGGAGGAGAGAGGTGTGTCACAACAAGTAGTAGCATTTTGGAGGCGTGGCGGAGGAACAACCTCCAACACTACTGCACCTTGTCCTGCATCCTTCCCAGCTGCCAAAAGAGTGACCCAATGGGCCGTGAAAGAAAGGTAACGTCCCTGTCCATGCCTGCTGGACCATGAGTCAGCGGTAATATGCACCTTACCGCTGACCGCCCTGTCCAGCGAGGCCAAGACATTGCCTTCCACATGCCTGTAGAGAGCCGGAATCGCCTTCCGTGCGAAAAAGTGGCGTTTGGGAACCTGCCACTGAGGAACCGCACATTGCACAAACTCACGGAAGGGGGCCGAGTCTACCAACTGAAAAGGCAGCAGTTGAAGCGCTAGCAATTTAGCCAAGCTAGCATTCAACCGCTGGGCATGTGGATGGCTGGGAGTGAACTTCTTTCGACGGTCCAGCAGCTGGGGCAGGGAAATTTGCCTGCTAGAATCGGACGTTGGTGTACTGCTAGCAGAGTGCCCGCAAGTACTTGGCTGTGACACACCTAATTCTACACCTTCATTCCTCTCAGAGCAGGTTTCAGAGAGGACTGAAGGTATAGTGGGGTTGGAGATCCCAGCTGATGCGGTGCAAGAAGAGGTCAGCTTTGTTCTTTGGTGTGGATCTTTAAGGTAGGCTTGCAAACGAGCTGCATGGCAGGTCAACATATGTCTGATCAAGCATGTGGTGCCCAAGCGGCTGATGTTTTGGCCACGCGATATACGCTTGAGACATATGTTGCAAACAGCAGCTGTGCGATCTGATGCACTCGCCTCAAAAAAGGCCCACACCAAAGAACTTTTTGAATGACGGGCAGAGGCAGCGCCCTGCACAGGTGGAGTTCTGCGGTGTGATTCCGTCGGTGTGCTGCCCATACGCTGGCCACTCAAGGCCATCCTGCCTCGTTGGAGATGTGCCTCCTCCTCATCCTCCTCCTCCTCCTCTCTCCTATTAGGCACCCACGTGGAGTCAGTGACCTCATCATCCCCTCCCTCCTCATCACTGGAGCCAATCTGGCAGTATGCTGCAGCTGCTGGAGCATGACTGCCAGATTGGTGTCCTTCTTGAGCATCCCCTCTCTCTGCTCTCACGCTACTGCCTTCCTCTAGCTGGGTATCATCATCAGATCCTTCGAAACCCTGGGCATCCTCCTGGAGCATGTACCCAACACTGTGCTCAAACAGTTCGGGGGACTCCTCAGGAGGAGGACATGGTGGGTCTAGGGAAGGATTGACTAATGAAGATAATGATACCAGAGAAGAGGACGCTTTGGCAGCTGCTTTGCCAGTACCCTGAGCCTGGGTGAGAGAGGATGAGGAGGATGAGGTGGGCTTGGTCATCCACTCTACCAAGTCTTCGGCATGATGTGGCTCAACATGTCCAGCTGCCGAAAAGAAGGACAAGCGTGTCCCATGGCCATGTGCTGATGACAATGCACCGCGTCCACGACCAGCACTGTTGCCCCCAGACACAGAGCCTGCTTGCCCTCTTTTTTTGCCTCCTGACTGTCTGCCTCTCCTTGTTTGCCTTCCAGACATTTTAATGGATGGCCTGCAGGGAGATGGGAAAAATAGCAATAAGGGCTACCTTCAGGTGTATACTGTGCAGGAGGCTTAGCAACAATGACACTGACACTGTCCCCTGCCTATCCTTCTCTGTCCCTAAACACAAGGATTTCAAATATGGTTCAGCAAGATTGGTTTAGAACAGAATAGCACACTGACACTTTCCCTCACTGTCCTACTCTGTCCCTACAAACAAGATTTAGCACAGAATAGCACACTGATAGTTTCCACGAGTGTCCTTCTCTGTCCCTAAACTCAAGGATTTCAAATATGGTTCAGCAAAATTGGTTTAGAACAGAATAGCACACTGACACTTTCCCTCACTGTCCTACTCTGTCCCTCCCTACAAACAAGATTTAGCACAGAATAGCACACTGATAGTTTCCACGAGTGTCCTTCTCTGTCCCTAAACTCAAGGATTTCAAATATGGTTCAGCAAAATTGGTTTAGAACAGAATAGCACACTGACACTTTCCCTCACTGTCCTACTCTGTCCCTCCCTACAAACAAGATTTAGCACAGAATAGCACACTGATAGTTTCCATGAGTGTCCTTCTCTGTCCCTAAACTCAAGGATTTCAAATATGGTTCAGCAAGATTGGTTTAGAACAGAATAGCACACTGACACTTTCCCTCACTGTCCTACTCTGTCCCTCCCTACAAACAAGATTTAGCACAGAATAGCACACTGATAGTTTCCACGAGTGTCCTTCTCTGTCCCTAAACTCAAGGATTTCAAATATGGTTCAGCAAAATTGGTTTAGAACAGAATAGCACACTGACACTTTCCCTCACTGTCCTACTCTGTCCCTACAAACAAGATTTAGCACAGAATAGCACACTGATAGTTTCCACGAGTGTCCTTCTCTGTCCCTAAACTCAAGGATTTCAAATATGGTTCAGCAAGATTGGTTTAGAACAGAATAGCACACTGACACTTTCCCTCACTGTCCTACTCTGTCCCTACAAACAAGATTTAGCACAGAATAGCACACTGATAGTTTCCACGAGTGTCCTTCTCTGTCCCTAAACTCAAGGATTTCAAATATGGTTCAGCAAGATTGGTTTAGAACAGAATAGCACACTGACACTTTCCCTCACTGTCCTACTCTGTCCCTACAAACAAGATTTAGCACAGAATAGCACACTGATAGTTTCCACGAGTGTCCTTCTCTGTCCCTAAACTCAAGGATTTCAAATATGGTTCAGCAAAATTGGTTTAGAACAGAATAGCACACTGACACTTTCCCTCACTGTCCTACTCTGTCCCTACAAACAAGATTTAGCACAGAATAGCACACTGACACTTTCCCTCACTGTACCTCTCTGTCCCTAAACTCAAGGATTGAAAATATGGTTCAGCAAGATTGGTTTAGAACAGAATAGCACACTGTCAGTTTCACTCACTGTCCTACTCTGTCCCTACAAACAAGATTTAGCACAGAATAGCACACTGACACTTTCCCTCACTGTACCTCTCTGTCCCTACAAACAAGGTTTAGCACAGAATAACACACTGACACTCTCCCTACCTATCCTTATTTGTCCCTAAACACAAGGAATCCAGGATTAGTAAAGGAAAAAAAATGACACTGTCCCTGCCTATGCTTCTCTTTCCCTGCTCCGGAACACACTACACAAGGCCGCCGTGCTGGCGGCCTTTTATAGTGTGTGGCGTGTACTAAACCCCCTCAGCAATAATTGGCCACAGGCATCCTGCCTGTGGCCAATCATTGCTCTCCTCGCTGCCGGCGCTGTGATTGGCCAAGCATGCGGGGTCACAGTGCATGCTTGGCCAATCACAGCGCCTGGATGACACTGCGATGGCGTAGTGCATTGTGGGCCGTTCGCGTCACTCGAATTTGGCGCGAACGGCCCAAATCGTTCGATCTTCGTAGAACGATCGAACAGCCGATGTTCGAGTCGAACGTATGTTCGACTTGAACACGAAGCTCATCCCTATTTGCGAGGTGCCTATTACTTGGTGCGGATGAGAGTGACTAATCTAAGAACTTTTTGAACCTGATTTAAAAGCTTTGAATATTTGGTAATGCCTTTCAAGTTATGTACATGCTACTTTCCAGCACTTCACTAAGGATACAGTATCTTCAAAGACCTACTAAATCCCTTTTTCATTCTATACTTGAATGACATTTTTTTTTCTTTTACCTAGGTTTTGCAAACTTTTCCTGGAAATTTATCAAAGGGTTTTCTCTATCACTCCTTTCATACATCTTACCAAACAGAACAGCCATTTTTATTCTACTCTTGAGGCCCAGTCAAATTTCTATCAGTTTAAAAACGTATTTACAACACCTGTTCTGAGTCATTTAGATTCAGCTCCACCTAAGATTCTTGAAGTGGACGTCAAGGTCCAAAAGCATTGATGCACCCAGTAGCATTTTTATCATGCAAACTCACCGCAACAGAGAGATTGGAGGTATCTTCTGGATGAAGTTTACCTAATACTACTGTAACGGCACCCCAAATACGAAGGGGATTAACGCCGTTTAAGATGTTCCCTCTCCTGGACACACATCCACTCGCTACCAATCTTCCACAGCCAAACGACCCCTCCCATAGGAATTAATCCTTCTGAAGAAGCGAGACACACTCTGTATCCTTCTGGGGTAATATGCCTTTATTGAGAAACATTGTAACTTTTATATATATCCAATACTGCATTAGTTTAACATGAACAATGGCCCAGCTCCACCCACACATCACAAGACTCAACACATCATCCTGACATCTGCTAGGCTTCACAAGATCCCACACAATAGAATATAACGATCCCCAATACACATCTTATCACAAAGTGTTGGCAGCCAGTCTGTCTGCCGGATACCATACACACAGGCATAGTGAACAATAGAATGCAAATCACCTTAATTCCTCCCAGCAATGATTACACAAAAGGCAGGGGCTGGGGGTGATGACATTAGCACCTAACAGTATGTGTCCCAACATCATGAAGGCGTCACTTTTCAATTACCCTGTTGAGGTCATAATCAAATAGTAAATAGTTCTTTGCAGATATCCTGAGGAATATGGTGGATCAATATTACAGACCCAATCTAGATAAAATGTATGTACAGCATTGAATATGGCTATCATAGACCATATTGGGGTTTTTCCATTCACCCTGTGTCCAAAGTGACCCCCTTGTCACACATCTCCCCTTTCGGCAGGAGACTAACAGAGGAGGTGACCCCAGACGGGTTGACTCCGAAGTTAGTCCATAGGTCCATTCCTCTAATGCCGGTATCCACACAGTACCCCAAATGAATTGCTCCAAACAGAGCACTACTCACCCAGCCAACCTCTGCCTCTCTCAGAGAACATACCCACCGCCGGGGGGAGGCCTGGACTGGCCCTTCTCCCTGGAGTCCCTTCAGCCACTGGAGAGAAGACAGGGTGACTGGGCTCAGTCCGTCATGCTGTTTGGGATCTGGGCCAACTGCCCAGCATTCCTGGGGTATACAAGTGGAGACTGAATTCCCATCCCCTTGTGGTAGGTGAAAATCTCCTAGTGCTTGCAAAGCAAGGTTGACATCCTCCTGTCTCAGTGTCACACCATTTTCTGGGGTTGTGTCAGTGAAGACCAAAGTCCCATCCACTACCACAGGAACTCCCTCTTCTGTTAGTTGGGAGCAGAGGCCCGCGGCGCTCTGCTCTGTTGCCAGCTCTTGTGCTGGGTTGCTGTGAGTGGAGACCGCAGTCCCATCCACCGATATCCGCTCAAGTGGCAGTTGTGTGCAGCGGCCAGTAGCATTCTGCCCTGCTGCCAGTGATTCAGCTGGGGGTAAAAGCTTTACCACCCCAGCTTGTTGCTGGAGAGAGGGGCCAACTGCCCCGGCTCCCTGAAACTCCACAGTTGTTTCTGGTGCTGGGCAGAGGTTGCCATCACTCTGCCCTGTTGCCAGCGCTTCTGCTGGGGACTCCACACCATCTGCTCTGGTTAACTGTTGGGGGGGGGGATGGCCTGCTTCTCCTCCCTGCATCTCTGAAATCCACTTGGAAAGAGGAACCATCACCTTCTGAACTCGGGCCTCCAAAACTGCCACGGGTGTAGAGCAAGGGTCTGCAGTACTTTGTCCTGCTGTCAGTACTTGAGCGGGCGATGCATAATCCATAACATCCTCTGAACAGTCCCTTAAGTCCATATCTTCTGTAATCTGTGGCTGAGGAGATGAGCCAACTGCCCTAGCTCCCGGGAACTCCATATTATCCACTTCGGCTTTAGGGAGGGCAATCTTCAGCTTTTCCACTGCCGATTCTTCAGCCAGGCTAGCTCCCTGGAACTCCATATCATCCACTTCGGCTTTAAGGGTGGTAATCTTCAGATTTTCCACTGCCGATTCTTCAGCCAGGATTTCATAGTTGTCAACTGGTATTTCCTGATAGTCCCAGGCAAAGGTAGCACCACCCTGCTGCTGAGCAGATTCTAGCAGCTGTCTGTAGGCGAACTCCAGCTCCCATTCCTGAATGGCCAGAAACTCCAAATCTTCCTTTGCCCAGTGCCCTTCCGAGACATTCAGTTTTCGCTCTCTGTGCTCCATTATTTCCTCCAAACGCCACTCCCGATCACTCCCGAAGTCAGGGTCCTCGGACAGCCTCCAATACAACAATCCCTGGCCATTATAGTCAAAGCCTTCCGTGGGGCTGTCATCCGCTGACCACTGGCACTCTTGGGCTATATACCACCGGAGGGCTCTGTAGCTCTCGTCCAACCGCATCTCTGCCTGGATCAGCCTGCTTAACTCAGCTGTCCACTTCTGCTTCGGTTGTTCCCCCAATAACAGCATTCGTACTTCATACTGCGACCAGTACCTTACATGGATGGAGGGGAGAACTTTTCCCTGGTGTTGCTGCTCGAGAGCTAGCGCTTTCTTCCAGAGTTTGCAGCAGATTGAATCAGACCATCCCAGCAGGACCTCCTCTGATATTGGTCCTCTATGCTGTATCTGCATCTCTCGCAACCTCCTTCCGAATTCCTCTTCCATGGCGGCTGGTTCTTTAGGCGTTGTCTCCGATTGCCGTATTTCCGCCATTCTCCGCTCATGTTGCCACTCTAGTTCTCTCTTTGTCGCTCTAGTTCTTTCTCTTGTCGCTCTCGTTCTCTCTCTTGACGCTCTCGTTCTCTCTTTTGTCGCGCTAGTTCTCTCTCTTGTCGCTCTCGTTCTCTCTCTTGTCGCTCATCCTGCAGCTGGATGCCTTTAATGGCTTCCTGTATGGCGGTTTCTGATGGGTTAGCACCATATAATGCCAACCGCTGTTGAACACGTTGCTGAAACAGGTCTTCAACTGACCGGGGTCCTGCATCACCAACCCTCTTCTGGTCCATCTCGGCTCTCAAGTAGGTCTTTCAGCGTGACTTTCCTGCAGGCTGCATAGCTGGTCATTCACTGTGGTGGTTTGGAGTGTCCCAGGAACTGGAGGGAAAATCCCGCTGCTGCCAACCAATGTAACGGGTCCCCAAATATCAAGGGGATTAACGCCGTTTAAGATGTTCCCTCTCCTGGACACACATCCACTCGCTACCAATCTTCCACAGCCAAATGACCCCTTCCCATAGGAATTAATCCTTCTGAAGAAGCGAGACGCACTCTGTATCCTTCTGGGGTAGAATGCCTTTATTGAGAAACATTGTAACTTTTATATATATCCAATACTGCATTAGTTTAACATGAACAATGGCCCAGCTCCACCCACACATCACAAGACTCAACACATCATCCTGACGTCTGCTAGGCTTCACAAGATCCCACACAATAGAATATAACGATCCCCAATACACATCTTGTCACAAAGTGTTGGCAGCCAGTCTGTCTGCCGGATACCATACACACAAGGCATAGTGAACAATAGAATGCAAATCACCTTAATTCCTCCCAGCAATGATTACACAAAAGGCAGGGGCTGGGGGTGATGACATTAGCATCTAACAGTATGTGTCCCAACATCATGAAGGCGTCACTTTTCAATTACCCTGTTGAGGTCATAATCAAATAGTAAATAGTTCTTTGCAGATATCCTGAGGAATATGGTGGATCAATATTACAGACCCAATCTAGATAAAATGTATGTACAGCATTGAATATGGCTATCATAGACCATATTGGGGTTTTTCCATTCACCCTGTGTCCAAAGTGACCCCCTTGTCACAACTACTAATTCACTGACCACAAGGATCTAGAATACCTGGGAGCTGCTAAACCAAGTTAGATGGGCATTGTTCTTTCACATTTTGTTTTCTACATCACCTACCAACCATGGTCTAAAAAAGTAAGCCACACGCACTATCATGTATGCTCTCCAGCCCTGAAAACATAGCAAGGTAGGTAAGTAGTCATGCTGTAAGAACCGGTGACCAGTGAAAATTCAAGTAGGGCAACAGGTAAGCAACAGGTGGTCAGAGTCCAGGTCAGAGTCAGTGTCAGACAAGCAAATCAGGAACAGAAGGAGAAGATGGAAGAGTAGTCAAGGAACAGGCCAAGGTCAATAACAGGCAGATGAGCAGAAGCAGGTCAAGGCAAGCCAGGTTCCCTTCCATTTGTTTAAATTCTGAACCTGACCTTTCCACATCCTACAGTCTAGTATGGCTTCACCCTCATACTCCTTATAACCATTCACCATCACTGGCTTAAGTAGACCTGTATTTCAATCTGGAAATAGGTCTGGTAGACATGTGCAGAACAGAAAAATTGATTTTGTTTTGTTTAAAAAGGATCCGTTATGTTACTAATTAAATTTTGTTCATTCGTTTCAAAATAATTTTCTTTTTGTTTAGTTTATAAATTTTCGAACAACTTCCAAATTTTTTTAGTGATTCAAATTCGGATTGGTTGAAAAATAATCGGTTATAGCTGCACGATTAATCGTTAAAAAAATCGCAATGTCGATTCAACCCCCCTCAAGATCTTAATCCAGCATTTCCACGATTCATTTATGTAACAAGTGCAGAGCCATTCTCTGCTCACTCACAGCTGTCAACAAAAAAGAGAACAACCATCCAGCAAATGTTTATCAACATTGGTCAGCGCTGAGAGATCAAAAGAAACATTGTAACATTTCATTCTTTTAGATCAAAAGGATAAACTTCTGTCTGCAAACAAGGTCAGTTTAACCACTTAAAAACCGAACATTTTTCTGAAACTTGCTGCTTACAAGTTAAAAAATCTGTATTTTTTGCTCGAAAATTACTTAGAGCCCCCAAACATTATATATATATATATATATATATTGTGAGGGTGCGACTTTGTGCGACCTTCAAGAGGGTTGGTTTATGCCAGATTTGGTAAAGAAAGACACGCTGATGGAACAGCTGTGTTTTGGGCTATTTAGTTCAGAGGTAAGTAGGGATCAGGGCTCCACCCAACAGAGAGGAAGTCTGTGTGCATGAGAGCCAGGTGGGCTCTCATCCTCTGAAGTGGAGTCAGAGGTGATTATGGAACAGGGCTCCACCCAACAGAGAGGAAGTCTGTGTGCCTGAGAGCAGAGTGGGCTCTCATCCTCTGAAGTGGAGTCAGAGGCGGTGCATGTCTGTAGGAGGCAGACACCGTTAGTGATACAGCAACAAAGGTGCTGACCAGGAGACGCTAGGAAAAAGCTGAAACTCTTGGACACTGTTTGGGTCTTAGGGACAGACCGTCAGGCCTAGGCTAAAGGCCTGGATCGCTAGAAGGTAAAGCTACGAGGCTACTGTTAGTATGAAAGATACAGGAATGGTGGAACCCCCCTGTGAATACTACAGACGTGTTTGTGAACTTTTGTGTTTTTAAATAAAAATGGGCTACCATGCCCTTAAACAGAGTTGCTGACTGGCTTGCATCACTGAAAAACGCATCTACTACGAGAGCTAACAACCCCCAATCTTACAAGTGGTGGAGATATTGCTTTGGGCAGTTTTTGGAAGAGTTCCAGATCCTTGCATACCAAAAACAGTGAGTAAAAAGAAACTGTGATGAACAGCCTATCTGAAAGAAAAGTTAAAGTTTTCTGCGGTGAACTGCTGCTAGCTGTGTGTGGCAGCCAGGCGAACTGCATTGCACAGGAGTTCAATTAATGGACTGTGTTGTATACAGGTGATGTGCCTGTGGAAGTGAGCTCAAGCAGAGAGTAAAGTCTACATGTGAAAGCTCAAGCAGAGAGTAAAGTCTACATGTGAAAGCGTGCTGTTTGCAAAGTCTTGGAGATAGTACTTTAAAATTTTCCTGTGTGAAAAGGAAGCAATGTTTGTTGAAATGAGAGACAGAGCGGGTGTTGGTCCTAGCAACACTGGTGCAAGGAGTGCACAGGTGACTGCAAGTATGGAGAGTTCGCCAGAGTCTGAGTCTGCAGTGGATTGGTACAGGCGACACTTGGCTGCACTGAACTAAGTTAAAAGGGAAGGACATGTTGTTGCCCCTGGCAATGCTGGTGCAAGATGGCCAGCTATCAATGTGCAAAGGGTTAAGAACCAAGTGCGCTGTTTGCGGTGCAGTGAGTGGGGGAATGAAGTTTCCAAATGCCCTTTGTCCCAGGCTTCACCAAAGCAAAGGTATGAGAAGCCTGCTCTGAGTGTAAAGAGTGAGCAGATGGGTGTGGTTGCCCATGGCAACAAAGCAGAAATCCGTACAGCTGACTTCATACGGCCTATGTTGCCCTCGGAATGTGTTGAGGACTTTTTGGATGAGTTTGCGATGATTGCTTCCTGCAGAAGATGGCCCAAGAAATCGCTGGGTTGAGTTGGTGCAACCTTTTCTGATGGAGGAGTACCAGGAGGTGTACCGTGGGATGTATAGTAACCAAGATGACTACGATAATTTTCTAGGAGCAGTCCAGTCTAGAGAGCGCTGCAAGAGATCAGCGGGGAGAAGGTGGTCTCCCATAGCAACAGGAGAAAGTCGCCAAGTGCCATGCCTGGAATGTGGTCAACTGGGCCATGGGATCTTTTCTTGTCCAAGCTTGTGGAATACAGCTGCTGATCGTGTTGTTGGGCTTAATGCTTTGCCTGTAGGCGATGATGGAAAATCCAAGAGGGATGTAATGTTACCCTGTTTCCAGGAGGGGGCGTCATCTTGTGAGAGCATGGCAAAGAAGGGACAACGCCCTCAATTGAAGTCTTCAACCCATGCTAAAGAGAATGGTAAGACTGTTCCTGTTAAAATCATGGGAAAGGCTGACTGTGTGGTTGCTCACAATGAAGGTGAAAAAATAAACTTGCTGCAGTGTGCTACCCAGATCAGTGGGGAGACACAGGTTAAAACCCTGCTTGCAGCGAGGTCAAAAATTGAAAGGGACATATGGACTCTGGGTACAGCTAAGGTAATCCAGCGGAGTGCTGGAAAGGATGTGCTAGGGGTGACCAAAGCAGTTTGTATGCCATGTTCCCTAGTGACAGGTGCTGTGCAGTTGCCAAGGGAAACCACCGAGGAGCCTGCAGTGGTGAGGCAAGTTGTTTCCCAGGACAACTGTGAAGACGCCCTAGTGAGCAAAATAATTCCTTTGGAGAGGAAGGGTGGGGTGCTGAGTGGCACGCAGGGTGCCATGCGTTTTGACAAAGGACAATTTGATAGGGTTTATAAAACTGCTATGTTTATGAATGCTGATGACACATGTGCTGATGGTAATGTGATGCTTAATGAGGTAGGGGTGATCGCTAAGCAGGATATGCGATTCCCCTTGGCAACAGTATCTAAGGCTGCAGAGGTGACCTTAGAAACCTCCAGGGAGCTCTGTGTGTTGGAGCCAGAGGTTGCCTGGGACAACTGTGGTGCCGCTCTGATAGATAAGAGGGTACTTGACCTTGGTGATGAGAAAAATGGTAAAACTCAAATGTTTGAAATTGCTTGTAGTGATAATGAGTTGTTACGGTCTGTCACTGCTGACAGTTCTCATGGGTTTAGTGAAGCGCCACCCGAGCGAAGTGGTGACGTTATGTTATTGCAGCCTGTTATGTTTGAAAATGTTTTGCCACAAGTGCATTTAAACAAGGAAGGCTTAGTGGGTAACAGTGGAGTGGACACAATTTTTGCTGTGCTAAATAAAGAGGCTGCAGGGCCGGTAGACACGGGTGCGTTGGCTTTTGCAGAAATTAACCCTCTCCAGGTGGAAGGATCTGAAAAGGGCGCATACATAGCAGAGGTTTTGTCCACAGCAAAAGAGATGAGTAATGTTGAATGTCAGATTGATGAGGCAGTGGATAGCGATTTGGAAGGGCTCAGTGTTGCCGAAAGTGAGAGGATGAGTGTGACACATGCGATTGGCAGTGCTCAGTGGGAGCCGCAAATTTTGTTAGTTGCCTCTGAGGTAGAGGTCTCTTTAAGTGTCTCAGCCTCTCACGCCTTAGCAAATGAGTCCCTCCACATCGTTGGTAAAGGAAATGTTCCTAGAGTTCTGTGTTTAGATACGGCATATCTAGAAATTTTTGAGATGTTGTGGGAATTGGTGAGAATCTTTCCAATGTACACCTGCCTGTATCCACAGCAGAAGGGCGACATGGTACTGCACAATACCAATCGATGGACGCAGGTGATACATGCGTTGTTAGGCAGGGTTGATGAAAATTGGTTGCTGCGTTGTTGGTTGCTTTTGTGGAAGGTTGTCTCGCAGTTCTCCTCGAGAGTGCTTCCAGCGGCGGTTATGTGTGGAAGGCGCTCAGGGGAATTGTTTGAGGAATTAGAGATAATAGACATAGTGGAAGTCTCTCCGTATGCGGGTGTGATGGGGTGTATTCCTGCTGGTGCGGTCCGAGGTGCGGCTGAGCAGTGGTTGGTACGTGGCGCGCGTACTGTCTCACCCGCTACACCTCAGGTAAAGGAAGGGCCCGGAACGGACGTGGCGGTAGTGGGAATTCAGTCCATCACGCGCAGAGAGGTGCAGTTTGAGGTACCCGGAGACACTTTGACAGGAAATAACAGTGATGGTAACTGTAACGGAGATATGTATGAGAAGCCCTGTGGAGCATTGTCAGACAACTCTGAGCTATTGGTTGAGGTACCAGTGGACACAGAAATGCTTAAAGAGATTGGTGTGGGAAAATGTGGTGGAACATGTGCGTTGGTAGGACAATTGTTATTGGAGTGTTGGACAACAGGGGGCAATGTAAAACTGTGGGACTGTCCCATAGGGAGTAACTGCTTGCCTGTAGATGGTCCCTCCATAGACACTGTCCTAGCAAACAGGACAAGAGGTCCAAATGACAATATTGTGTTGAGTAGCCCCTTGTGGAACATTGCTATTGAGGATATGGTATTAATCACAGATGGTTTGGTGGCCAAGAGTAACCACACAGGGGTTAGTGAACCTGAGAAACAATTGTTGTTGGTTAATGTTGCGTCAGGTAGTGAGAGTGGCCAGTCCCTGACAGATTTCATGAAAGTGGGTCCCCAACAGTCCCGGGAGAGTAGGTCTGTGGGAGGAAAAAGAAGGGTCCTGAGGCCAAAAGGTAGAAGGGATAGAGAGACTAGTGGTAGCCCATGGTTAAGGAAGAAGGGCTGGTGGAAGTACACCCAGAAGAAGATGTGGGTGGAGTGCCCCTTTAGAGAAAAGGTTGGGCAGATTAGGACTACTGCTACGGATAGTTGGCACAGAGGCGCCAAGGTGAAGTGCTGGTGGACACATACCCCGGAAAATAAATGGGCCTACACAGCCAATGGCTGGCACAGAGGTGTCCCGTTTATGGTGAGGGGATCATGTGTTCCTCCCTCCGGTTCGAAACAAGGGGGGAGGGTATGTGAGGGTGCGACTTTGTGTGACCTTCAAGAGGGTTGGTTTATGCCAGATTTGGTAAAGAAAGACACGCTGATGGAACAGCTGTGTCTCGGGCTATTTAGTTCAGAGGTAAGTAGGGATCAGGGCTCCACCCAACAGAGAGGAAGTCTGTGTGCATGAGAGCCAGGTGGGCTCTCATCCTCTGAGTGGAGTCAGAGGTGATTATGGAACAGGGCTCCACCCAACAGAGAGGAAGTCTGTGTGCCTGAGAGCCTAGTGGGCTCTCATCCTCTGAAGTGGAGTCTGAAGCAGTGCATGTCTGCAGGAGGCAGACACCGTTAGTGATACAGCAACAAAGGTGCTGACCAGGAGAAGCTAGGAGAAAGCTGAAACTCTTGGACACTGTTTGGGTCTGAGGAACAGACCGTCAGGCCTAGGCTAAAGGCCTGGATCGCTAGAAGGTAAAGCTACGAGGCTACTGTTAGTATGAAAGATACAGGAATGTGGAACCCCCCTGTGAATACTACAGACGTGTTTGTGAACTTTTGTGTTTTTAAATAAAAATGGGCTACCATGCCCTTAAACAGAGTTGCTGACTGGCTTGCATCACTGAAAAACGCATCTACTACGAGAGCTAACAACCCCCAATCTTACAATATATATATATATATATATATTTTAGCAGAGACCCTAGAGAATAAAATGGCGGTCATTGCAATATTTTATGTGACACTGTATTTCTGCGCAGCGGCCTTTCAAACACAATTTTTTTGGGAAAAAATACACTTCGAAGAATTAAAAATAAACAGTAAAGTTAGCCCAATTTTTTGTATAATGTGAAAGATGATGTTACGCCGCGAGAATCGTGAGAGAATCATGATATTTATTCTAAGCAAAAAAATTATGATTCTCATTTTTTCCAGAATCGCACAGTTCCATGATCGACCAATTAAAATTCTGTGTGAAAAATAGCTGGTTGTTAAGGAGCAGACCAGGAAGCCAGCCATTATGTCCTTAACAACCAATAGCTCATCAGCTGTCAGCGGGCTTCCCCACTGAGATCTGAAATGTAAACAAAAGAGTGCCAGCAATAGAAAAGTCAGAAAAAAAACAGCGTGGAGTCCCCCTCCAAATCCATACCAGGCCCTTTCGATCTGGAATGGATTTAAAGGGGAACCCAATGCCAAAATTAAAAATAAAATGGCGTCATACCAGACCCTTATCCAAGCATTAATCCCGGCAGGCCAGGAAAGGGGGGGCGAGAAAGCGACCCCTCTCCTGAACCGTACCAGGCCACATACCCTCAAAATAGTGGGGTGCTTTGGGGCTCTGCCCCCCCACCCGAAAGCACTTTGTCCCAATGCTGATGGGGACAAGGGCCTCTTCCCCACATCCCTGGGCGGTGGTTGTGGGGGTCTGTGTGCGGGGGGCTTATTGGAATCTGGAAGCCCCTTTTAATTAGGGTTTCCCCTAGATCCCACCCCCCCATGTGAATGAGTATGGGGTACCCTACCAATTCACCCAAACATTTAAAAAAAGTGAATAAAGACACCTACACGAGTTTTTGACAATTCCTTTATTAAAAAATAAAAAAACAATGACCGCCTGCCACACCACCGACCTGAAAAGAAACAAAAAAAAAACCTCTGGCCTAGTTGAAAGCTCTTGCCGACTGCCTGCTCCACCGTCTGACATTTCTTAAATAGCTAAGTGGCAGAGTCACCCGATGACATCAGCGGATGACCCCGCCTCCATGTAACATCGAGTTGTCAAAAACGAATGTAGTGTTGTAATAGATCGGTTCTGGCCCAATACCAGAACTATTCCCTTATTCTGCCGTTGGTTCAAATCTATGGTGATATGAGGGCATGCTTCAAGAATTGCAAACTGAGAGCAAACGCATCAGTGTGTCTTCTTCCCCATATGTGGCACAACAGGAAGTTCTTTTATTCAAATTCAGCTTATATAGACAAAGTGACATACGCAATCGTCATCGCAAACATGTACATATGATTGGCTTATTCCATATATGGTGCTTCTCTTGTAACGTCTGCTTCTTCCACGTGTCTTCACATTCCAGGACTCTGCGCCATATTGCTTTACACGGTGGGTTGGGCCGGAAGGAGTAAGTTGAAGAGTGGACAGAACATCTGTTCCTCATTTTTACTCCGGGATCAATATCTCTGTTACAACTTTTCAATCAAGGAAAATAATACTACTGTCCGGTTATAAGATTTACCCAAACACACACATGATAATACTTCTAACTTATATCCTTAGTTAGCATACATTAACTTTCTAGTTCCCAATATGAACATCAATAAGTTTCTTATTGTACACATATATCTTGGTGTGTGCATATCAGACTTTCTTTCAAAAGAGCACTTCTATTATCCCTTGCAAACACATTCTCAAAAGGATACTAGTTACTCTAAATTCCTGAGGGGGGGGGCAGCTAACCATATGTGCAACTGTATACAAAAAGTCATTTAACCTATACTAAATTTCTAAACCCATATTTGAGTAGATAATAGAGACATAACATACATATAATATAGTCATTTTATAAACTCCATCACAGTGTCTTTATTCACTTTTTTTTATTCCCCCTACCCCAAAGCACCCCCCCATGTTAAGGGCATGTGGCCTAGTATTATTCAGGAGGGGAGGGGGCACTCGCTCATCCCCCCATTTCCTGACCTGCGTGGCTGCATGCTCGGGTTAGGGTTCAGTATTTTTAAAAAAGCTCCACGCTGCTTTTTTTCTGAATTTTCTATTGCCGGCATTCTTTTGTTCACATTTGCTCTCTCAGCGGTGAAGTCCGCTGACAGCTGATGAGTCATTGGTAGTTAAGGACACAGCGGCCAGCTTCCCGACCCTCTCCCTAACAACCAGTTGTTCTCCACACAGAATTCAAATCGGTTGATCATTTTTCGACTGATCCAAATTCAAATTGTTCAGAAAATCTGAAATTCGTTAGAAAACGATTAAACGAAATGAATTTCAACAAATGTCAATGAAATTTGTTAACATTTCATTCAGGGATTCAAATACATCTGAATTTCTGAACAACCATATATTCGTTCAAATTTACATTCAGACCGAAACGAATTGCAAAAAGATCTTAAAGTGGCTGTTCTAGGACTATGTTCATGACCATACCTCAGCAGGACATTTTGGAGTACACAAAACATCTGATCTGGTACAAAGCTTATTCTAGTCCCAATCTGAGATCCCAATCTTGGATTTGACTCTAAGAAATATGTTGATAATTGTGTTACTTGCATACAAAATAAAAAAAAAGTACTGGATCTTGGGGTCTGCTGAGACCTCTTGAAATTCCTGACAGGCACTGGAAACTGTTATCAACTTGTTGTTGTGGACCAGCTATCTAAAATGCCACATTTTTACGCACGAAAGGGACACTGTCTGCTATAGGTACAGCTCAGGTTTTTGTGAAAAAGATTGTGAGACTCCATGGGATCAATATCTCTGTTACAACTTTTCAATCTAGGAAAATAATACTACTGTCCGGTTATAAGATTTACCCAAACACACACATGATAATACTTCTAACTTATATCCTTAGTTAGCATACATTAACTTTCTAGTTCCCAATATGTACATCAATAAGTTTCTTATTGTACACATATATCTTGGTGTGTACATATCAGACTTTCTTTCAAAAGAGCACTTCTATTATCCCTTGCAAACACATTCTCAAAAGGATACTAGTTACTCTAAATTCCTGAGGGGGGGCAGCGAACCATATGTGCAACTGTATACAAGAGTCATTTAACCTATACTAAATTTCTAAACCCATATTTGAGTAGATAATAGAGACATAACATACATATATTATAGTCATTTTATAAACTCCATCACAGTGTCTTTATTCACTTTTTTTTATTCCCCCTGCCCCAAAGCACCCCCCCCATGTCAAGGGCATGTGGCCTAGTATTGTTCAGGAGGGGAGGGGGGCACTCGCTCATCCCCCCATTTCCTGACCTGCGTGGCTGCATGCTCGGGTTAGGGTTCAGTATTTTTAAAAAAGCTCCACGCTGCTTTTTTTCTGAATTTTCTATTGCCGGCATTCTTTTGTTCACATTTGCTCTCTCAGCGGTGAAGCCCGCTGACAGCTGATGAGTCATTGGTTGTTAAGGACACAGAGGCCAGCTTCCCGACCCTCTCCCTAACAACCAGTTGTTCTCCACACAGAATTCAAATTGGTTGATCATTTTTCGACTGATCCAAATTCAAATTGTTCAGAAAATCTGAAATTCGTTAGAAAACGATTAAACGAAATGAATTTCAACAAATGTCAATGAAATTTGTTAATATTTCATTCAGGGATTCGAATACATCTGAATTTCTGAACAACCATATATTCGTTCAAATTTACATTCAGACCGAAACGAATTGCAAAAAGATCTTAAAGTGGCTGTTCTAGGACTTTGTTCATGACCATACCTCAGCAGGACATTTTGGAGTACACAAAACATCTGATCTGGTACAAAGCTTATTCTAGTCCCAATCTGAGATCCCAATCTTGGATTTGACTCTAATGCCGCGTACACACGATTGATTTTTTCGACGGTGAAAACACCGTCGAGAAAATCGACGTTAAAAACGAGGAACAGCTTGTTCCCCCCACACACGGCCGTTTTAAATGTCATTTTTTTTTGGTCGAAAAAAACGACCGTGTGTGGGCTCCGCGGCAGTGTTTCCCTATGGGAAACACTGCCGCGGAAAACATGTCGAAAAAAACGACGAGAAAAATTAGAACATGTTCTAATTTTTCTCGTCGTTTTTAATGCCGTTTTTCTCGTCGAAAAAAATGGCAGACAGCCCACAGACGATCGTTTTTCTCGTCGAAAGGAAAAAATTTTGTTTTTCTCGACGAGAAAAACGGCCGTGTGTACGCGGCATAAGAAATATGTTGATAATTGTGTTACTTGCATACAAAATTAAAAAAAAGTACTGGATCTTGGGGTCTGCTGAGACCTCTTGAAATTCCTGACAGGCACTGGAAACTGTTATCAACTTGTTGTTGTGGACCAGCTATCTAAAATGCCACATTTTTACGCACGAAAGGGACACTGTCTGCTATAGGTACAGCTCAGGTTTTTGTGAAAAAGATTGTGAGACTCCATGGGATTCCTATTAATATTGTTTCAGACTCAATTTACCTTCAGGCTTTGGAAAGCTCTCTGCAAGACTTTAAATATTGAACTGTGGTTTTCCTCAAAATACCACTTGCAAACCAAAGGCCAGAAAGACAAATCAGACTTTAGAGCAATACATCTGCTGTATTTCTTCTTTGACACAAGATGACTGGGTTTCATTATTTTAAAGTTAGCCAAATTCAACCACAAATCAATTTCAGTTTTTTTGCAATTTATGATTTTAATCCACCGTTCTTATCCAGTACAGTTCTTTGACCACTGTGGTCTGCAGTCTAGCACATGATAATTTTTTTTTAATACAAATAATCCCAATATTTGTATTGTAGCTTCACCATAAATAACACATTGCATCATGGAGCAGTGGTCAAGGTGCAGGAGGACCATAAATTAATTTTTTTAAAGAAAAAGAAGGGGGATTCATTCCGGGTGACTGTGTGTGGCTATCCATGACTAGCTTGTCCTGTGTCATACAAAGAAATTGGAATCTAATTATATGTGCCCATTACTAATAAAATGAGAATCAATGATGTTTCTTATGAACTTGTATTGCCAGACTCTTATAGAATACATCCTGTTTTCCGAATATCGTTATTAAAGTCTTGGTGCCAGACCTATTTCCAGATCGAAATACAGGTCTACTTGAGCCAGTGATGGTGAATGGTTATAAGGAGTAGGAGGTTGAAGCCATACTAGACTGTAGGATGTGGAAAGGTCAGGTTCCGAATTTAACCACTTGCTTACTGGGCACTTAAACCCACCTCCTGCCCAGACCAATTTTCAGCTTTCAGCGCTGATGCACTTTGAATGACAATTGCGCGGTCATACAACGCTGTACCCAAATGACATTTTTATAATTTTTCCCCCACAAATAGAGCTTTCTTTTGGTGGCATTTGATCACCTGTGCGGTTTTTATTTTTTATTAAAAGACCGATTAAAAAAATAATGTTTTTTTAAAATATTTTGTTATAAATTTTTGCAAACAGGTAATTTTTCTCCTTCATTGATGTACGCTGATGAGGCTGTACTGATGGGCTGCACTGATGGGCACTGATGGGCTGCACTTATGGGCACCGATGGGCTGCACTGATGGGCACCGATGGGCTGCACTGATGGGCACCGATAAGGCGGCACTGGTGGGCACTGATAGGCGGCACTGATTGGTGGCACTGATTGGTGGCACTGAAGGGCATTGATAGGTGGCACTGGTGGGCACTGAGAAGTGGCACTAATAGGTGGCATTGATAGGTGGCACTGATAGCTGGCAGTGATGGGCACTGATAGGTGGCAGTGATGGGCACTGATGGGTGGCAGTGATGGGAACTGATGGGTGGCAGTGATGGGCACTGGTAGATTACACTGATAGGCAGCATTGCTAGGTGGCACTGATGAGGCACTGATTGGCATCACTGGTGGGCATTGATAGGTGGCACTTGTGGGCATTGATAGGTGGCACTGTGGGCATTGATAGGTGGCACTGTGGGCACTGGCAGGTAGCAATGGCAGGTGGCACTGGCAGGCGGTATTTATGGGCACTGATGAGGCTGATGTGCCTCCTTCCTCTTCGGGACCGATGTCCCTTGTGCACAAGCCGGAGATTGGCTTTATTTTCTCCTCACGCTCTCAGCTTGAGGGGAAAAAAAACGATCTTTTGTTTACATCACGTGATCAGCTCTCACTGGCTGACAGCTGATTACGTGGTAAGGGGCCGGGACTGGCCCCTTACACGGATCTGTGATTGCCCAGGTGGCGCGCGTTGCTCGTGAAAAGGGGAGGACATCTATTGACGGCCTCCCGGCATTTGGAGTCCGCGCCGTAGCCGTCATTCGGCTATAGCGCGGATGGGAAGTGGCTAAACAAATGGAAGGGAACCTGGCTTGCCTTGACCTGATCCTGCTCATCTGCCTGTTACTGACCTTGGCCTGTTCCTTGACTACTCTTCTACCTCCTCCTTCTGTTCCTGATTTGCTTTTCGGACACTGACTCTAGCCTAAACTCCGACCAGGCATTTGCTGCCATCTCTGCCCACCTGTTGCTATACTTGAATTTGCACTAGTCACCGGTTCTTGCACTATGACTACTTACCTGCCTTGCTGCATCCGTATCCAGCAGGCCACTCCATGCCCTTGTGCCACTTCTGTTTAAGGGAGGCATGTCCCACCTTATCAGGCACATAACAGATGTATGTCAAGAGTGTGTCTTTTAGGAGGAGTCTGTCCTTGAGGATAGCATTAAATGCCATGGTGAACTTGGGGGTTAGAGTCTGGTGAAAGGTTTTGTAGTATGACAAGTTGGAGCCGTCAGGCCTGTGAACTTTCCAAATTTAATAGAACGTGTGGTAGACGCTACTTCTTTCGCTAAGATAAGTGATTCAAGATTGTTGCTCTCTATAAGTAACAGACAGGGCATAGTGCAGTTCTGAAGGTATGTGTAAATGTCTTCTCAGACATATTGTTAGAGGCAATGTTTTTTCAGCTGGAGCATGGCAGAACAGTGTGCTTGCCTCTCAGTACTTTTGTTTATAAACACAGAAGCCAGGCTTCTGTGTTTACATGTGACAGTGTTCCCTTCCCAGCTGCTGGCAAAGAGCCTTATCTGCCCTGCATATCCCTATGAGAGGGAAACACAAAAAAGCATGCATCAGTGAACATAGCAAATCGTCTCAAGAAAGACGCAGGACTCAGTTTCAGTGAACATAGCCACCCATCTCAGGAAAGAAGCAGGACCTTTCTGAGACAATCGGCTACGTTCATTGATGCAAGATTTTATCTGACAGTTGGAGTGGTTTGATTCATTCCCAGCTGGGGCTGGAGTGCACAGGACCAGACTTCTCCTGACTGTGTTATTGCTGCCTTCCTGAGTTTTCTCCCCTTTTATGAATGTGTAGCGGGTATATACTTTTAAATCTGGTGAAGACATCATTGATGTCTAGTTCCCTGCGGCCCAGCAGGTGGCGCTGTCACTTTGGGCCGGGGTTGAACCATCACTGCAGTGCCGTACCCTTTGTGACCTCTCGCAGCAGTTGAAACCACTGTGCTTTCTGGGGGAGGGTATAAAGGGGGCGGACATCTTCGCCACGAGGTTCGAGTCCCAGGCACCTTCAGCCTGAGGGCTGCGGTCCGCGGTCGGTGTCCAGGCGGCCCAGGCCTGGACACTTGGAGTTCGTGTTCCATCCCAGACACCTTCAGTCTGGGGTGAGGTACTCAGCCGGAGGCCTGGGGCCCAGTACCTTCCGCTGGGTCCTGCGAGGGAGGGATTGTCCTAGGGTGCCCCGGGAGTTGGGCACCCGAATCCAGAGGCGTAAGGGACCGGAGGAGTGATTCATCCGAAGACCTGGTGCAGCATATTGCCAGTGCCGGGTGAACCTCTGGAGACCGCCCGGAGGGATATCTTTCCCGAACAGGGGCCAAGTTCATAGAGGAAGGTGGTTCATGTTCTATGACCGGTGGCAGCGGTCCAACTATTCAACTCTGGTCAGTGGCAGAGACCGTGCGCCAGGCCTATTCGCTAGCAAAGGAATAGGAGAGTTCATTTGCGCCTGGGCCTACTCGTATCCACACCCCTGTTTGTCTGTTATTAAAAGTTCAACTAATCGTGTTCACCCTGAAAGCAGAGAAATAAAGGAGTGTTGGACTTTTGATTGGTGTGGGACTCTATTATTGGCAGACACATCTCCATGGAACAACTGGAGGCTTTGTATGCAGTGAACAGACCCGGAGGTAATTCAAGTGACTTTGCTCAACCCTCATACACATATGAGGGGAGAGCTTGGCGTAGTGTTCCTGCACTCTCGTCTCCCAGGTACCCCTAGACACAAGCCACTCAAACGAGAAAACCGAGAGGGAGTGTGAGGCTAGCGCTACACGTGGGGGCTGGTCCTGGATGTGTTCGTGCTACAATGGAGCTGAAGTTGTCGGAATTTGAAAGTGTCTGCCCGGAAGAGTTCCGAGTAGGTCGGCCATATTGGCCACTGCGCCACGAGGCACACCCTCCCTGCTCAATTCGTGGGCGTGACCCAGGGAAGGAGAAAGCCCGCGAACTGGAGTGCAAGAGGGGAGGAGTCCAATCGTGTGAAGGATTACACGTGGGGACTTTGGCACCAACAATGCAGTGCGCAATGGATCAGCAGAGAGTCGCCATGTTCAGCAATGCATTGTGGATTCCAATTCATCCTACTACCACGAGTCTGACTACTACTGCTGCTCCGATAATGGATACGGGGATTCGGCTAAAGCCCCGGGGACGATTCGCCCTGTACTCATGCATGGACGTTGAGGCCCTGGGTTTGATTTGTCCCGGCTGTTCGGGACTGGTGTGTCAGCTGAAGCCGTTCGGGCACTGCGAGGCCTGCGGAGAGTTCCTATTTGAGGTGGAACCACTTATTGAGAAACCCAGAACCATCCACCTCAACCGCGCCTCAGGCCACACCACTCAAGAAGGAGGAATCACTGCTTTTACAGCCATCCCTGTGCGCACTGCAGCGACCACGAGGGAGGTCGCAATCACAGAGATACGGGAGAAATCCGAGGATGCTGACTCAGTCACCCAGCGTCCACCGCCGAAGAGGAAGATCGGCTTGGTTGCCCCGTTCAGCGGTCGTGGTGGATCACCCTGCTCGCCTACGGCCGCCCCGGATGGATCCGGTCGGAAGAGTCCCGGACATCCCTTCTCAACTTTGAGCTGAGGTAAGCCGGGCGGAGGAACTTGGTGTTGGGGCGGAGGTGTCGGGGATTCACGGCCCTGTGTGCCCGCGGGGGGTAGCAATTCAGCCTCTACTACATGCTACCAGCCCGCGGAGGAGTGTGACACCTCCGACCTAGAGTCGCTCTCCGATCCGGGAGACGACGTCATCATAGATGAACTTTTCGCTAAGAAGGGCTGGGACAAGATGCCTCTCTCCTCGTCCCGCAGAGTCAGGGATCCACCCATGTCTACAGGGGATAGTACGCCCCGGGTGGAGGCACCAGCGCCTGAGGAGGGATCCCGTCCCTAGTCTGCCCTTCTACCTCCAGTGCCTCCTGCATCTAGCACCAGGGAAAAGAGACTGTTGCTGCGGGCGCCTATGCCCAGAATGGAGGTGATCAAGGCACCTCGTCACCCGGACGCCATCGTCCTACCGGGTGAGGGAGATCGGGCCACTATGTCTCCGCTGGCAAGACTACAGCGCCTCTTTTGCCAAAAAGTTGCTAACGAGTACGGGTGGGAGTACCCGTACTTACCTAAGGAACTTTTGTATGAAGTGGAAGTCAGTCGGGAACGCTGGTACAACGATTTTGTGTGGACGCACCTTCAGGTCCCACATGCCCGCAGGTACCTCGGGTGTTCCCCCAAAGCCTCTCAACGGTTCAAGGACTGCAAGGCAGAATGGATGATGGGTCGGCACGTCCACGCAGACAAGGTATTAATTTGGCGCAAAGAGGGGGAGGATGTCGAATACCATGTAGAGACAATGGACCAGCACTTAAAACCCCTTGTCTTGCCGCACCCAAAATTCTATTTGTAGGAGAAAAAACAAGACTCCGTTCTTGCTTTGCCTTGTTGCTGCTGAACTTTCCGGGGTTGTTTCCCGAAAAAACCCAGTGACTGTGCCCGTGTTAATGGGTGTTTGTGCTCTCTGGAGGAATTGAAGGACTGTTGCCGTTGTTTGTTCTTCAACCAGTGCAGTTACCGCGGCACTGTCACCAGGTGGCAGTGTTGCGCACCGATATTCACTGTTCACTCACACACTTATAGAAGGAAAGGATTTCTCTGCGGAGAAGTTTTTTCGTTCTCACACGAACATATGTGTCAGGGATTTGTGTGTTTAACATTTCTTTTCCCCTCTGCAGGAGAGCATCCCATCAAGACCACTGAGAATGGGGTGGGTCTTAGCCAGGATGGGTGGGGGAAGATGTTAATGTGAACATGTGATGCAAAATGTTGTTGTTACGTGTTGTTTGTTTCCCTTCCCTCCCCTTTCATGTCAGGTTCAGGCACAACTGTTTAGTTAGTTTTCAAAACTTTTTGTATTTTTTAAATTGTTAGTCGGTTTCTGGATCAGGCTATGTCGGACCCTTTTTGGGCATGGTTTGCTCCAGACACTGGTGGGGACTCTATTATTGGCAGACACATCTCCATGGAACAACTGGAGGCTTCGTATGCAGTGAACAGACCCGGAGGTAATTCAAGTGACTTTGCTCAACCCTCATACACATACGAGGGGAGAGCTTGGCGTAGTGTTCCTGCACTCTCGTCTCCCTGGTACCCCTAGACACAAGCCACTCAAACGAGAAAACCGAGAGGGAGAGTGAGGCTAGCGCTACAAATGCAATACCTATAGTTACTTTTTACTTCTCTAATATATTGGTGTTTTAACATTTTTAACATACTAAATTATTGGTAAACTTTGCACTGCTCTGTTTGTTTTTCCTTTACATGTGTATGAAGCCCTCTTCTCCAATCAACCTTGTAGCATGTGGATCAACCCGTGGTGTTCTTTTTGTATAGAGTTGTTTTTTTATTTAGGGTTTATATCTACTCCTGAGTCCTGCGCTCTGTACGTAAAGGATACGTTTGCCAGTCAGTCTAAAATCAATAGTTTGTAAACTAGCTGTCACCTAGATAAAAGAATGTGAATGTGGTTTATCTGGATTTTGCTAAAGCACTTGTAGCGGGGTGCTAAATTTAGGGGAAGTGTTGGGTGGTAGTTATACCCAAACACCCTAATTGTTAGAGTTCTTGCAACCATTTTTGTCTGCAGGGAGAGCATTGGTGTATAGTTCCCTGTGGCCTGCAGGTGGCACTGCCATAGTAGGCCAGGGTCGAACCGCTAATCCAGTGCTGTACCTCTCAGCAGCCGTACGGTGGGTATGGTAGGCCTGCTGTGCATGCTGGGAGAGGATATAAAAGGGGCAGACGCTGCCTGTTCAGGGTTCGTTGTCGGGGGTCCTACCCCAGGGAGTGTGTGTTCCTGTCCATCCTGGGCACCTTTGGCCCAGGGGCGGAGGTCGGTGGATCTGTCCCAGGCACCTTTAGTCCTGGGGCTGCAACAGAGGCCTGGGCCCAGCACCTTCGGCTGGAGCCCACCAAGGATCGAGGAGTCTCAGGGTGCCGCCTTGCGAGGGGACCCGTATCCTAGATGAGGAGGCCGGGGGAGAAACCGTTCCGAGGGACTGGTGCAGAAGTCACGGTGAAGGAAGGGTCCCGGTAACTCTCTGGAGGGATGTCTTCTCCTTAATAGAGACCGAGTTCACCAGGTCTGTGGCAGAGACCAAGTTCACCGGGTCTGTGGCAGAGACTTTGGGTAAAGTTTGAGTACCATATCGGCTGCTAGTCCCAAGCTAGGGAGACTATCCGAATGGGCTGAGTCTGCTTGAGAATTGGAGCAGTGAATTGGGTTACATTTGTGACTGGACCTCTTCCACACCTCAAGCTGTCCTGTTCTCCCTCCAACCTTTTCTGTCAGAGACTGTTTTACAAGAAAATAAACTCTACGTTGGAGTTGCAGCTGGTGTGGACATTCAAGTTACTGTGCGGATACAAGGACTTGTCTTTATTTAATATAGAGGTGAGAAACATTCTCTGGCTGTCTGACTGTGGAGGACCCATCAACAACACCGTTCAATCTCTTCACACAGGAGGGTACCGCCTTGTAGTGCGTTGTGCCCCTCTATTCCTGCGAGGAGCCGAACAAGGCAGGTAAAGAGAGGGGTGGGTGGCGCTATACGTGGGGGCTCGAGTCCGGGATTTCCACAGCAGAAGAAGCCCAGAGTTATGACTTTGTTCCCCTGTGAAGCTCCGTGGAGGTCGGCCATCTTTGAAGAAAGTAACTGCGCCTCGAGGAGAGCTCAAGCTGCGTAGTTCGTGGGCGGGCCCAAGGAGAGAAAGCCCGCGAACATTGCAGAAAAATGGGAGGAGCCTCGCCACATGAAGAGTTGCACGTGGTGACTTTGGCGCCAGAGAGACAATGCGCAATGGATCGGCGAGTGGGTAACATGGCATCTAATGCCGCATGGGTTCCGAGTTCAACTACCAGGAACGTTACCTCCTTTGTTGCTTCTGTGACCGATACGGGGATCTGACTGAAGCCTCGAGGTCGCTTCCCTCTCTATGTCTGCAGAGAGGCGGAGGCCCTTGGAGTGGTTTATCCCGGATGCCAGGGACTGGTGGTGCATCTTAGGCCCTTCGGAAGATGTGAGCAGTGCAAGGAATTTTTATTTGAGGTTGAGCAGCCTACTGAAAAGCCTTGGGCCTTCCGTTTGAACTGCCTTACGGGCGCCACCACTTTGGAAGAAGGAACCAGAGCTTCCGCAGTCACTACTACGCGCACTGTTGAGACTTCGGAGGAAGTCGCGGTTGAAAGTGTTCCGGTCGTTGAGGAACAAGAGTCGGACAAACCGGAGGATGCTGCTTCGGTCTTTACGGAGTCCTCGCTCCCACCGCCCAAGAGGAAGGTCGGCTATGTTACAGCTTCCTGCGGCCGTGGTGGAGTCACACCCCAGCGCTTGCCCGGATCGGTTGCATCCATAGGAAAAAGTTCCGGACATCCTGCTTCAGCTACAAGCCGAGGTAAGCCGGGGAAAGGGACCTTGGCTAAGGTCCGAAGTGTCGAGGATGCATGGGTCAGGGACCCCAGGGCCATTGAACTTGTCGGCAGAGGAATGTGATACCTCAGACCTGGAGTCAGTCTCCGACCCAGGGGATGATTTGGCCATAGACAAACTGTTTGAGCGGAAGGGTTGGGATAAGATGCCCCTGTCCTCGTCCTGTAGAAAAAGGGACTCTCCCATGGTCACTGGGGATGCTACGCCCGGGGGGAGGCCCAGAAGCCTGAGGAGGAATCTGTCCCGTTGTCTGCCCTTCCACCACTTGAGATACCTGCACCTGTTGCCGGGATGGGACAAGTATCATTGCGGGCCCCTATGTCTGGTCTGGAGGCAGTAAAAGTGCCTCGACACCCGGATACCATAATTCTACCAGGAATGGGAGATCACGCAACCATGCCTCCATTATCCAGGATGCAGCAGTTGTTCAACCAGAGAGTTTCGGCTGAGTTTGGGTGGGAATACCCGTACTTGCCAAAGGAGTTTTTGTTTGAAGTGGAGGCCTATAGATATCGGTGGTACGCAGACTTCCTTTGGACTTATCTAAAGGTACCCCAGGCCCGTAGGTATTACTCCTGTTCCGCCACAGTTACTAAGCGGTACAAAAAATGTAGAGAGTCCTGGATGCTTGGCAGGCATATTCATGCTGACAGAGTGGTTATCCATCGGAAGGATAAGGACAATGTTGAGTATCATATAGACACTTTTGACAAGAACTGGAAACCATTAGTGCTGCCGCATCCACAGTACTACCTTTGAGAGACTGGACACTTTTGGGTTTGCTTTTTTGTTGTATTCCGGAGTATACTCTCCTGGAGCCCAAGATCTTTAGCCCTTACAGATGGGGTATTCTACTTGCTGGAAGAGCAGGAGCTGTTGTGTTTTTTTTCTCCTCTCACAGCGCCAAAAAAGACAGTGACTTTTGGGGTAGTAATAGTTCAGGGCCACAGTCAGGTTCAAGAAAGAAGAGGATTCATCTCCAAGAGAAAGGAAGAACGTTTTTTTCTTTTCAGGACAAGTGTTTTGACGTGGCACTTCCATTAGGTGGCGGTGTTGCAAAACTTTTGCACTTCATTTGAAGTGTGTCTTACTTTTTAGAAGGAAAGGATTTTTCCTTCGGGGAGAATCTTTTCTCCTCTAATGTATATAAGTTAGGATGTTAGAAATTATTGGTTGTGTGTTTTTTTCCCTCTGCAGGTGGACACCAAGCAAATCACTGAGTATGGGGTGGATTTAGCTATTGCAGAGGGGAGGGAAATGTACATTGAAAATGTGGTTTATGTGACATTGAGAATGTGATGTGCACATGTGTTTCTCTGCTCTTCTTTCACTTCTGTATTTAACTCCCTTTCCCCATGTTCAGATATCGGCACAAACAAACATTTTTTTTCTTTTCCAAATTGTGTTTTTTAGATAGTTTCTAGAATAGGTCTATTAAGTGAAAGAAGGTAGTAGGGACTATGGGATTATAACGGTGCCACAAAGAATTTGGAAAACTTTTAGTAAAAAAATAAGGGTATTTTTATTATATTATTTACGCAGACAATAGAAAAGCATTTTTTTACATAATTATACAAATAAAGAAATATATAGGCAAAGCATACTGTACATACATCAGCAAAATCACATAATTAACCCTACATGTTTCGCCAATCCATTGGCTTCATCGGGGGTAAGAAGTTTGTACAGAGTGATTTAAATAGATCTATGAAACAAAATTAAGACAAGAAATCAATATTTATTGCACAAAGCAGCAGGGAAAAGACATTTGGATGACCCAAAAAAGATGTAAAATATGAATGAATGAAGGCTGCCATACCCGCCAGTCCGTACAGAGGGCACGTCACGCTTCCGCGAAGGTCCCCAAAGGAGCTCGACCCAAATTGTGCCTACAGGTAGCTATTTAAGGGAAAAAGAAAGGGAATTTTATGAATATATAATAATTCAGAGATGGCTATTGCAGCAAATTGCTTGCTGCAAATAATAGACAACCCCATGAGGGACTAACCTAGTCTCCTGACCTACCAAAAAATAGTTAAAACCAACAGAGAATTAAAGTGGGGCGCTGAATAAAGTGTTCGGACCAATGTCCAATCACCGGAATTGAATCTGCGCTGTTCTGAAACAGAAAGTAAGTATGATGTTAATAATTAAATGGCTGTGTTATCTCAGTGAAAAAAGCCCATTTAGATATAATAAGATAGAGTTTGAAAAAAGGTATATAATTGCGCTAATTTATAATGTGTGTAACAAGTAAAAGAGAAAAGAAAAGGAAAAAGAAAAAGAAAAGAAAAATAAATCACTCATAAATAACTATATGAATATAAACAAACACCTGATGTATATTAGCAACAAAGAAGCACCAACCCTATCGAGGCAATAAATCCAATAATGAATCTGTGTTCAAAAGAATGTCTCACAATGCAGAGCGACATAAATTAAAGCCTAAAAGAAAATCAAACAAAGAAAAAGCCAATGAGATATGTCAGACCATTGAAAATAGCACAGACCCAGATGACCAGCTGGAGAGCCGGTCAATCTAAAAATTCGACTCAGTTTACCTGTTAGAGTGAGAGACAGGACAACAGCGCCCCACAGCCATCGACAGCTAGGACAAGCTGTCAATGGCAGTTTAAATAGACCACCCAGCCATTCGACGTAAGATGCCGTCGAACGGCAGCGGACGTAGGGTGACCAGTGCGCCTGCGCCGCATCGCCGAGGGCCTACAATACCCATAATGCAGTGCAAATATACGTCATATGACGTAATTGCAGCGTGCGTGTCCGAATGAACGGATTGGATGGAAAGACGGGGAAGGGAGGATGCCTCGGCGGCACTCCACAGAGGCATGGCCACAGTGCGGGCAAGGTGTAATGAACACCGGCCCTTGGGTGTCCATGCAGGCACAGGTCGCAGATCACATGGAAGCCTAAACGCCGAAGCGGAGGTAGACGGCCCCCTGCAGGCAGGACAGACATTGTGCAGAGGGTTAATGTCCTCCTCAATACCTGTAAAGATGAAGAGGAGGCAAACAATTCAATTCATTCAAGGGTCATCCAACGCACCAAACCACAATGCGCAGTACACTAAAATTTATCATATAATCATGATTAATATTGAGAATAAATGAAATAATAGTGAAAGAAAAATACTTTGTTTAATTGATGAATTACATATCATATTTTATATTCAAGACGAACAATATGTTTTAATGGTGATAAGAGAAATTAAACAACATTATTAAATTGCTTTATGAGATATATATATCATACAAAAAGGAGAAATATATGAAATAGATAAATGAAATAAGAATGAAATAAAATAAAATAAAATTAAAATAAAATAAAATAAAATCTCAGTGGTTCCCTAGATGTAAAGGGGGAACAATATCAATGATCAAAAGAAGGGGGGGGGAGAGTGCTAAAGGGGAAGCAAAGGAAGAAGTCATAAGTAGTGATGAGCCGAACACCCCCGGGTTCGGTTCGCACCAGAACCCGCGAACGGACCGAAAGTTCGAACGAACATTAGAACCCTATTAAATACAATGGATGCGAACGTTCGAATTCTAAAGTGCTAATTATAACAACTATTATGCATGTTATTGTCCTAAAAAGGGTTTGGGAACCCGGGTTCTGCACCAGGGGACATGTATCAATGCAAAAAGAAGTTTTAAAAACGGTCGTTTTTCGGGAGCAGTCATTTTAATGATGCATAAAGTGAAAAAAAAAAAGTCAAATATTCCTTTAAATATCGTACCTGGGGGGTGTCTAAAGTATGCCTGTGAAGTGCCACGTGTTTCCCGTGTTTAGAACTGTCCCTGCACAAAATGACACTTCTAAAGGAAAAAAAAGCCATTTAAAACTGCTTGCGGCTTTAATGTAATGTCTGGTCCCGGTAATATGGATGAAATTCTTTAAGAAAAATGGCATAGCTACCCCATGACCCCCCCCCCTACCCCAGCCCATTACCAGCCCCTTTGGGTCTTGTATGGATATTAAGGGGAACCCCGCACATAAAATAAAAAAGGCCCTATATACTCTGAACAGCCCTATACAGGCGGTGCATACAAGACAGGGACTGTAGGTTTGTTCTTATGTAGAATCTGTTTGTAATTTTGAACAGGTACATTGTTGAAGTGTAGCTCCAGACCAAAAATCTATTTTTAAACTTTTTGGAAAACATAGGTAAGGGTTATCACCCCTGTAACATTTGTTTTGCTGTCTGTGCCCCTGTTCAGAACATTTCACCTCACTTTCCGTCCCAATGACAACTGTTTTTGAAATGTGGTGTTTTTCTTGAAACAAGGATTGCTGATAAAGCATCAGTACAGAGGAGACACCTTTCTCCCATATTTATTCTTACAGGAGAGAATTTTCCTTCCTAGTGGTAGATTTCCTCTCACTTCCTGTTGTCTTCTTGCGTTTGCAAGTAGGAGTCGTTTGTAAGTTGGATGTTTGAAAGTAGGGACCTGCCGTATATACTCTGCAGAAATAGGCCCCTTAGTTGTTGGTGTTGGCACAACACTGTAAGCACTCACAGTTACTCTTGGTTGGTGCTGGAACGCCCTGCTGTCAACTATTATATCAGGAATTTTAATTACATATAATTGTTGAACAGTGGTAGTAAAAATTGGGCCTTTGATGGTGGTGCTGGTGCCACAACACTGTAAGCCCTGACAGTTACTCTTGGTGGGTGCAGCAATGGGCCCTGCTGTGAATTATTAGATCAAGAATTGTAATTACATGCCCCTGTTGAACAGGGGCTGAAAAATTGGGCCTTAGGCACTGGTGGCACAACACTGCAACCCCTCACAGATACTGTACTTGGAGCACAGCAATGAGCCCTGTTGCAAAGTATTGCTTCAAAAATTGTAATGACACGCCCCTGTTAAACAGGGGCTGAAAAATTGGGCCTTAGGCACTGGTGGCACAACACTGCAACTCCTCACAGATACTGTACTTGGAGCACAGCAATGAGCCCTGTTGCAAAGTATTGCTTCAAAAATTGTAATGACACGCCCCTGTTAAACAGGGGCTGAAAAATTGGGCCTTAGGCACTGGTGGCACAACACCGCAACTCCTCACAGATACTGTACTTGGAGCACAGCAATGAGCCCTGTTGCAAAGTATTGCTTCAAAAATTGTAATTACACGCCCCTGTTAAACAGGGGCTGAAAAATTGGGCGTTAGGCACTGGTGGCGGCACCCATAAACAAAAATGATCTTACAAGCTATCATCATCAATCGTATCATTGAGGACTCGGAGGAGGAGGATAGCCAGTCAACATAACAGCACAGGCACTCAGCATCAGCATCAGTCTTGAAGGGATGTGACATGTTAAAATCAATTAGTCTGTTATATCAGCATCAGGTGTGTGGTAGCTGGTGGTGATCCAAGACTGGTTCATCTTGATGAAAGTCAGTCGATCAACCGAGTCGGTGGACAGGCGCACCCTGTGATCCGTGACAAATCCTCCAGCAGCACTGAATGTGCGTTCCGAAAGAACGCTGGATGCAGGACAGGCCAGTAGCTCAATTGCATACTGTGCAAGCTCTGGCCAGTGATCCATCCTCAAGACCCAGTAAGCCAGAGGATTTTCGGTGGGGAAGGTGTCCAAGTCTGACCTTGCCCCTAGATATTCCTGCACCATGTTTATCAGACGCTGGCGATGGTTGCTGGAACCGATCATACTTTGGGGCTGCGGACTAAAGAATTGTCTGAACGCATCGGTCAGACGGCCACCTTCCCCACCGCTCCTTCTTTGACTGGCCGAAGCCTCAGCAACTCGTTGTCCAGGACCAGGAGTTTGCAACCTCCCAGTCTCTGGGAACGCGTTGCACAGACCTTTCTGCAAGGCCTCCCGGAGTTGTCTCATCCTCTGCTCCCTCTGCGACGGTAACATAAGGTCCGCAACCTTACCCTTGTACCGTGGATCAAGGAGAGTGGCCAGCCAGTAATGGTCCCTCTCCTTGATCCGAAGAATACGAGGATCCTTCCGCAGACTTTGCAGGATCAGGGAGGCCATGCAGCGTAGGTTTGCTGAGGCATTCGCTCCGGAGTCCTCTGGGTCACTAAGGACGACATGATCCGCAGCCACCTCCTCCCAGCCACGTACAAGTCCACTGGTTTCTTGGGACTGTAAATCATCCCTAAAAGACTGCTGCTGATGATGCTGAGTGCCAGCCTCCACCTCCATGCTGACACAATCCTCCTCCTCCTCCTCCTCCTCCTCCTCCTCCTCTTCCTGTGCGATGGGTGGGACAGAAGGAACACTGTCTGGGTAAAGGGGGCCTTGAGAGGCAAGGAAGTCCTCCTCTTCCTGCCTCTGTTCTGCCTCAAGTGCCCTGTCCATTATTCCACGCAGCGTGTGCTCCAACAGGTGGACAAGAGGTACAGTGTCACTGATGCATGCACTGTCACTGCTCACCATCCTCGTGGCCTCCTCAAATGGTGCCAGGACAGTGCATGCATCCCTGATCATGCCCCACTGGCGTGGAGAAAAAAAACCAAGCTCCCCTGACCCTGTCCTGGTGCCGTAGTCACACAGGTACTCATTGATGGCCCTCTGCTGCGTGTGCAGCCGCTGCAGCATGGCCAACGTTGAGTTCCACCTGGTGGGCATGTCACATATAAGGCGGTTCTTGGGCAAGTTCAACTCCTTTTGCAGCTCAGCCAGGCGAGCACTGGCATTATAAGATCTGCGGAAATGCACACAGACTTTCCTGGCCTGCCTCAGGACATCCTGTAAGCCCGGGTACCTGCCCAAGAAGCGCTGCACCACCAGGTTAAGGACGTGAGCCACACAGGGCACATGGGTCAGTTGTCCCTGTCGGAGGGCGGAGAGGAGGTTGGTGCCATTGTCGCAAACCACCATTCCTGGCTTAAGCTGGCGTGGCGTCAACCACCTCTCGGCCTGGCCCTGCAGAGCAGACAGGACCTCTGCCCCAGTGTGGCTTCTGTCCCCCAAACACACCAGCGCAAGCACGGCATGGCATCTTTTTGCCTGCGTACTTGCGTAGCCCCGTGAACGGCTACGGAGCACCGCTGGTTCATAGGACAAACCACAGGAAGAGGCCATGGAGGAAGAAGAAGAGGAGGGGGTGGAGGAGAGAGGTGTGTCACAACCAGTAGTAGCATTTTGGAGGCGTGGCGGTGGGACAACCTCCAACACTACTGCACCTTGTCCTGAATCCTTCCCAGCTGCCAAAAGAGTGACCCAATGGGCCGTGAAAGAAAGGTAACGTCCCTGTCCATGCCTGCTGGACCATGAGTCAGCGGTAATATGCACCTTACCGCTGACCGCCCTGTCCAGCGAGGCCAAGACATTGCCTTCCACATGCCGGTAGAGAGCCGGAATAGCCTTCCGTGAGAAAAAGTGGCGTTTGGGAACCTGCCACTGAGGAACCGCACATTGCACAAACTCACGGAAGGGGGCCGAGTCTACCAACTGAAAAGGCAGCAGTTGAAGCGCTAGCAATTTAGCCAAGCTAGCATTCAACCGCTGGGCATGTGGATGGCTGGGAGTGAACTTCTTTCGACGGTCCAGCAGCTGGGGCAGGGAAATTTGCCTGCTAGAATCGGACGTCGGTGTACTGCTAGCAGAGTGGGCGCAAGTACTTGGCTGTGACACACCTAATTCTACACCTTCATTCCTCTCAGTGCATGTTTCAGAGAGGACTGAAGTTATAGTTAGGTTGGAGATCCCAGCTGATGCGGTGCAAGGAGAGGTCCGCTTTGTTCTTTGGTGTGGGTCTTTGAGGTAGGCTTGCCAACGAGCTGCATGGCAGGTCAACATATGTCTGGTCAGGCATGTGGTACCCAAGCGGCTGATGTTTTGGCCACGCGATATACGCTTGAGACATATGTTGCAAACAGCAGCTGTGCGATCTGATGCACTAGCCTCAAAAAAGGCCCACACCAAAGAACTTTTTGAATGACGGGCAGAGGCAGCGCCCTGCACAGGCGGAGCTCTGCGGTGTGATTCCGTCGGTGTACTGCCCTTACGCTGGCCACCAAAGGGCATCCTGCCTCATTGGAGATGTGCCTCCTCCTCATCCTCCTCCTCCTCCTCTCTCCTATTAGGCACCCACGTGGAGTCAGTGACCTCATCATCCCCTCCCTCCTCATCACTGGAGCCAATCTGGCAGTATGCTGCAGCTGCTGGAACATGACTGCCAGATTGGTGTCCTTCTTGAGCATCCCCTCTGTCTGCTCTCACGCTACTGCCTTCCTCTAGCTGGGTTTCATCATCAGACCCTTCGAAACGCTGGGCATCCTCCTGGAGCATGTACCCAACACTGTGCTGAAACAGTTCGGGGGACTCCTCAGGAGGAGGACATGGTGGGTCTAGGGAAGGAGTGACTGATGATTTGTCTGACATTGATACCAGGGAAGACGACGCTTTGGCAGCTGCTTTTCCAGTACCCTGAGCCTGGGTGAGAGAGGATGAGGAGGAGGAGGAGGGCTTGGTCATCCACTCTACCAAGTCTTCGGCATGATGTGGCTCAACATGTCCAGCTGCCGAAAAGAAGGACAAGCGTGTCCCATGGCCATGTGCTGATGACAATGCACCGCGTCCACGACCAGCACTGTTGCCCCCAGACACAGAGCCTGCTTGCCCTCTTTTATTGCCTCCTGACTGTCTGCCTCTCCTTGTTTGCCTTCCAGACATTCTAATAGATGGCCTGCAGGGAGATGGGAAAAAAGCAATAAGGGCTACCTTCAGGTGTCCTTCTCTGTCCCTTGAAACAAGGACTTTCACAGTGAAAGAAACTGACACTCTCCCTACCTACAGTTTTCTGTCCCTAGAAAAAATATATTTTTTAAGCACAATATAGCACAAGGACAATTCACTCACTGTCCTTACAGGTCCCTGGAAACAAGGACTTGCAGAGTGAAAGAAAAAAAACACTCTCCCTACCTACAGTTTTCTGTCCCTAGAAAAAATGTTTTTTTTAATCACAATATAGCACAAGGACAATTCACTCACTGTCCTTACAGGTCCCTGGAAACAAGGACTTGCAGAGTGAAAGAAAAAAAACACTCTCCCTACCTACAGTTTTCTGTCCCTAGAAAAAATGTTTTTTTTAATCACAATATAGCACAAGGACAATTCACTCACTGTCCTTCCAGGTCCCTGGAAACAAGGACTTGCAGAGTGAAATAAACTGACACTCTCCCTACCTACAGTTTTCTGTCCCTAGAATAAATGTTTTTTTTAAGCACAATATAGCACAAGGACAATTCACTCACTGTCCTTACAGGTCCCTGGAAACAAGGACTTGCAGAGTGAAAGAAAAAAAACACTCTCCCTACCTACAGTTTTCTGTCCCTAGAAAAAATGTTTTTTTTAATCACAATATAGCACAAGGACAATTCACTCACTGTCCTTACAGGTCCCTGGAAACAAGGACTTGCAGAGTGAAATAAACTGACACTCTCCCTACCTACAGTTTTCTGTCCCTAGAATAAATGTTTTTTTTAAGCACAATATAGCACAAGGACAATTCACTCACTGTCCTTACAGGTCCCTGGAAACAAGGACTTGCAGAGTGAAAGAAAAAAAACACTCTCCCTACCTACAGTTTTCTGTCCCTAGAAAAAATGTTTTTTTTAATCACAATATAGCACAAGGACAATTCACTCACTGTCCTTACAGGTCCCTGGAAACAAGGACTTGCAGAGTGAAAGAAAAAAAACACTCTCCCTACCTACAGTTTTCTGTCCCTAGAAAAAATGTTTTTTTTAATCACAATATAGCACAAGGACAATTCACTCACTGTCCTTCCAGGTCCCTGGAAACAAGGACTTGCAGAGTGAAATAAACTGACACTCTCCCTACCTACAGTTTTCTGTCCCTAGAATAAATGTTTTTTTTAAGCACAATATAGCACAAGGACAATTCACTCACTGTCCTTACAGGTCCCTGGAAACAAGGACTTGCAGAGTGAAAGAAAAAAAACACTCTCCCTACCTACAGTTTTCTGTCCCTAGAAAAAATGTTTTTTTTAATCACAATATAGCACAAGGACAATTCACTCACTGTCCTTACAGGTCCCTGGAAACAAGGACTTGCAGAGTGAAAGAAAAAAAACACTCTCCCTACCTACAGTTTTCTGTCCCTAGAAAAAATGTTTTTTTTAATCACAATATAGCACAAGGACAATTCACTCACTGTCCTTACAGGTCCCTGGAAACAAGGACTTGCAGAGTGAAATAAACTGACACTCTCCCTACCTACAGTTTTCTGTCCCTAGAATAAATGTTTTTTTAAGCACAATATAGCACAAGGACAATTCACTCACTGTCCTTACAGGTCCCTGGAAACAAGGACTTGCAGAGTGAAAGAAAAAAAACACTCTCCCTACCTACAGTTTTCTGTCCCTAGAAAAAATGTTTTTTTTAATCACAATATAGCACAAGGACAATTCACTCACTGTCCTTACAGGTCCCTGGAAACAAGGACTTGCAGAGTGAAATAAACTGACACTCTCCCTACCTACAGTTTTCTGTCCCTAGAATAAATGTTTTTTTTAAGCACAATATAGCACAAGGACAATTCACTCACTGTCCTTACAGGTCCCTGGAAACAAGGACTTGCAGAGTGAAAGAAAAAAAACACTCTCCCTACCTACAGTTTTCTGTCCCTAGAAAAAATGTTTTTTTTAATCACAATATAGCACAAGGACAATTCACTCACTGTCCTTCCAGGTCCCTGGAAACAAGGACTTGCAGAGTGAAATAAACTGACACTCTCCCTACCTACAGTTTTCTGTCCCTAGAATAAATGTTTTTTTTAAGCACAATATAGCACAAGGACAATTCACTCACTGTCCTTAGAGGTCCCTGGAAACAAGGACTTGCAGAGTGAAAGAAAAAAAACACTCTCCCTACCTACAGTTTTCTGTCCCTAGAAAAAATGTTTTTTTTTTAAGCACAATATAGCACAAGGACAATTCACTCACTGTCCTTCCAGGTCCCTGGAAACAAGGACTTGCAGAGTGAAAGAAAAAAAACACTCTCCCTACCTACAGTTTTCTGTCCCTAGAAAAAAAGTTTTTTTTAAGCACAATATAGCACAAGGACAATTCACTCACTGTCCTTCCAGGTCCCTGGAAACAAGGACTTGCAGAGTGAAAGAAAAAAAACACTCTCCCTACCTACAGTTTTCTGTCCCTAGAAAAAATGTTTTTTTTAATCACAATATAGCACAAGGACAATTCACTCACTGTCCTTACAGGTCCCTGGAAACAAGGACTTGCAGAGTGAAAGAAACTGACACTCTCCCTACCTACAGTTTTCTGTCCCTAGAATAAATGTTTTTTTAAGCACAATATAGCACAAGGACAATTCACTCACTGTCCTTCCAGGTCCCTGGAAACAAGGACTTGCAGAGTGAAAGAAACTGACACTGTCCCTACCTACAGTTTTCTGTCCCTAGAATAAATGTTTTTTTTAAGCACACTATAGCACAAGCACAAAACACACTGACACTCTCCCTACCTATCCTTCTCTTTCCCTAAACTAAAGGAATCCAGGTTAAGCAAGAAAGAAATAACAGTCACTGTCCCTGCCTATGCTGCTCTATCCCTGCTCCGGAACACACTACACTAGGCCGCCGTGCTGGCGGCCTTTTATAGTGTGGGGCGTGTACTAAACACCCTCAGCAATAATTGGCCACAGGCATCCTGCCTGTGGCCAATCATTGCTCTCCTCGCTGCCGGCGCTGTGATTGGCCAAGCATGCGGGGTCACAGTGCATGCTTGGCCAATCACAGCGCCTGGATGACACTGCGATGGCGTAGTGCATTGTGGGCCGTTCGCGTCACTCGAATTTGGCGCGAACGGCCCAAATCGTTCGATCTTCGTCGAACGATCGAACAGCCGATGTTCGAGTCGAACGTATGTTCGACTCGAACACGAAGCTCATCCCTAGTCATAAGTCAAGAGAAGAGCCGAATATTTACAAAAAGGATTTGTAGCTAATGTATTCATTAAGTCCCGGAAATTTGACAGCATCAAGAGTATGTATCCATCGAGTTTCTAATTGCAACAATGCTACATCTATGTTACCTCCACGAATATGTGGAGGCACATGCTCGAGGGCATAAAACGTGACCACGTGAGCATCATAGCCATGTTGATACCCTATATGGCGATTCAACGCCGTAGTGGTTAATTTCTTATATGTCGGCAATACATGGTCCCTTATTCGCTTGAAGAAGAGCCTTTTTGTCTTGCCGACATAGAAACACCCACATTGGCATAGTGCAAGATAAACCACACCTATGGTCTTACAATTTATACGGTACTTGATATTATGAATAGTACCATTGGGTAATGGGACATCATGAGAGCTGGGTAAATAACAGCAAATGTCACATTTACCACAAGGGAATGTGCCACCCTGAAAACGATTTGAGGAACCTGGAAAATCAAAATGACTGGAGACCAAATGATCTTTAAGCGAGGGAGCGCGGCGAAAAGTTAACTCTGGGTGGGGCTTAATATACTTCCGAACAGTTTTATCGGCACATAAAATAGGGCAATATTTCTGAAGGACAAAAATTCCCTTTCTTTTTCCCTTAAATAGCTACCTGTAGGCACAATTTGGGTCGGGCTCCTTTGGGGACCTTACCGGAAGCGTGACGTGCCCTCTGTATGGACTGGCGGGTATGGCAGCCTTCATTCATTCATATTTTACATCTTTTTTGGGTCATCCAAATGTCTTTTCCCTGCTGCTTTGTGCAATAAATATTGATTTCTTGTCTTAATTTTGTTTCATAGATCTATTTAAATCACTCTGTACAAACTTCTTACCCCCGATGAAGCCAATGGATTGGCGAAACATGTAGGGTTAATTATGTGATTTTGCTGATGTATGTACAGTATGCTTTGCCTATATATTTCTTTATTTGTATAATTATGTAAAAAAATGCTTTTCTATTGTCTGCGTAAATAATATAATAAAAATACCCTTATTTTTTTACTAAAAGTTTTCCAAATTCTTTGTGGCACCGTTATAATCCCATAGTCCCTACTACCTTCTTTCACTTAATTTACCAGGGATGAGGTGCCGTATCTTTCAGAGGACACACCAACCTCATACAACTTTTTTCTCCAATTAATTGATGTTTCAATACATCACCCTGTGGTTGTTGGTCCCTCTCAATTGATGCAAATTTTTCTCCTTTATAAAAATTCTTTTTTCTTATATATATTTTCTTTTTCTGTTTCATTGTGATAATTGTCAATCTTGTTTCTAATTAGTACATATTTCGTATATATTTAATTTATTATCTCTCCAATTTTTTTTTTTTTTTTACTTTTCGGTTTAATTTTTTAATACTTAGTGTTCAATTTTCTCTGATCAGAATGGCTGAGTTTTGTGGGGAGGCTTGGGATGGTTTAATGTCCAAGATTAGACTTTCACAAAATAATGATAAAATAACTGATGCGGAATTGGATCGCAATTTCATGCGACTTCAGCGTCTATTAGAGAAAAAAGCTAGAATTTATTGGCATAAGACTTATTTTATTAAATACTCCGATAATCACATTGTCCCTTGGGGCCTTAGGATTCAAATTTTTCCAAATGTTAGAAAGATTAATGATGCACTGAAATCCTTATGGGAGTCTAACCTTCAGTCTTGTTCCTTTCAAATGCTCTCTATTTTATGTGATCAATATGATAGGGAATTGGAATCACTGGATGTACAGATCACTAGTTGGTTCGATGACCATATTTTTGTGCGTTCCTCTTCCAGATTCACATCTCGTCTCAAAGACTCAGGTGTGCGCTTGGAGGAATACACGTTAAGCATCATTAACAATAAGGAGGCAAAGTTTTTAAGAGACAAAACTGCGTATGATAATGGTTATGCATACAGATGGAATCAACCATCTAATGACAGATTTTCTTCTAAACCTCCCCCAGCAGCACCAAAAGTCACGAACACAGCTCCTAATAATGCTGCATCTCCTTTTTCTTTTTCTTCTAGCACCTCTACTTTGTATAGAGAACTCTCACAAGATATGAATTCAAAAAAACGTAAAGGAGACCGGAGCACCACTTCTTCTGGCCCTACTCATGAAACCTATAGACCCAATTTAACACGTCGTCCCTCACTGGTTCGTAATCCAACCATTTCTTCACACACTTCTACACCAATGCCACCCAGACCACAAACTATCACTAATAGTAATTTGTCCTCAAATACTATTTCTGATATCACCCATGCAATTGCTTCTCCATCTACGATTCGTCGCAGAGGTAGCGAATCTTCGATCTCCACATTATTTCCTCACAGTACACAAATCCTTGATCCTAAAATAGCCCCTATTTTTTTAGGGAAGCAACTGGAACCCTCACAGGCCCCGTTGGAAACTCTAGCTCTTCCAGCGCCCCAGGATTAGAAGTTATTAATCTGTCATCAGTACCACTTTCAGATGACCAAATCACAGTCCTAAAATTGGGCCTTACTTTCTGTCCTTCAAACAATTTGGACAGATTTGATCTAATAAAGGACATACATCTTTTTGCCCGTAGACTAATGTATAAAGTAATTTACAATCGTCCTGCTTCCTCTGACACTATGGATTTTCCACCTCTTGACCTATCTTTGACTGAACTCCAAGCTATGGATGATCTCATGTCTCTCTGGGAGGATGGACACACTGACGACCAAGACTCCGGCATTGCCGTTATGCCGGGTGTCTTGGTCCCTGGTGTGTCCTTCCCCCCTCCAGTATCTTTCAAACCGAAATCTCGGAACTTTCCTCTGCTTCACACTAATCCCAACATCTGGGCATTTGTACAGCAGAGCACTCTTGAGATACAAAATATGACATTCCTTAATAAACATAAACACAACCTGTCACTTAAGCAACGTTTGGCATTGAAGAAACTCCAGACCCACCCTGGGCTGGTCATCAAGCCCGCTGATAAGGGTGGCAATGTGGTTGTGATGGATGTCGAGGCTTATCAACGTATGTGCCTCGACATCCTTGACAATAAACTTTGGTATCGACCCATCTCCAAGACCCTTGTGCAGGGCTTTGTTCAAGAATAGGGATGAGCTTCGTGTTCGAGTCGAACATACGTTCGACTCGAACATTGGCTGTTCGATCGTTCGACGAAGATCGAACGATTTGGGCCGTTCGCGCCAAATTCGAGTGACGCGAACGGCCCACAATGCACTACGCCATCGCAGTGTCATCCAGGCGCTGTGATTGGCCAAGCATGCACTGTGACCCCGCATGCTTGGCCAATCACAGCGCCGGCAGCGAGGAGAGCAATGATTGGCCACAGGCAGGATGCCTGTGGCCAATTATTGCTGAGGGTGTTTAGTACACGCCCCACACTATAAAAGGCCGCCAGCACGGCGGCCTAGTGTAGTGTGTTCCGGAGCAGGGATAGAGTAGCATAGGCAGGGACAGTGACTGTTATTTCTTTCTTGCTTAACCTGGATTCCTTTAGTTTAGGGAAAGAGAAGGATAGGTAGGGAGAGTGTCAGTGTGTTTTGTGCTTCTGCTATAGTGTGCTTAAAAAAAACATTTATTCTAGGGACAGAAAACTCTAGGTAGGGACAGTGTCAGTTTCTTTCACTCTGCAAGTCCTTGTTTCCAGGGACCTGTAAGGACAGTGAGTTAATTGTCCTTGTGCTATATTGTGCTTAAAAAAAACATTTATTCTAGGGACAGAAAACTCTAGGTAGGGACAGTGTCAGTTTCTTTCACTCTGCAAGTCCTTGTTTCCAGGGACCTGTAAGGACAGTGAGTTAATTGTCCTTGTGCTATATTGTGATTAAAAAAAACATTTATTCTAGGGACAGAAAACTCTAGGTAGGGACAGTGTCAGTTTCTTTCACTCTGCAAGTCCTTGTTTCCAGGGACCTGTAAGGACAGTGAGTTAATTTTCCTTGTGCTATATTGTGATTAAAAAAAACATTTTTTCTAGGGACAGAAAACTGTAGGTAGGGAGAGTGTTTTTTTTCTTTCACTCTGCAAGTCCTTGTTTCCAGGGACCTGTAAGGACAGTGAGTTAATTGTCCTTGTGCTATATTGTGCTTAAAAAAAACATTTATTCTAGGGACAGAAAACTCTAGGTAGGGACAGTGTCAGTTTCTTTCACTCTGCAAGTCCTTGTTTCCAGGGACCTGTAAGGACAGTGAGTTAATTTTCCTTGTGCTATATTGTGATTAAAAAAAACATTTATTCTAGGGACAGAAAACTCTAGGTAGGGACAGTGTCAGTTTCTTTCACTCTGCAAGTCCTTGTTTCCAGGGACCTGTAAGGACAGTGAGTTAATTTTCCTTGTGCTATATTGTGATTAAAAAAAACATTTTTTCTAGGGACAGAAAACTGTAGGTAGGGAGAGTGTTTTTTTTCTTTCACTCTGCAAGTCCTTGTTTCCAGGGACCTGTAAGGACAGTGAGTTAATTTTCCTTGTGCTATATTGTGCTTAAAAAAAACATTTATTCTAGGGACAGAAAACTCTAGGTAGGGACAGTGTCAGTTTCTTTCACTCTGCAAGTCCTTGTTTCCAGGGACCTGTAAGGACAGTGAGTTAATTTTCCTTGTGCTATATTGTGATTAAAAAAAACATTTTTTCTAGGGACAGAAAACTGTAGGTAGGGAGAGTGTTTTTTTTCTTTCACTCTGCAAGTCCTTGTTTCCAGGGACCTGTAAGGACAGTGAGTTAATTTTCCTTGTGCTATATTGTGCTTAAAAAAAACATTTTTTCTAGGGACAGAAAACTGTAGGTAGGGAGAGTGTTTTTTTTCTTTCACTCTGCAATTCCTTGTTTCCAGGGACCTGTAAGGACAGTGAGTTAATTGTCCTTGTGCTATATTGTGCTTAAAAAAAACATTTATTCTAGGGACAGAAAACTCTAGGTAGGGACAGTGTCAGTTTCTTTCACTCTGCAAGTCCTTGTTTCCAGGGACCTGTAAGGACAGTGAGTTAATTTTCCTTGTGCTATATTGTGATTAAAAAAAACATTTTTTCTAGGGACAGAAAACTGTAGGTAGGGAGAGTGTTTTTTTCTTTCACTCTGCAAGTCCTTGTTTCCAGGGACCTGTAAGGACAGTGAGGTAATTTTCCTTGTGCTATATTGTGATTAAAAAAAACATTTTTTCTAGGGACAGAAAACTGTAGGTAGGGAGAGTGTTTTTTTTCTTTCACTCTGCAAGTCCTTGTTTCCAGGGACCTGTAAGGACAGTGAGTTAATTGTCCTTGTGCTATATTGTGCTTAAAAAAAACATTTTTTCTAGGGACAGAAAACTCTAGGTAGGGAGAGTGTTTTTTTTTTTTCACTCTGCAAGTCCTTGTTTCCAGGGACCTGTAAGGACAGTGAGTTAATTGTCCTTGTGCTATATTGTGCTTAAAAAAAACATTTATTCTAGGGACAGAAAACTCTAGGTAGGGACAGTGTCAGTTTCTTTCACTCTGCAAGTCCTTGTTTCCAGGGACCTGTAAGGACAGTGAGTTAATTTTCCTTGTGCTATATTGTGCTTAAAAAAAACATTTATTCTAGGGACAGAAAACTCTAGGTAGGGACAGTGTCAGTTTCTTTCACTCTGCAAGTCCTTGTTTCCAGGGACCTGTAAGGACAGTGAGTTAATTGTCCTTGTGCTATATTGTGCTTAAAAAAAACATTTATTCTAGGGACAGAAAACTCTAGGTAGGGACAGTGTCAGTTTCTTTCACTCTGCAAGTCCTTGTTTCCAGGGACCTGTAAGGACAGTGAGTTAATTTTCCTTGTGCTATATTGTGATTAAAAAAAACATTTATTCTAGGGACAGAAAACTCTAGGTAGGGACAGTGTCAGTTTCTTTCACTCTGCAAGTCCTTGTTTCCAGGGACCTGTAAGGACAGTGAGTTAATTTTCCTTGTGCTATATTGTGATTAAAAAAAACATTTTTTCTAGGGACAGAAAACTGTAGGTAGGGAGAGTGTTTTTTTTCTTTCACTCTGCAAGTCCTTGTTTCCAGGGACCTGTAAGGACAGTGAGTTAATTTTCCTTGTGCTATATTGTGCTTAAAAAAAACATTTTTTCTAGGGACAGAAAACTGTAGGTAGGGAGAGTGTTTTTTTTCTTTCACTCTGCAAGTCCTTGTTTCCAGGGACCTGTAAGGACAGTGAGTTAATTGTCCTTGTGCTATATTGTGCTTAAAAAAAACATTTATTCTAGGGACAGAAAACTCTAGGTAGGGACAGTGTCAGTTTCTTTCACTCTGCAAGTCCTTGTTTCCAGGGACCTGTAAGGACAGTGAGTTAATTTTCCTTGTGCTATATTGTGATTAAAAAAAACATTTTTTCTAGGGACAGAAAACTGTAGGTAGGGAGAGTGTTTTTTTTCTTTCACTCTGCAAGTCCTTGTTTCCAGGGACCTGTAAGGACAGTGAGTTAATTGTCCTTGTGCTATATTGTGCTTAAAAAAAACATTTTTTCTAGGGACAGAAAACTCTAGGTAGGGAGAGTGTTTTTTTTTTTTCACTCTGCAAGTCCTTGTTTTCAGGGACCTGTAAGGACAGTGAGTTAATTGTCCCTGTGCTATATTGTGCTTAAAAAAAACATTTATTCTAGGGACAGAAAACTCTAGGTAGGGACAGTGTCAGTTTCTTTCACTCTGCAAGTCCTTGTTTCCAGGGACCTGTAAGGACAGTGAGTTAATTTTCCTTGTGCTATATTGTGCTTAAAAAAAACATTTATTCTAGGGACAGAAAACTCTAGGTAGGGACAGTGTCAGTTTCTTTCACTCTGCAAGTCCTTGTTTCCAGGGACCTGTAAGGACAGTGAGTTAATTGTCCTTGTGCTATATTGTGCTTAAAAAAAACATTTATTCTAGGGACAGAAAACTCTAGGTAGGGACAGTGTCAGTTTCTTTCACTCTGCAAGTCCTTGTTTCCAGGGACCTGTAAGGACAGTGAGTTAATTTTCCTTGTGCTATATTGTGATTAAAAAAAACATTTTTTCTAGGGACAGAAAACTGTAGGTAGGGAGAGTGTTTTTTTTCTTTCACTCTGCAAGTCCTTGTTTCCAGGGACCTGTAAGGACAGTGAGTTAATTTTCCTTGTGCTATATTGTGATTTAAAAAAACATTTTTTCTAGGGACAGAAAACTGTAGGTAGGGAGAGTGTTTTTTTTCTTTCACTCTGCAAGTCCTTGTTTCCAGGGACCTGTAAGGACAGTGAGTTAATTGTCCTTGTGCTATATTGTGCTTAAAAAAAACATTTTTTCTAGGGACAGAAAACTGTAGGTAGGGAGAGTGTTTTTTTTTTCACTCTGCAAGTCCTTGTTTCCAGGGACCTGTAAGGACAGTGAGTTAATTTTCCTTGTGCTATATTGTGCTTAAAAAAAACATTTATTCTAGGGACAGAAAACTCTAGGTAGGGACAGTGTCAGTTTCTTTCACTCTGCAAGTCCTTGTTTCCAGGGACCTGGAGAGACATTGAGTGAATTGTCCTTGTGCTATATTGTGATTAAAAAAAACATTTATTCTAGGGACAGAAAACTCTAGGTAGGGACAGTGTCAGTTTCTTTCACTGTGAAAGTCCTTGTTTCAAGGGACAGAGAAGGACACCTGAAGGTAGCCCTTATTGCTTTTTTCCCATCTCCCTGCAGGCCATCTATTAGAATGTCTGGAAGGCAAACAAGGAGAGGCAGACAGTCAGGAGGCAATAAAAGAGGGCAAGCAGGCTCTGTGTCTGGGGGCAACAGTGCTGGTCGTGGACGCGGTGCATTGTCATCAGCACATGGCCATGGGACACGCTTGTCCTTCTTTTCGGCAGCTGGACATGTTGAGCCACATCATGCCGAAGACTTGGTAGAGTGGATGACCAAGCCCTCCTCCTCCTCCTCATCCTCTCTCACCCAGGCTCAGGGTACTGGAAAAGCAGCTGCCAAAGCGTCGTCTTCCCTGGTATCAATGTCAGACAAATCATCAGTCACTCCTTCCCTAGACCCACCATGTCCTCCTCCTGAGGAGTCCCCCGAACTGTTTCAGCACAGTGTTGGGTACATGCTCCAGGAGGATGCCCAGCGTTTCGAAGGGTCTGATGATGAAACCCAGCTAGAGGAAGGCAGTAGCGTGAGAGCAGACAGAGGGGATGCTCAAGAAGGACACCAATCTGGCAGTCATGTTCCAGCAGCTGCAGCATACTGCCAGATTGGCTCCAGTGATGAGGAGGGAGGGGATGATGAGGTCAATGACTCCACGTGGGTGCCTAATAGGAGAGAGGAGGAGGAGGAGGATGAGGAGGAGGCACATCTCCAACGAGGCAGGATGCCCTTTGGTGGCCAGCGTAAGGGCAGTACACCGACGGAATCACACCGCAGAGCTCCGCCTGTGCAGGGCGCTGCCTCTGCCCGTCATTCAAAAAGTTCTTTGGTGTGGGCCTTTTTTGAGGCTAGTGCATCAGATCGCACAGCTGCTGTTTGCAACATATGTCTCAAGCGTATATCGCGTGGCCAAAACATCAGCCGCTTGGGTACCACATGCCTGACCAGACATATGTTGACCTGCCATGCAGCTCGTTGGCAAGCCTACCTCAAAGACCCACACCAAAGAACAAAGCGGACCTCTCCTTGCACCGCATCAGCTGGGATCTCCAACCCCACTATAACTTCAGTCCTCTCTGAAACATGCACTGAGAGGAATGAAGGTGTAGAATTAGGTGTGTCACAGCCAAGTACTTGCGCCCACTCTGCTAGCAGTACACCGACGTCCGATTCTAGCAGGCAAATTTCCCTGCCCCAGCTGCTGGACCGTCGAAAGAAGTTCACTCCCAGCCATCCACATGCCCAGTGGTTGAATGCTAGCTTGGCTAAATTGCTAGCGCTTCAACTGCTGCCTTTTCAGTTGGTAGACTCGGCCCCCTTCCGTGAGTTTGTGCAATGTGCGGTTCCTCAGTGGCAGGTTCCCAAACGCCACTTTTTCTCACGGAAGGCTATTCCGGCTCTCTACCGGCATGTGGAAGGCAATGTCTTGGCCTCGCTGGACAGGGCGGTCAGCGGTAAGGTGCATATTACCGCTGACTCATGGTCCAGCAGGCATGGACAGGGACGTTACCTTTCTTTCACGGCCCATTGGGTCACTCTTTTGGCAGCTGGGAAGGATTCAGGACAAGGTGCAGTAGTGTTGGAGGTTGTCCCACCGCCACGCCTCCAAAATGCTACTACTGGTTGTGACACACCTCTCTCCTCCACCCCCTCCTCTTCTTCTTCCTCCATGGCCTCTTCCTGTGGTTTGTCCTATGAACCAGCGGTGCTCCGTAGCCGTTCACGGGGCTACGCAAGTACGCAGGCAAAAAGATGCCATGCCGTGCTTGCGCTGGTGTGTTTGGGGGACAGAAGCCACACTGGGGCAGAGGTCCTGTCTGCTCTGCAGGGCCAGGCCGAGAGGTGGTTGACGCCACGCCAGCTTAAGCCAGGAATGGTGGTTTGCGACAATGGCACCAACCTTCTCTCCGCCCTCCGACAGGGACAACTGACCCATGTGCCCTGTGTGGCTCACGTCCTTAACCTGGTGGTGCAGCGCTTCTTGGGCAGGTACCCGGGCTTACAGGATGTCCTGAGGCAGGCCAGGAAAGTCTGTGTGCATTTCCGCAGATCTTATAATGCCAGTGCTCGCCTGGCTGAGCTGCAAAAGGAGTTGAACCTGCCCAAGAACCGCCTTATATGTGACATGCCCACCAGGTGGAACTCAACGTTGGCCATGCTGCAGCGGCTGCACACGCAGCAGAGGGCCATCAATGAGTACCTGTGCGACTACGGCACCAGGACAGGGTCAGGGGAGCTTGGTTTTTTTTCTCCACGCCAGTGGGGCATGATCAGGGATGCATGCACTGTCCTGGCACCATTTGAGGAGGCCACGAGGATGGTGAGCAGTGACAGTGCATGCATCAGTGACACTGTACCTCTTGTCCACCTGTTGGAGCACACGCTGCGTGGAATAATGGACAGGGCACTTGAGGCAGAACAGAGGCAGGAAGAGGAGGACTTCCTTGCCTCTCAAGGCCCCCTTTACCCAGACAGTGTTCCTTCTGTCCCACCCATCGCACAGGAAGAGGAGGAGGAGGAGGAGGAGGAGGAGGAGGAGGAGGATTGTGTCAGCATGGAGGTGGAGGCTGGCACTCAGCATCATCAGCAGCAGTCTTTTAGGGATGATTTACAGTCCCAAGAAACCAGTGGACTTGTACGTGGCTGGGAGGAGGTGGCTGCGGATCATGTCGTCCTTAGTGACCCAGAGGACTCCGGAGCGAATGCCTCAGCAAACCTACGCTGCATGGCCTCCCTGATCCTGCAAAGTCTGCGGAAGGATCCTCGTATTCTTCGGATCAAGGAGAGGGACCATTACTGGCTGGCCACTCTCCTTGATCCACGGTACAAGGGTAAGGTTGCGGACCTTATGTTACCGTCGCAGAGGGAGCAGAGGATGAGACAACTCCGGGAGGCCTTGCAGAAAGGTCTGTGCAACGCGTTCCCAGAGACTGGGAGGTTGCAAACTCCTGGTCCTGGACAACGAGTTGCTGAGGCTTCGGCCAGTCAAAGAAGGAGCGGTGGGGAAGGTGGCCGTCTGACCGATGCGTTCAGACAATTCTTTAGTCCGCAGCCCCAAAGTATGATCGGTTCCAGCAACCATCGCCAGCGTCTGATAAACATGGTGCAGGAATATCTAGGGGCAAGGTCAGACTTGGACACCTTCCCCACCGAAAATCCTCTGGCTTACTGGGTCTTGAGGATGGATCACTGGCCAGAGCTTGCACAGTATGCAATTGAGCTACTGGCCTGTCCTGCATCCAGCGTTCTTTCGGAACGCACATTCAGTGCTGCTGGAGGATTTGTCACGGATCACAGGGTGCGCCTGTCCACCGACTCGGTTGATCGACTGACTTTCATCAAGATGAACCAGTCTTGGATCACCACCAGCTACCACACACCTGATGCTGATATAACAGACTAATTGATTTTAAAATGTCACATCCCTTCAAGACTGATGCTGATGCTGAGTGCCTGTGCTGTTATGTTGACTGGCTATCCTCCTCCTCCGAGTCCTCAATGATACGATTGATGATGATAGCTTGGAAGATCATTTTTGTTTATGGGTGCCGCCACCAGTGCCTAACGCCCAATTTTTCAGCCCCTGTTTAACAGGGGCGTGTAATTACAATTTTTGAAGCAATACTTTGCAACAGGGCTCATTGCTGTGCTCCAAGTACAGTATCTGTGAGGAGTTGCAGTGTTGTGCCACCAGTGCCTAAGGCCCAATTTTTCAGCCCCTGTTTAACAGGGGCGTGTCATTACAATTTTTGAAGCAATACTTTGCAACAGGGCTCATTGCTGTGCTCCAAGTACAGTATCTGTGAAGGGTTGCAGTGTTGTGCCACCAGTGCCTAAGGCCCAATTTTTCAGCCCCTGTTCAACAGGGGCATGTAATTACAATTCTTGATCTAATAATTCACAGCAGGGCCCATTGCTGCACCCACCAAGAGTAACTGTCAGGGCTTACAGTGTTGTGGCACCAGCACCACCATCAAAGGCCCAATTTTTACTACCACTGTTCAACAATTATATGTAATTAAAATTCCTGATATAATAGTTGACAGCAGGGCGTTCCAGCACCAACCAAGAGTAACTGTGAGTGCTTACAGTGTTGTGCCAACACCAACAACCAAGGGGCCTATTTCTGCAGAGTATATACGGCAGGTCCCTACTTTCAAACATCCAACTTACAAACGACTCCTACTTGCAAACGCAAGAAGACAACAGGAAGTGAGAGGAAATCTACCACTAGGAAGGAAAATTCTCTCCTGTAAGAATAAATATGGGAGAAAGGTGTCTCCTCTGTACTGATGCTTTATCAGCAATCCTTGTTTCAAGAAAAACACCACATTTCAAAAACAGTTGTCATTAGGACGGAAAGTGAGGTGAAATGTTCTGAACAGGGGCACAGACAGCAAAACAAATGTTACAGGGGTGATAACCCTTACCTATGTTTTCCAAAAAGTTTAAAAATAGATTTTTGGTCTGGAGCTACACTTCAACAATGTACCTGTTCAAAATTACAAACAGATTCTACATAAGAACAAACCTACAGTCCCTGTCTTGTATGCACCGCCTGTATACGGCTGTTCAGAGTATATAGGGCCTTTTTTATTTTATGTGCGGGGTTCCCCTTAATATCCATACAAGACCCAAAGGGGCTGGTAATGGGCTGGGGTAGGGGGGGGGTCATGGGGTAGCTATGCCATTTTTCTTAAAGATTTTCATCCATATTACCGGGACCAGACATTACATTAAAGCCGCAAGCAGTTTTAAATGGCTTTTTTTTCCTTTAGAAGTGTCATTTTGTGCAGGGACAGTTCTAAACACGGGAAACACGTGGCACTTCACAGGCATACTTTAGACACCCCCCAGGTACGATATTTAAAGGAATATTTGACTTTTTTTTTTTCACTTTATGCATCATTAAAATGACTGCTCCCGGAAAACGACCGTTTTTAAAACTTATTTTTGCATTGATACATGTCCCCTGGTGCAGAACCCGGGTTCCCAAACCCTTTTTAGGACAATAACATGCATAATAGTTGTTATAATTAGCACTTTAGAATTCGAACGTTCGCATCCATTGTATTTAATAGGGTTCTAATGTTCGTTCGAACTTTCGGTCCGTTCGCGGGTTCTGGTGCGAACCGAACCCGGGGGTGTTCGGCTCATCACTATTCAAGAATATTACAACATTATATTCAAGGCATATCATGATGGTATGATTGACCAATCCACCTGGAACTTTTTAAATGTTAAGGACCCTAGAATACCTACTTTTTATTCATTACCGAAGATACATAAATCCCTAACAAATCCTCCTGGACGCCCCATTGTATCGGGCTGTCTTGGTTTGACAGAGAACGCCAGTGCTTTGGTTGATCACTATTTACAGCCTCATGTCACTTCTTTATCATCCTTTGTTAAGGATACCATAGATCTTTTGCCCTAATATTGATGGCAAACAATTTCCACCAGGTACATGGTTGGTTGCCCTGGATGTGGAAAGTTTATACAACTCCATTCCACACGATATAGGAATCCAAACTATTCAAAATCAGCTGAGGGAAAGAGGCTCATCCTTTGATCAATACAGTCGTTTCGTTCTTCAACTCCTGACGTTTATACTTACACGTAATATATTTCTTTTTGGCAACTCCCACTTCCTCCAGGTGCAAGGTGTGGCTATGGGGACCAAGTGTGCCCCTGCCTATGCCAATTTGTACCTGGAGGGGTGGGAGAGACAATTATTTTCTGATGAATCGTTTGTCTCTGCTTACCCATGTTATTACTTGGTACAGATATATAGATGATATTTTGATATTATGGTCTGGTACCAGGGCTGAACTTCAGGATTTGATCAACAAAATGTCCAATAATGATTTCAATCTTTCTTTTACGATGGAATGTAGCCAACAGTCCATCAATTTTTTAGACGTAACAATCCATATTGATCAGGATGGAACACTCCACTCTTCTCTATACCGTAAATCCTCTGCTGGGAATACTTTATTACATGCTTCTAGTGCACATCCTCGGCCATTACTTAACAGTATACCCTATAGCCAATTTCTTCGCCTTAGGCGGAATTGTACTCGGGATTCGGACTTTCATATGGCAGCCAAAGATTTGCGTGACAGATTAATTGCTCGAGTCGTTCACTCTTAAAAAAATCCTATAATAGAGCTGTTACGCTCAATAGGAATGATCTTATTCATTTTACAAAAAAATCTAAACCCAACACCTCTGTTCGCATGATTACTAAATATTCCAACCAACATGGTCAAGTTCGAAATGTCCTTCAGAAATATTGGCCTATTTTATGTGCCGATAAAACTGTTCGGAAGTATATTAAGCCCCACCCAGAGTTAACTTTTCGCCGCGCTCCCTCGCTTAAAGATCATTTGGTCTCCAGTCATTTTGATTTTCCAGGTTCCTCAAATCGTTTTCAGGGTGGCACATTCCCTTGTGGTAAATGTGACATTTGCTGTTATTTACCCAGCTCTCATGATGTCCCATTACCCAATGGTCGTATTCATAATATCAAGTACCGTATAAATTGTAAGACCATAGGTGTGGTTTATCTTGCACTATGCCAATGTGGGTGTTTCTATGTCGGCAAGACAAAAAGGCCCTTCTTCAAGCGAATAAGGGACCATGTATTGCCGACATATAAGAAATTAACCACTACGGCGTTGAATCGCCATATAGGGTATCAACATGGCTATGATGCTCACTTGGTCACGTTTTATGCCCTCGAGCATGTGCCTCCACATATTCGTGGAGGTAACATAGATGTAGCATTGTTGCAATTAGAAACTCGATGGATACATACTCTTGATGCTGTCAAATTTCCGGGACTTAATGAATACATTAGCTACAAATCCTTTTTGTAAATATTCGGCTCTTCTCTTGACTTATGACTTCTTCCTTTGCTTCCACTTTAGCACTCTCCCCCCCTTCTTTTGATCATTGATATTGTTCCCCCTTTACATCTAGGGAACCACTGAGATTTTATTTTATTTTATTTTAATTTTATTTCATTTTATTTCATTCTTATTTCATTTATCTATTTCATATATTTCTCCTTTTTGTATGATATATATATCTCATAAAGCAATTTAATAATGTTATTTAATTTATCTTATCACCATTAAAACATATTGTTCGTCTTGAATATAAAATATGATATGTAATTCATCAATTAAACAAAGTATTTTTCTTTCACTATTATTTCATTTATTCTCAATATTAATCATGATTACCGTATTTATCGGCGTATAACACGCACCCCAAGTTTAGGAGGGAATTTTAAGGAAAAAAACTTTTAGGAGGGAAATTCAAGGAAAAAAAACTTACATTTAAATGCAGCATGCAGCCTTGCCCAGTGTCCATCTGCAGCCTTGCCCAGTGTCCATCTGTCCATCTGCAGCCTTGCCCAGTGTCCATCTGTCCATCTGCAGCCTTGCCCAGTGTCCATCTGTCCATCTGCAGCCTTGCCCAGTGTCCATCTGTCCATCTGCAGCCGTGCCCAGTGTCCATCTGTCCATCTGCAGCCTTGCCCAGTGTCCATCTGTCCATCTGCAGCCTTGCCCAGTGCCTTTGCGATCGTGTCAGTCCCGGCGTTTTTTAAAATTTGGCGCCGATTTCTGTGGAGAGGAGCGAGCGGGGCCGAGTGTACTTCGGCTAGACTCGGCTCCTCTCGCAGTCCCGCCCATCACCACTGACTGCGCCGCTGACGGAGAAAGCCGAGTGTACTTTGGCTAGACTCGGCTCTGCTCACAGTCACAGGCAGGACTGCGAGAGGAGCCGAGACTAGCCGAAGTACACTCGGCTTTCTCTATGTCAGCAGCGCAGTCAGAGATGGGCGGGACTGCGAGAGGAGCCGAGTAAAGCCGATTGTACTTCGGCTTCGGCTCCGCTCGCTCCTCTCGCTCGTTTTCAGCAGGGGAATTCGACGGAGTATCGGCGTATAACACGCACCCACGATTTTCCCCTGATTTTAAGGGGAAAAAAGTGCGTGTTATACGCCGATAAATACGGTATATGATAAATTTTAGTGTACTGCGCATTGTGGTTTGGTGCGTTGGATGACCCTTGAATGAATTGAATTGTTTGCCTCCTCTTCATCTTTACAGGTATTGAGGAGGACATTAACCCTCTGCACAATGTCTGTCCTGCCTGCAGGGGGCCGTCTACCTCCGCTTCGGCGTTTAGGCTTCCATGTGATCTGCGACCTGTGCCTGCATGGACACCCAAGGGCCGGTGTTCATTACACCTTGCCCGCACTGTGGCCATGCCTCTGTGAAGTGCCGCCGAGGCATCCTCCCTTCCCCGTCTTTCCATCCAATCTGTTCATTCGGACACCCACGCTGCAATTACGTCATATGACGTATATTTGCACTGCATTATGGGTATTGTAGGCCCTCTGCGATGCGGCACAGGCGCACTGGTCACCCTACGTCCGCTGCCGTTCGACGGCATCTTACGTCGAATGGCTGGGTGGTCTATTTAAACTGCCATTGACAGCTTGTCCTAGCTGTCGATGGCTGTGGGGCGCTGTTGTCCTGTCTCTCACTCTAACAGGTAAACTGAGTCAAATTTTTAGATTGACCGGCTCTCCAGCTGGTCATCTGGGTCTGTGCTATTTTCAATGGTCTGACATATCTAATTGGCTTTTTCTTTGTTTGATTTTCTTTTAGGCTTTAATTTATGTCGCTCTGCATTGTGAGACATTCTTTTGAACACAGATTCATTATTGGATTTATTGCCTCGATAGGGTTGGTGCTTCTTTGCTGCTAATATACATCAGGTGTTTGTTTATATTCATATAGTTATTTATGAGTGATTTATTTTTCTTTTCTTTCTCTTTTTCCTTTTCCTTTCTCTTTTACTTGTTACACACATTATAAATTAGCGCAATTATATACCTTTTTTCAAACTCTATCTTATTATATCTGTAGCGGCCACCCCCTCACCCTGTCCTCTTTAGCCTAGGGGTATGTCACGCGACAGGGGTGAGGGTGCGCTACGGCCCATGTCCTCCCCACTACTTGCGGGCGAGGTGAAGGCCAATACCTAATGTTTCCTCGGGCCGGTGTCCTGAACATATACCGAGTCTGTCGTGCAGAAACCTCCCTTTGCTCCCATTAACAGAGTCCATACACCGATCAAAGTCCAACGGTTAGATTTATTTCGTATCTTCAGTTACAAGGCAATGCGATGGCATGATACGGTGGAATGAGCAGGTCGAGGCACTATACTGATCTGGGTCCCTACACCCCCTATGCTATAACCAAGGGTTGTAGGAGTCTTGACATGAATACCTCCGTTGCGCTGCGGGCCTCTATCAGGGAAAGATGTCCTCCAAGGGAGTTACTGCAGGCCCATCCGTCACCGGGTTGACACTACACCGGGTCTTCGAACGAGTGACCTCCCCAGCCTCCTCACCTCAGATGCGGGTCCCCTCGCGAGGGGCGCCCTGGAGCAACTCCACCCTCGCGGGACCCAGTCGGAGTCACCGGGTCCCAGGCCTCCTCAATAGTACCTCATCCCAGGCTGAAGGTGCCTGGGATGGACTCCATCTTCATCCCGGCCAGGCCTAGGGTGCCTAGGCCGGGACCTTGAACCGCCCGCACCCAGGCCTAAGGTGCCTGGGTGCGTGAAGAGATGATCCCCCGGAAAAAAGAACCTCGTGGCGAGGGCGTCTCCCCCTTTTATCTCCTCCCGTCGATACCACGACGGGTTCCCCGCCCCGGCCGTACCATCTCCAGGAAGGGACAAAGAAGGGTAGCACTGCGGTAGTGCTTCTACCCCGAGCCAGTAGGTACACTGACACCTACTGGTCGAAGAGAATATTACACCACCCAATCCTCCACGAATAAGAAAAAGGGGTCTGAACCCTAACATAATTACACACTTGGGTCACACTACTCCCCAAGTGTACCCCACTAAATTGAGGACCCCGCTACATTAGTCTATAGCTTCATGCCCACCTAGACGTTTTTGAGCTGCAAATAGCATAGACGTTTTTAAGCTGTAAAAAAAAAAACAGGACCAGTGCGTTCCTCAGCGTCTTTTTTAGCTCCGACGTTTTTTTTTTTTTCTCAAAAAAAATAAAAAAAAATAAAATAAAATTTACAATAACATGGACAGGCGTTTTTAAGCTGTAAAAAACGCAGCTGTAAAAACGCCAGTGGGCATGAAGCCTTAAAGCTAAAAAACGTTATGTATACATGAACACATAGGCTAACATAGAGTGCAGTTAATGGGCTTTTTAAAAAACCGCCAAAACGCCAATAAACTGCAGTTTATCAGCTTCTGTGTACATGGAGCCTTACAGTGCAAGCAGATTACACACAAAGACATTGTTGACCAACATCATTCTAACATTTGTGACAGCAGGAAGGTAAAGTCACCTGGTTGCATCCAGGGGGGTAGATATATTTCGCCCAGATTCAGGCTTTACGCCGACTTATACAACTAGGTGGAGTGTTGTATAAGCCCAGCTGAGGCTAGTGGGCTCATGGATGACTCATACCTCTAGGGAGAGTGTGGGGCGTCGTGCAGACAGGGAGTTGATGAGACCAGCTGAAGCTTGTCAGCTCATTTAGGCCTCTATAAAAACTCCCAGATTCATTAGGTGTTTGCTCATGCCTGGACCCAGACCTGTGTGGACTGTCTAGGGAGAGTGAACCCCTGTGCGGTGAGACAAAGCCTGTGTGGCTATTTGCTTGGACATTTAAAACCAGGGACTTAGGGACTAGGACAGCACTAGGCTGATCCCAGTTGTTAGTTAGGAAACCTGTATGTTTAGTCAGAGGTCAAGTTGACCAGGATTTATTTTGTTTATGTTTCTTTTGGCTTTGCTGTGTTTTGTCACTGTAAATAGAAAATAAACCGCACCTTTTTTTGATTTTGAAAACCACAACCTCCGTTTGCTGGGCCTGTTTTTGTGTGGGGAGCCCATCCCGGGGGTCACACACACCCGCTGCCGAGCTAACCCCCTCACAGTTGGTGGAGAACCAGTGGCAGTTTTTTTTTAAGCCAGCATGGAGGAGATACTGAAGCAGCTGGCTCTAGCAAATGCCAATCAACAGCAGACAAATGCAGGTTTGCAAAAGAGCCTTGCAGCTCATCAACAGAGCCTTGCAGCTCAACAACAGAACTTCGCAGCCCAGCAGCAAGCTCATCAACAGAGCCTTGCAGCCCAGCAGCAAGCTCACCAACAGAGTCTGGAAGCTCAGCAACAAGCCCAGCAGCAATCTGAGGCCCGCTTCATAGACCTGTTACAGAAGCAAGAGCAGAGACTACAACAAATGGAAGCAGTAATGCAGCAACGTCCGCAGACCAGTGAGGAAAGCCGTCCCACTAATACCGCGTCCTTTGGGGTGAGTCGTTTATTGACAAAAATGACTGGAGAGGATGATCCAGAGGTATTTTTGACCACATTTGAAAGGACTGCTGAAAGAGAAAAGTGGCCTGAGGAGCAGTGGGCTGGACTGGTGGCTCCTCTGTTAACTGGTGAATCGCAGAAGGCTTACTATGACCTAGAGCCTGACCAAGCAAAAGACTATGTGATGCTAAAAGCTGAAATATTGGCAAGGCTGGGTGTCACCCAGGCTGTCCGGGCTCAGCGTGTGCATAACTGGACTTTCCAGCTTGGAAAACCCCCCAGGTCTCAAATGTATGATCTCATTCACCTGAGCAGAAAGTGGCTACAGCCAGAGACTTTGTCCGCACCAAAGATTGTGGAACGTGTTGTAATGGATCGGTTTTTGAGAGCTCTTCCTACTGCCATCCAAAAGTGGGTAAGCCATGGAGACCCAGAGACGGCCGATGGTCTTGTGGATCGTGTGGAGAAATACTTGGCTACAGAGAACCTGACGGCCTCTTCCAGAGACACTCGGACTTTCCACCCTAAGACCAGACCATCCCCAGGGGCGGATAAGAGGATTCCAAGGGGTGAGGGTGGAGAGAGTGAGAGGGTGGGAGCTCTACCACAAGTTTGGCGAGAACAGCCTGGGAAATCAGCGGCTCAAGAGGCGGCAAGAAGGATCGTTTGCTACCGCTGCCGGCAAGCGGGACATATTGCAGCCAATTGCCCGGTTGTGGAGGAACCCATGCAGTGTGACTTTCTGACGGGCAGACGTCAGTCGCTGTGTGCGACAGTCGCATGCACTGCCATTCGAGGAACTGAGAAACATTTATGCAAAATGTGTGTTAATGGTAGAAATGTTGTGGTATTGCTGGATTCAGGTAGCCTTGTGACCCTGATAAAGGCTGCGTTAGTTAAAACAGAGGTCTCTGGGAATAGCAAGGTAGCTGTTATTTGTGTGCATGGGGACACCCGAGAGTATCCAGTGACTACAGTGTGTTTCGAGACCCCCAAAGGTACCCTCTCTCATCCAGTGGGCTTAGTATCTCAGTTACCGCATGACGCCATTGTGGGAAGGGATTTTCCGAAGTTCTGGGAACTGTGGGATGATCCTGAGCCCCCCACTGGTGCCCCTATGTACCAGGAATGGGATAGCCAGAACTCCCCTGAGAGTGGTGAGGACTCTCCGGAATTTCCCTTATCAGTATTGGCAGGGGAGACTCAAGAAACTGGAGAGGAGCCCACCTCCTCAGACGAAAACCTACCGTCTGTGGAGTTTTCTGATCTTGAGGTTCACAGGGAAAACTTTGCCACAGAACAGTTGAAAGACCCCGCCCTAATAAAGGCACGGGAAAACGTAGTGAAAATAGATGGCGAGTTAGTGAACCCAGATAATACCTGCACTTACCCATACTTCAGCGTAGAGAAGGACCTACTGTATCGGGTGGCAAAAAGGGCAGAAGAAACCGTTGAGCAGCTTGTGGTGCCCAAACCTTACAGGAAGTTGGTGTTGGAGTTGGCCCATGGGCACATTCTTGGAGGTCATCTGGGGACAGAGAAAACCCGAGAGAGGGTATTACAGAGATTCTATTGGCCGGGGGTGATGAAGGACATAGAAAATTATTGTTCCTCCTGCCCTGTGTGTCAGAGGTCGGCCCCGATGCCACATTTCCGTAGCCCGCTGGTCCCTCTACCCATCATTGAGGTCCCGTTTGAGAGGATCGCCATGGATTTGGTAGGTCCTATAATCAAGTCCGCTAGGGGGCACCAGTACATATTAGTTATAATGGACTATGCCACCCGATATCCAGAAGCGATCCCTCTCCGAAATACCTCGGCCAAAACCATAGCCAAAGAGCTATCTCTTGTGTTTAGCCGGGTGGGTATTTGTAAAGAACTGCTTACGGACCAAGGTACACCCTTTATGTCCCGGGTTATGAAGGAGCTGTGTAAATTGTTCAAAGTGACGCAATTACGTACATCTGTGTATCACCCCCAAACCGATGGGCTGGTTGAAAGATTCAACAAAACCCTAAAACAAATGTTGAAGAAAGTGGTGGATAGAGATGGAAAGGATTGGGACTGTCTACTTCCTTATCTGATGTTTGCTATTAGGGAGGTGCCCCAATCCTCTACGGGATTCTCCCCCTTTGAGTTACTGTATGGGAGACACCCAAGAGGGCTGTTGGATATTGCCAAGGAAACTTGGGAAAGTGAGAGTTCTCCCCACAGGAGTGTGATTGAGCATGTCGCCCTGATGCAAGACCGAATTGCACAGGTAATGCCCATCGTGAAGGAACATTTGGCCCAAGCGCAGTTAGCACAGCAGAGAGTGTACAACCGTGGAGCCAAGACCCGTACCTTTTCCCCGGGGGATAGGATACTGGTACTTGTCCCTACGGTTGAAAGTAAATTCCTTGCCAAATGGCAAGGCCCCTACGAGATAATGGAAAAAGTGAGCGAAGTGAATTACAAGGTCAGACAACCAGGAAGGCGAAAGCCCGAACAGATCTATCACGTTAATCTGTTGAAAGCCTGGAGGGATAGAGAGTCCCTAGTCGCAGACACTTGGTCACCAGCTCAAACTGGTTGCGTGATTCCTGAGGTTGGAATAGCAGCCACCTTGTCACAACCCCAACAACAGGAGGTTAAGGAGTTTGTGCTTCGCAACAAGGAGGTATTCTCTGAGCTGCCGGGACAAACATCTGGGGTAGAGCATGACATCATTACCCCGCCCGGTGAAAGGGTGAAGTTAAAACCCTATCGGATCCCAGAGGCCCGACGGGAGGCAATACGGGAGGAAGTACAGAAAATGCTGAACTTAGGGGTGATAGAGGAGTCCCAAAGTGATTGGTCTAGTCCCATTGTGTTGGTGCCTAAACCGGATGGGAGCTGGCGATTTTGTAACGATTTTCGTCAGTTGAACAAAGTTACAAAATTTGACACCTACCCCATGCCACGTATAGATGAGTTGATCGACCGGCTGGGAACAGCCCGATACATGACGACTCTTGACCTCACAAAAGGGTATTGGCAAATCCCCCTGGCCAAATTGGCCAAAGAGAAAACCGCATTTGTAACCCCAGACGGGGCGTTCCAATATAAAAGAATGCCGTTCGGGTTACAGAATGCGCCGGCCACATTCCAGCGGAAAATGGACCAGATGCTGAGGCCCCATCGGAAGTATGCTGCGGCTTACCTGGATGACGTAATTGTCCATAGCACAGATTGGGCCTCACATCTGCCAAAAGTGCAAGCAGTCCTGGACTCTGTTTGGGAAGCGGGGTTTACGGCTAACCCCAAGAAGTGTACCATTGGGCAGGAGGAGGCCAAATATCTTGGGTACACCATTGGGAGGGGAGTAATAAAACCCCAACTCAACAAAGTCGAGGCCATCCAGAGTTGGCCACGTCCCAACAGCAAGAAGCAGGTACGAGCCTTTCTGGGAATCGCTGGGTATTATCGGCGATTCATTCCCCACTTTGCCTCTAAGGCTGTGCCCCTAACCAACCTAACAAAGGGGAAAGGGTCGGTCATGATTAAATGGACCCCCGAGGCTGAGGCAGCATTCCAATTCTTGAAACAAGCCTTATGTAGCCAGCCAGTGTTGTACTCACCCGACTTCTCTAAAGACTTTGTCGTACAAAGTGATGCGTCAGATGTGGGGTTAGGAGCAGTATTGTCCCAGGTCTGGAACGGGGAAGAGCACTCAGTCATTTACCTCAGCAGGAAGTTGAAGTCCCATGAGGTAAATTACGCCACCGTTGAAAAGGAGTGTTTAGCGGTGAAGTGGGCTCTAGTTTCCCTTCGGTACTACCTGCTAGGTAGGCACTTTGACATGGTTACGGATCACGCTCCGTTAAAGTGGATGGCTCAAAACAAGGAAACAAATAGAAGAGTGAATAGGTGGTTCCTGGCCCTCCAGGAATTCAACTTCACAGTAAAGCATCGCCCTGGCGTTCAAATGGGGAATGTGGATGCTTTGTCTCGAGTACATGAATGCCTGATTGCTGGTGTTCCAACCCCGAGGTTAAAACAAGAGGGGGGGGGTATGTGACAGCAGGAAGGTAAAGTCACCTGGTTGCATCCAGGGGGGTAGATATATTTCGCCCAGATTCAGGCTTTACGCCGACTTATACAACTAGGTGGAGTGTTGTATAAGCCCAGCTGAGGCTAGTGGGCTCATGGATGACTCATACCTCTAGGGAGAGTGTCGGGCGTCGTGCAGACAGGGAGTTGATGAGACCAGCTGAAGCTTGTCAGCTCATTTAGGCCTCTATAAAAACTCCCAGATTCATTAGGTGTTTGCTCATGCCTGGACCCAGACCTGTGTGGACTGTCTATGGAGAGTGAACCCCTGTGCGGTGAGACAAAGCCTGTGTGGCTATTTGCTTGGACATTTAAAACCAGGGACTTAGGGACTAGGTCAGCACTAGGCTGATCCCAGTTGTTAGTTAGGAAACCTGTATGTTTAGTCAGAGGTCAAGTTGACCAGGATTTATTTTGTTTATGTTTCTTTTGGCTTTGCTGTGTTTTGTCACTGTAAATAGAAAATAAACCGCACCTTTTTTTGATTTTGAAAACCACAACCTCCGTTTGCTGGGCCTGTTTTTGTGTGGGGAGCCCATCCTGGGGGTCACACACACCCGCTGCCGAGCTAACCCCCTCACACATTATTTAAGGGAGTATTTCCTACCAATAAACAAAGGCCCACTTAGCAGATGCCTCACCCCCGCTGAGTGGACATTCTCAAATAATCTAAGGGGGGGGGTTTGAGGTGATTGTGGGGGATCAAAAAAAAGGCTCTACCACTCTGCTGATCTTGATTGAGAACTAAAACTATTTTAAGATTTTAGGGGGGGTGGAGGTTGTCAAACTACGAGGGCACTGACCCAAAAAATTAAAAAAGGAAAAAAGAAGGCTAGCTGTGTTTGGGCCCAGGATAGCATGCTGGAGAGGTTAGTGAAGGGAAATAGGCATGCAGGCCGGAAAAAAAGGCCATTACAGGTTAAAAGATGCATGGGGAAAATGGGGACATTACCAGGATATTACAAACAGGCAAATTTGTGAAGGAGGATAAAAATTAATAACATTATCAAACAATCCAAACATATAATGTGATGTTAAAGGAGCAAACTTACCTTCATATAGTCCTTCTGCAGGACCTGAATAATGGCCGAACACGTCTCAGGGATAGGGATGAGCTTCGTGTTCGAGTCGAACATACGTTCGACTCGAACATTGGCTGTTCGATCGTTCGACGAAGATCGAACGATTTGGGCCGTTCGCGCCAAATTCGAGTGACGCGAACGGCCCACAATGCACTACGCCATCGCAGTGTCATCCAGGCGCTGTGATTGGCCAAGCATGCACTGTGACCCCGCATGCTTGGCCAATCACAGCGCCGGCAGCGAGGAGAGCAATGATTGGCCACAGGCAGGATGCCTGTGGCCAATTATTGCTGAGGGTGTTTAGTACACGCCCCACACTATAAAAGGCCGCCAGCACGGCGGCCTAGTGTAGTGTGTTCCGGAGCAGGGATAGAGTAGCATAGGCAGGGACAGTGACTGTTATTTCTTTCTTGCTTAACCTGGATTCCTTTAGTTTAGGGAAAGAGAAGGATAGGTAGGGAGAGTGTCAGTGTGTTTTGTGCTTCTGCTATAGTGTGCTTAAAAAAAAACATTTATTCTAGGGACAGAAAACTCTAGGTAGGGACAGTGTCAGTTTCTTTCACTCTGCAAGTCCTTGTTTCCAGGGACCTGGAAGGACAGTGAGTGAATTGTCCTTTTGCTATATTGTGATTAAAAAAAACATTTATTCTAGGGACAGAAAACTCTAGGTAGGGACAGTGTCAGTTTCTTTCACTCTGCAAGTCCTTGTTTCCAGGGACCTGGAAGGACAGTGAGTGAATTGTCCTTTTGCTATATTGTGATTAAAAAAAACATTTATTCTAGGGACAGAAAACTCTAGGTAGGGACAGTGTCAGTTTCTTTCACTCTGCAAGTCCTTGTTTCCAGGGACCTGGAAGGACAGTGAGTGAATTGTCCTTTTGCTATATTGTGATTAAAAAAAACATTTATTCTAGGGACAGAAAACTCTAGGTAGGGACAGTGTCAGTTTCTTTCACTCTGCAAGTCCTTGTTTCCAGGGACCTGGAAGGACAGTGAGTGAATTGTCCTTTTGCTATATTGTGATTAAAAAAAACATTTTTTTCTAGGGACAGAAAACTGTAGGTAGGGAGAGTATTTTTTTTCTTTCACTCTGCAAGTCCTTGTTTCCAGGGACCTGTAAGGACAGTGAGTTAATTGTCCTTGTGCTATATTGTGCTGAAAAAAACATTTATTCCAGGGACAGAAAACTCTAGGTAGGGACAGTGTCAGTTTCTTTCACTCTGCAAGTCCTTGTTTCCAGGGACCTGGAAGGACAGTGAGTGAATTGTCCTTTTGCTATATTGTGATTAAAAAAAACATTTTTTTCTAGGGACAGAAAACTGTAGGTAGGGAGAGTGTTTTTTTTCTTTCACTCTGCAAGTCCTTGTTTCCAGGGACCTGTAAGGACAGTGAGTTAATTTTCCTTGTGCTATATTGTGATTAAAAAAAACATTTATTCTAGGGACAGAAAACTCTAGGTAGGGACAGTGTCAGTTTCTTTCACTCTGCAAGTCCTTGTTTCCAGGGACCTGGAAGGACAGTGAGTGAATTGTCCTTTTGCTATATTGTGATTAAAAAAAACATTTATTCTAGGGACAGAAAACTCTAGGTAGGGACAGTGTCAGTTTCTTTCACTCTGCAAGTCCTTGTTTCCAGGGACCTGGAAGGACAGTGAGTGAATTGTCCTTTTGCTATATTGTGATTAAAAAAAACATTTTTTTCTAGGGACAGAAAACTGTAGGTAGGGAGAGTATTTTTTTTCTTTCACTCTGCAAGTCCTTGTTTCCAGGGACCTGTAAGGACAGTGAGTTAATTGTCCTTGTGCTATATTGTGCTGAAAAAAACATTTATTCCAGGGACAGAAAACTCTAGGTAGGGACAGTGTCAGTTTCTTTCACTCTGCAAGTCCTTGTTTCCAGGGACCTGGAAGGACAGTGAGTGAATTGTCCTTTTGCTATATTGTGATTAAAAAAAACATTTTTTTCTAGGGACAGAAAACTGTAGGTAGGGAGAGTATTTTTTTTCTTTCACTCTGCAAGTCCTTGTTTCCAGGGACCTGTAAGGACAGTGAGTTAATTTTCCTTGTGCTATATTGTGATTAAAAAAAACATTTATTCTAGGGACAGAAAACTCTAGGTAGGGACAGTGTCAGTTTCTTTCACTCTGCAAGTCCTTGTTTCCAGGGACCTGGAAGGACAGTGAGTGAATTGTCCTTTTGCTATATTGTGATTAAAAAAAACATTTTTTTCTAGGGACAGAAAACTGTAGGTAGGGAGAGTATTTTTTTTCTTTCACTCTGCAAGTCCTTGTTTCCAGGGACCTGTAAGGACAGTGAGTTAATTGTCCTTGTGCTATATTGTGCTGAAAAAAACATTTATTCCAGGGACAGAAAACTCTAGGTAGGGACAGTGTCAGTTTCTTTCACTCTGCAAGTCCTTGTTTCCAGGGACCTGGAAGGACAGTGAGTGAATTGTCCTTTTGCTATATTGTGATTAAAAAAAACATTTATTCTAGGGACAGAAAACTCTAGGTAGGGACAGTGTCAGTTTCTTTCACTCTGCAAGTCCTTGTTTCCAGGGACCTGGAAGGACAGTGAGTGAATTGTCCTTTTGCTATATTGTGATAAAAAAAAACATTTTTTTCTAGGGACAGAAAACTGTAGGTAGGGAGAGTGTTTTTTTTCTTTCACTCTGCAAGTCCTTGTTTCCAGGGACCTGTAAGGACAGTGAGTTAATTTTCCTTGTGCTATATTGTGATTAAAAAAAACATTTATTCTAGGGACAGAAAACTCTAGGTAGGGACAGTGTCAGTTTCTTTCACTCTGCAAGTCCTTGTTTCCAGGGACCTGGAAGGACAGTGAGTGAATTGTCCTTTTGCTATATTGTGATTAAAAAAAACATTTTTTTCTAGGGACAGAAAACTGTAGGTAGGGAGAGTATTTTTTTTCTTTCACTCTGCAAGTCCTTGTTTCCAGGGACCTGTAAGGACAGTGAGTTAATTGTCCTTGTGCTATATTGTGCTGAAAAAAACATTTATTCCAGGGACAGAAAACTCTAGGTAGGGACAGTGTCAGTTTCTTTCACTCTGCAAGTCCTTGTTTCCAGGGACCTGGAAGGACAGTGAGTGAATTGTCCTTTTGCTATATTGTGATAAAAAAAAACATTTTTTTCTAGGGACAGAAAACTGTAGGTAGGGAGAGTGTTTTTTTTCTTTCACTCTGCAAGTCCTTGTTTCCAGGGACCTGTAAGGACAGTGAGTTAATTTTCCTTGTGCTATATTGTGATTAAAAAAAACATTTATTCTAGGGACAGAAAACTCTAGGTAGGGACAGTGTCAGTTTCTTTCACTCTGCAAGTCCTTGTTTCCAGGGACCTGGAAGGACAGTGAGTGAATTGTCCTTTTGCTATATTGTGATTAAAAAAAACATTTTTTTCTAGGGACAGAAAACTGTAGGTAGGGAGAGTGTTTTTTTTCTTTCACTCTGCAAGTCCTTGTTTCCAGGGACCTGTAAGGACAGTGAGTTAATTTTCCTTGTGCTATATTGTGATTAAAAAAAACATTTATTCTAGGGACAGAAAACTCTAGGTAGGGACAGTGTCAGTTTCTTTCACTCTGCAAGTCCTTGTTTCCAGGGACCTGGAAGGACAGTGAGTGAATTGTCCTTTTGCTATATTGTGATTAAAAAAAACATTTATTCTAGGGACAGAAAACTCTAGGTAGGGACAGTGTCAGTTTCTTTCACTCTGCAAGTCCTTGTTTCCAGGGACCTGGAAGGACAGTGAGTGAATTGTCCTTTTGCTATATTGTGATTAAAAAAAACATTTTTTTCTAGGGACAGAAAACTGTAGGTAGGGAGAGTATTTTTTTTCTTTCACTCTGCAAGTCCTTGTTTCCAGGGACCTGTAAGGACAGTGAGTTAATTGTCCTTGTGCTATATTGTGCTGAAAAAAACATTTATTCCAGGGACAGAAAACTCTAGGTAGGGACAGTGTCAGTTTCTTTCACTCTGCAAGTCCTTGTTTCCAGGGACCTGGAAGGACAGTGAGTGAATTGTCCTTTTGCTATATTGTGATTAAAAAAAACATTTTTTTCTAGGGACAGAAAACTGTAGGTAGGGAGAGTGTTTTTTTTCTTTCACTCTGCAAGTCCTTGTTTCCAGGGACCTGTAAGGACAGTGAGTTAATTTTCCTTGTGCTATATTGTGATTAAAAAAAACATTTTTTCTAGGGACAGAAAACTGTAGGTAGGGAGAGTGTTTTTTTTCTTTCACTCTGCAAGTCCTTGTTTCCAGGGACAGAGAAGGACACCTGAAGGTAGCCCTTATTGCTTTTTTCCCATCTCCCTGCAGGCCATCTATTAGAATGTCTGGAAGGCAAACAAGGAGAGGCAGACAGTCAGGAGGCAATAAAAGAGGGCAAGCAGGCTCTGTGTCTGGGGGCAACAGTGCTGGTCGTGGACGCGGTGCATTGTCATCAGCACATGGCCATGGGACACGCTTGTCCTTCTTTTCGGCAGCTGGACATGTTGAGCCACATCATGCCGAAGACTTGGTAGAGTGGATGACCAAGCCCTCCTCCTCCTCCTCATCCTCTCTCACCCAGGCTCAGGGTACTGGAAAAGCAGCTGCCAAAGCGTCGTCTTCCCTGGTATCAATGTCAGACAAATCATCAGTCACTCCTTCCCTAGACCCACCATGTCCTCCTCCTGAGGAGTCCCCCGAACTGTTTCAGCACAGTGTTGGGTACATGCTCCAGGAGGATGCCCAGCGTTTCGAAGGGTCTGATGATGAAACCCAGCTAGAGGAAGGCAGTAGCGTGAGAGCAGACAGAGGGGATGCTCAAGAAGGACACCAATCTGGCAGTCATGTTCCAGCAGCTGCAGCATACTGCCAGATTGGCTCCAGTGATGAGGAGGGAGGGGATGATGAGGTCAATGACTCCACGTGGGTGCCTAATAGGAGAGAGGAGGAGGAGGAGGATGAGGAGGAGGCACATCTCCAACGAGGCAGGATGCCCTTTGGTGGCCAGCGTAAGGGCAGTACACCGACGGAATCACACCGCAGAGCTCCGCCTGTGCAGGGCGCTGCCTCTGCCCGTCATTCAAAAAGTTCTTTGGTGTGGGCCTTTTTTGAGGCTAGTGCATCAGATCGCACAGCTGCTGTTTGCAACATATGTCTCAAGCGTATATCGCGTGGCCAAAACATCAGCCGCTTGGGTACCACATGCCTGACCAGACATATGTTGACCTGCCATGCAGCTCGTTGGCAAGCCTACCTCAAAGACCCACACCAAAGAACAAAGCGGACCTCTCCTTGCACCGCATCAGCTGGGATCTCCAACCCCACTATAACTTCAGTCCTCTCTGAAACATGCACTGAGAGGAATGAAGGTGTAGAATTAGGTGTGTCACAGCCAAGTACTTGCGCCCACTCTGCTAGCAGTACACCGACGTCCGATTCTAGCAGGCAAATTTCCCTGCCCCAGCTGCTGGACCGTCGAAAGAAGTTCACTCCCAGCCATCCACATGCCCAGCGGTTGAATGCTAGCTTGGCTAAATTGCTAGCGCTTCAACTGCTGCCTTTTCAGTTGGTAGACTCGGCCCCCTTCCGTGAGTTTGTGCAATGTGCGGTTCCTCAGTGGCAGGTTCCCAAACGCCACTTTTTCTCACGGAAGGCTATTCCGGCTCTCTACCGGCATGTGGAAGGCAATGTCTTGGCCTCGCTGGACAGGGCGGTCAGCGGTAAGGTGCATATTACCGCTGACTCATGGTCCAGCAGGCATGGACAGGGACGTTACCTTTCTTTCACGGCCCATTGGGTCACTCTTTTGGCAGCTGGGAAGGATTCAGGACAAGGTGCAGTAGTGTTGGAGGTTGTCCCACCGCCACGCCTCCAAAATGCTACTACTGGTTGTGACACACCTCTCTCCTCCACCCCCTCCTCTTCTTCTTCCTCCATGGCCTCTTCCTGTGGTTTGTCCTATGAACCAGCGGTGCTCCGTAGCCGTTCACGGGGCTACGCAAGTACGCAGGCAAAAAGATGCCATGCCGTGCTTGCGCTGGTGTGTTTGGGGGACAGAAGCCACACTGGGGCAGAGGTCCTGTCTGCTCTGCAGGGCCAGGCCGAGAGGTGGTTGACGCCACGCCAGCTTAAGCCAGGAATGGTGGTTTGCGACAATGGCACCAACCTCCTCTCCGCCCTCCGACAGGGACAACTGACCCATGTGCCCTGTGTGGCTCACGTCCTTAACCTGGTGGTGCAGCGGTTCTTGGGCAGGTACCCGGGCTTACAGGATGTCCTGAGGCAGGCCAGGAAAGTCTGTGTGCATTTCCGCAGATCTTATAATGCCAGTGCTCGCCTGGCTGAGCTGCAAAAGGAGTTGAACCTGCCCAAGAACCGCCTTATATGTGACATGCCCACCAGGTGGAACTCAACGTTGGCCATGCTGCAGCGGCTGCACACGCAGCAGAGGGCCATCAATGAGTACCTGTGCGACTACGGCACCAGGACAGGGTCAGGGGAGCTTGGTTTTTTTTCTCCACGCCAGTGGGGCATGATCAGGGATGCATGCACTGTCCTGGCACCATTTGAGGAGGCCACGAGGATGGTGAGCAGTGACAGTGCATGCATCAGTGACACTGTACCTCTTGTCCACCTGTTGGAGCACACGCTGCGTGGAATAATGGACAGGGCACTTGAGGCAGAACAGAGGCAGGAAGAGGAGGACTTCCTTGCCTCTCAAGGCCCCCTTTACCCAGACAGTGTTCCTTCTGTCCCACCCATCGCACAGGAAGAGGAGGAGGAGGAGGAGGAGGAGGAGGATTGTGTCAGCATGGAGGTGGAGGCTGGCACTCAGCATCATCAGCAGCAGTCTTTTAGGGATGATTTACAGTCCCAAGAAACCAGTGGACTTGTACGTGGCTGGGAGGAGGTGGCTGCGGATCATGTCGTCCTTAGTGACCCAGAGGACTCCGGAGCGAATGCCTCAGCAAACCTACGCTGCATGGCCTCCCTGATCCTGCAAAGTCTGCGGAAGGATCCTCGTATTCTTCGGATCAAGGAGAGGGACCATTACTGGCTGGCCACTCTCCTTGATCCACGGTACAAGGGTAAGGTTGCGGACCTTATGTTACCGTCGCAGAGGGAGCAGAGGATGAGACAACTCCGGGAGGCCTTGCAGAAAGGTCTGTGCAACGCGTTCCCAGAGACTGGGAGGTTGCAAACTCCTGGTCCTGGACAACGAGTTGCTGAGGCTTCGGCCAGTCAAAGAAGGAGCGGTGGGGAAGGTGGCCGTCTGACCGATGCGTTCAGACAATTCTTTAGTCCGCAGCCCCAAAGTATGATTGGTTCCAGCAACCATCGCCAGCGTCTGATAAACATGGTGCAGGAATATCTAGGGGCAAGGTCAGACTTGGACACCTTCCCCACCGAAAATCCTCTGGCTTACTGGGTCTTGAGGATGGATCACTGGCCAGAGCTTGCACAGTATGCAATTGAGCTACTGGCCTGTCCTGCATCCAGCGTTCTTTCGGAACGCACATTCAGTGCTGCTGGAGGATTTGTCACGGATCACAGGGTGCGCCTGTCCACCGACTCGGTTGATCGACTGACTTTCATCAAGATGAACCAGTCTTGGATCACCACCAGCTACCACACACCTGATGCTGATATAACAGACTAATTGATTTTAAAATGTCACATCCCTTCAAGACTGATGCTGATGCTGAGTGCCTGTGCTGTTATGTTGACTGCCTATCCTCCTCCTCCGAGTCCTCAATGATACGATTGATGATGATAGCTTGGAAGATCATTTTTGTTTATGGGTGCCGCCACCAGTGCCTAACGCCCAATTTTTCAGCCCCTGTTTAACAGGGGCGTGTAATTACAATTTTTGAAGCAATACTTTGCAACAGGGCTCATTGCTGTGCTCCAAGTACAGTATCTGTGAGGAGTTGCAGTGTTGTGCCACCAGTGCCTAAGGCCCAATTTTTCAGCCCCTGTTTAACAGGGGCGTGTCATTACAATTTTTGAAGCAATACTTTGCAACAGGGCTCATTGCTGTGCTCCAAGTACAGTATCTGTGAGGGGTTGCAGTGTTGTGCCACCAGTGCCTAAGGCCCAATTTTTCAGCCCCTGTTCAACAGGGGCATGTAATTACAATTCTTGATCTAATAATTCACAGCAGGGCCCATTGCTGCACCCACCAAGAGTAACTGTCAGGGCTTACAGTGTTGTGGCACCAGCACCACCATCAAAGGCCCAATTTTTACTACCACTGTTCAACAATTATATGTAATTAAAATTCCTGATATAATAGTTGACAGCAGGGCGTTCCAGCACCAACCAAGAGTAACTGTGAGTGCTTACAGTGTTGTGCCAACACCAACAACTAAGGGGCCTATTTCTGCAGAGTATATACGGCAGGTCCCTACTTTCAAACATCCAACTTACAAACGACTCCTACTTGCAAACGCAAGAAGACAACAGGAAGTGAGAGGAAATCTACCACTAGGAAGGAAAATTCTCTCCTGTAAGAATAAATATGGGAGAAAGGTGTCTCCTCTGTACTGATGCTTTATCAGCAATCCTTGTTTCAAGAAAAACACCACATTTCAAAAACAGTTGTCATTGGGACGGAAAGTGAGGTGAAATGTTCTGAACAGGGGCACAGACAGCAAAACAAATGTTACAGGGGTGATAACCCTTACCTATGTTTTCCAAAAAGTTTAAAAATAGATTTTTGGGCTGGAGCTACACTTCAACAATGTACCTGTTCAAAATTACAAACAGATTCTACATAAGAACAAACCTACAGTCCCTGTCTTGTATGCACCGCCTGTATACGGCTGTTCAGAGTATATAGGGCCTTTTTTATTTTATGTGCGGGGTTCCCCTTAATATCCATACAAGACCCAAAGGGGCTGGTAATGGGCTGGGGTAGGGGGGGGGGGGGTCATGGGGTAGCTATGCCATTTTTCTTAAAGAATTTCATCCATATTACCGGGACCAGACATTACATTAAAGCCGCAAGCAGTTTTAAATGGCTTTTTTTTCCTTTAGAAGTGTCATTTTGTGCAGGGACAGTTCTAAACACGGGAAACACGTGGCACTTCACAGGCATACTTTAGACACCCCCCAGGTACGATATTTAAAGGAATATTTGACTTTTTTTTTTTCACTTTATGCATCATTAAAATGACTGCTCCCGAAAAACGACCGTTTTTAAAACTTCTTTTTGCATTGATACATGTCCCCTGGTGCAGAACCCGGGTTCCCAAACCCTTTTTAGGACAATAACATGCATAATAGTTGTTATAATTAGCACTTTAGAATTCGAACGTTCGCATCCATTGTATTTAATAGGGTTCTAATGTTCGTTCGAACTTCCGGTCCGTTCGCGGGTTCTGGTGCGAACCGAACCCGGGGGTGTTCGGCTCATCACTACTCAGGGATATTGATCCCGAGAGCCTGGGGGGAGATGCCTGTTGTGAACTTGAGGTCCTGCAAGCTTCTCCCAGTCACCAGGTATCTCAACGTGGCAATAAGCCTCTGCTCGGCAGTGATGGCCTGGCGCATCACAGTGTCCTGCCTCGTTATATAGGGGGACAGCAAATCCAACAGACGGTGAAAAACGGGGTCCGTCATCCTAAGATAATTCCTTAAATCCACAGGATTATTCTCATGGATTTCCCGCAGCAGAGGCATATGAGAGAATTGGTCCAGCTGGAGCAACCAATTCTTAGTCCATGAACTCCTCCTCACCCTGTTCACAGATTGAACTCGGGTTACAGTGTTAACTGCAACACCAAGTCCAAAGCCAGCACGAGCTCAAGAACGAGAACGCACTTCAAACATGGTCTTTAACCGGTCGGCTGGTCAGAACGAACTCAAACAGAACGCACCGTGGAACAGCAAGGCCTGAGAAGAACGACCTGAAAAACAGTAAACGAACGGCCAAGAAGGCACTGCAAGGCAGTAACGACCTGACTGCACGCACTGAATAACAAATACGAACCCACAAGCACAAACTGAACACCAGGAAACGATCTGCAAAGCACGGAGACTGAAAAGCGCGAATCGTCTCTCACCAAACTTTTACTAACACGTGGTAACACGAAATCAGCAAAAGCAGCCCAAGGGGTGGCGCCATTAGATTTGTTCTTCCCTTTTATAGCGCCGTCGTAAGTGTTGTACGTGCCCTCGTTTTGTTGCCATCGGTTTTGGAACTGATGGTGTGTGGCCAAGACTGATGAAAAACAGTTTCATCGGATTTCCGATGGACAAATCCATCGGACGAAAATCCATAGGTTATCCGATCGTGTGTACAGGGCTTCAGAGTTTAAATTGGAAAAAAATACATTTAGAGCTACTAAGCAGGGGTCTCTCTTTCTCCCCTTCAACCGGAATGGACCAGTTTGAGATCTACAAGGATCTCAACCTGTTCCTGAGAAAGGTACATTTTAGATCACTTTACTCTGTTAAAACCCCAGAGGACAGTGTGACCACTGTAACCAACACTGATGATGCACTTGTCCTTGACCATCTTGAGTCATTATTGGAGGAAGGTGGTATCTCCTCCAGTGATGAGGAGACCGACAGTTTGAGGTGTTGGGGAAGGGATGCAGGTCTAAGAGTTAAGTCTACCAATATGCCCCAGTTTAGAAAAAACAAAAGACTCAGGATATTTTTAGACCTAGTTCAGGAAGATCTAGAAAAGATAGACTGGCAAACCAACACCACCGGAAATTTGTCTCTTGATGAACGTAAGGCTCTAGAGGAACTCAGAGACACCGATGAAATTATAATCAAACCAAGCGACAAAGGCGGTAATGTGGTACTCCTCTCGGTGGATATGTACGAATGGGAGGTAAAGCGCCTACTTTCCGACCAATCCACATGCATGAAACTCAACCACAATCCATTTAGATGCCTTGTAGAGCTCATCAATGACAAACTTTCCCTGGCATTTGAGGCAGCACTCCTAACAAAAAAGGAATTGGACTATCTCAAGGTTGATGATTTCAATCTCCCTACACTTTACATAATCCCCAAAATTCATAAACACAAGGAGAACCCCCCTGGAAGACCCATTGTATTTCCTAGAGAGGGATGGCAAATATGTAGATTGTTTGATCAAAGAACTGGTCAAATCATTGCCATCCTATGTTCGCGACACCGGGGACGTACTCAACAAAATCCTTGACATGACCCTCCCGGAGGGGGCTCTCCTTGTAGGGATCGATGTAGAATCTTTATATATATGTCGATCCCACATAAATGGGGCATACTGGCAGTATATAATTTCTTAGATCAGCATTTACCAAATATGGGGGCACAGAATGAATTTATCCTCGAACTGCTTGAACTGGCCTTGAAAAAAATTTTTGTTCAATTTGCAAACCAATTCTATCAGCAGCTTCGCGCAACATCAATGGGAGCCCCCTGGGCCCCAACTTAGGCCTGCCTCCATTTGGGGAGGAGGAAACAGTTTTTGCCTAGTCAATGTACCTTAGCCAGGCCCATGCCTGGCTGAGGTACATTGATGATGTACTTATGGTATGGATGGGCACCCAGGCGGCGCTTGTTGATTTCATGGAGGAACTGGGTAACAACACCCGTAACATCCGACTCACTTATGTGGTGGACTTCCATGAAATCCCATTCCTTGACCTCTCCATCAGAATAGAGAATGGTAGACTGGCCACTCAGACTTTTCGAAAGGCAACAGCCATGATCACTTTGCTCCAGTTCAATAGCCACCACCCCGGCTCCCTTATACGTGGTATACCCGTTGGGCAGTTTTTGCGAATTCTGAGAAACTGCTCCACAGATGAGGATTACCGTAGTGAGTCAGAGGCCCTCTATCAGAGGTTCCGTGAACGAGGGTATTCCCATCGTACTCTACGTAGAGCTAGAAGGATTGCCGGAGAGAGGACTAGGGCTGACCTACTTGTACCCCGGAAACTGAGCAATAGCGACTCGGGAGGACCAGTGAGATTCATTACCCATTATGGGGTTCAATGGCACAAAGTCGGCTCTATCCTCTCTGAACACTGGCATATTCTGACACGATGTGAGGTCCTGAAGGGGATAGTGGGAGAAAGACCCTCAATAACTGCCAAAAGAGCTAGAAATTTGAGGGACAACTTGGTACAAACTGATGTCAAATGCCCGCCAAACAGGAACTGGCTTACTGATATGCCTCGGATCACTGGCATGCATGCATGCGGCCATTGTGGTACATGTAAATACGCGGACCGATCCAAAACATTTAGGGACTCTGAATCCAAACAGACGTTTGAAATTAAGTCGTTCATCAACTGCTCTACATCCAGGGTTTTATATATCCTGGAGTTTCCCTGTCACAAGCTATATGTGGGAAAAACTAAGCGCCAGCTAAGAATCAGATTCGCTGAACACTTAAAGAGCATTAGATTGTAGGAGGACACTCCTTTTGTCCAACATTTTCTTCAATTTCATCCGGGCAAAACACTTGGATTGACAGTAAAGGGCATTTATGTCCTTGATCTCTCAGAACGAAGAGGGGACTATGACACAGTCCTTATCAGAAAGGAAAAATTATGGATTTTCCGACTTCAGACTCCCCAGCCGAAAGGTCTCAATATTGAACTTAGTTTAAAAGTATTTTTGGAGCCATAAAATCCTTACCTGTACTACAGATCCTTACCTAAAACATCTGTTCTTCCTCCCCTCCCCTCCCACCCCCCTTCCCCTTTTCAACCCCCCCTTCTCCTACCCTCCCCTCTCTCTCCCCTCCCCCTTCCTTGTTCCCACTCTCTAGATTATTTTCTGCGTTATAGAGCATTTATTTATATATGCTTATCCTACATGGCCAGGTGAATTGATAGACTATGTGATCTCTTTATCCTGTCTATATCTATATATCTATCTATATGCCCTCTTCTTCAGCTATGAGGTAATATATGGTACGCCTCAGAAAACTTTAGAAGAGGCTTATTTGTTGGCAATCATGTTAAACCACATTTATGTCCTTAAACAGATGCCTGCCTTTAATACCTAATGGTCTGTTCTACGGCCAGACAGCCATGTGATTAAGCATAAATGCAGTTTGCAGAGACTTATTGATTAAAAATTGCTGTCTGTCCCTTAAACAGACTTTAAATACCTGTCTATTTTATACTCTGCACTCTTAGTTGTTATCAGTTGTCTAATATCACGAAACGCACCAATGTAGCGATGCAGTGGATGTTACATGATCCCCGCTCTCCTGAGTGATACCCCATCTATGTCAGCAGCATGATCCTGCAAGCCTGGAATTTACAGAGCAAGTTTTGCGCTTCAGCTTACTTCATATGCCATCTACAGGCCATCGTAGAGAAAACCCTTCAACTCTAAACCAACAAGGACACTCCCACGTCCCAGGAAACGCTCTCATTTACCGACTACGCCTGCCAGGACTTTCAAGCTGTTTGGCAACTACAGCCCTCTTGGCATATCCCGCAGGCGTTGGACATATGGTCTGACCACAGATACTGGTCTAAGCTGGCAAACCTCAGGAAGGGTAAGAATCCCTCTTGGACTTGCTCCACACATTTGTGTTTCCCGTGAATTTGTCCCTATACTGAGACAGTCTGTTGGATCAGAGCCCAACCTGTATTGAATACATGTAGGCTGACTGCGATTGAATCAGCCATGAATATGCTATATTGTTGCATCTCAATATTCAATATCAGGTGCTTGATATTTTACTGAACTATTGAAAAACCTTGGGCAGAGCGCTCTATTTCAGCGGTACTGTATGGCTATAATGGATGAATTTTTCACAGCTCTCTGTATGAAGGATATGTTTATGGACTGACCGGTTGACCTATATCCATTAGCTGTGCACTGCATCCAGTGGTGCTATACTATTACCAAGGGAAGTAAGGCATTAGTCGTGATATTGAAGTATATATTCTACTATAGACTATTTTATATCCTCTTCCTGTGTGCTTTACTTAGTGGTAACATACCACAACTGCAGACAGTTGCTGATTAGCTGCATATATACACCTTGGAGACAATCCAGCCCACAGTTCTCACTAGGACGGGATTTACACATGTGATCTATTACAGCTATTTGAGTTTCATTCAGGTATAGCGAGGTATTCATCTCATGTCCACTTTTTAACATAACAACATTGTTCTTTCTATTGTATGCAGTGTTTTTATAGATAATTGATACTCTGGAGGAACGTGTCTCATCTGGGGGGGTCCAAGTACTGCCCCAGTGGGATTTATTTATATTTTGTGTGCATTCATCAATAAAGTCTATTAATATATCTGAATTATACTGTGGTTGATTCTCCCCTAGACTATAATTTGAGACTTCTTTTTGTCTCAATATCCCCCCTTTTTTCTACATAGCATTCTCCCCCATTCACTCCAACACAAAAAATACTCCTTGGCATGTTTTTGTTCTTTTATTATGTAGCGCCCTGGGGTTTAGTCAGGGAGCTCCTCACCAAATTCCTTGTCAGGAGTAGCTACTGTAGATAGTTGTTAGAGGTCCATTGAGTTGTACTTTCCTCTACTGCCGCTAGGTGGCCGGGCACTTGGTGTCATTAGATTTGAGAAGGTAATTTCATGGTCAAGTTATGGGTATATGGGATATCTCAGCCAATGGGCAGGGGTTTTCTTAAATCCCTTAGTCTGCTGGGAGAACATATATATTCAGGTGGAGTCAGGTGATCTTTGTTCTGTGCCACCTGGACTGCCGTCTGGGTGGACATGTGTCGTCTGCTCTGGGCTGCTAGGCTGGAGATTGGGCCTATCCTGGGGGCATCTGGCTGCCAGGCTGTGTGAGGGCCTACCCAGAAGTAAGAGGGCAGCGCAGAGTTGGGACTGCAGCTTGCAGTCCAACCAAAAGTGGCGGTTCTGCCGGCCAGAGAACCTCTCGTGGCCGGAGGTAAACACCCCCCCCCCCCGGTTTGGTTTGCAGCAGAACATGCGAACAGGCATAAAATTTGTTCAAACACGTGAACACTGTTAAAGTCTATGGGACACGAACATGAAAAATCAAAAGTGCTAATTTTAAAGGTTAATATGCAAGTTATTTTCATAAAAAGTGTTTGGGGACCTGGGTCCTGCCCCAGGGGACATGTATCAATGCAAAAACAATAAAAGTGAAATATTCCTTTAAATTTCATACCTGGGGGGTGTCTATAGTATGCCTGTAAAGTAGCGCATGTTTCCCGTGTTTAGAACAGTCCCTGCACAAAATTTAATTTCTAAAGGAAAAAAAGTAATTTAAAACTACTCGTGGCTATAATGAATTGTCGGGTCCCGGCAATACAGATAAAAGTCATTGAAAAAAATGGCATGGGTCCCCCCCCCAGTCCATTACCAGGCCCTTTGGGTCTGGTATGAATATTAAGGGGAACCCCCGAACCAAAATTTAAAAAAAAATGCGTGGGGGTCCCCCCAAATTCCATACCAGGCCCTTCAGGTCTGGTATGGATATTAAGGGGAACCCTGCGCCAAATTAAAAAAAAAATGCTGTAGGGGTCCCCCTCAAAATCCATACCAGACCCTTCAGGTCTGGTATGGATTTTAAGGGGAACCCTGCACCAAAATAAAAAAAAATGGCGTGGGATTCCCCCCAAAAATCTATACCAGACCCTTATCCGAGCACGCAACCTGGCAGGCCGCAGGAAAAGAGGGGGGACGAGAGAGCACTCCCCCATCCTGAACCGTACCAGGCCACATGCCCTCAACATGGGGAGGATGTTCCCATGTTGATGGGGACAAGGGTCTCAAGGAGACAAGGGCCTCATCCCCCACAACCCTTGCCCGGTAGTTGTGGGGGTCTGCGGGCGGGGTCTTATCAGAATCTGGAAGCCCCCTTTAACAAAGGGGAACCCTAGATCCTGGCCCCCCCTATGTGAATTGGTAACGGGGTACATTGTACCCCTACCATTTTACAAAAAAAAGTGTAAAAAACAAACAAATACAGGAGACAGCTTGGGACAAGTCCTTTATTAAAAAGAAAAAAAAAGAAAAGAAAAAAAAATTCCAGCGATGCCCACCCTTGCCCCTACCTGCGGACGCCCATGTGTGGCAGGCAGCAGGGTGGAGCTCTGGGGCCAGGTCTGAAGGAGGACATTTTATCTTCCTCCTCTAAATGCTGGAACCCGGGGGAAGCATGTGCTTGGTTGTTAGGACAACCAACCACTAGAGTTGATGACACTGGCAGGAAATGGCAGTGGGTGGAAGCTGTATTGGAATACATCCACTGACTTATATGGGTGCGAGAAATACAAATTTTTTCAACCCTGTTGCCCTGCTAAGGACAGGTAAGTGTAGTTATATTAAAAGTCAGCCGCTACAGTAAACTCCGCTTTAATGGTAATTTTTTTATTTCTTTACACATTAAAATATTTTTCATTACATTTCTTTAAATTTGATTGAAGCTAATAGTATTATGTCTTATTTTATTGCCATCTGGTTTGATAACCTAATGTTCAGGGGTTGTAAATCTTTAAAATAAAAAAGTTTTACTCTTTCGTCCATGGACCGACACAGCTTCTCTATTGACATAGTGACATAGTGGGTATTATCCGTTAATTAGTTATTCCTATAGGGTATACTAATGTGATACCTAGTCCAGGAATAGAGGTATCACATTAGTATAGCCTATAGGAATAATAATTATCAGTTTGGTGTACTACCATTAAACACCACTTGAGAGAGTTATCAGATGAACATACTTCATAATAGTGAGTATTTGGTTTTTAAATAGTTCTTAACACAAATTTAATTGATGTACATTATCTATGTAGTCTCAGGAAGAGACGATTAAAGTTGTTCATGTTATGTATTAAATCTCTATTGTGAAGTTACACATGCATAGTACCTGTCAGCGATGATGGTCTATGATCCCCATTGCCGTCATGGCAACCAGTATGCTACTTGTCTATAAATACATGATTCTTCCTGTCACATGGCTAACCCATGACTAAGTCACGTGACGTGTGACGCAACGCGTAAGGGAAGGAGCCTAATCACGCTACCAGCGGTATTCTGAGATATCGGAAGCCGGAGCAGTGAAGGAGATTGCTCAAACTGAGCTGAACTGTGGCTATCTATGCACAAAACCTATCTACGGTCACGTGAGTGAAAGCGCCTAATGTAAAATCATTGCTTGTAGGATACACAGCATTGCAAAATGATTTTTTTTTCTTTTCCTTCTATGATTCATCTGTTATGAGCTTACCGCTTAGACTGCTCAACAACGCTGTATCCTGGCCTAGGCCAGCAGGGCCCGGGCCTAGGGCAGCACTTTGCAGGGGGGCAGCTCGGAAAGAGTCCCCACCAGGTTGTGCTACACTGTTAGTGTAACGCAAGCTGCTTCTAATTTTGACTGTCCTATCATCCTGGACCACAAACCTTCCTCACTGTGCTGTATGTTTTCTGCTGCATCATTGGCATGGTTATATCTTCTTAGTCCTCTCCATAAAGTTATCAGAAATTTGTGCTTAAAGTAGAACTATAGGCAACACTTTTTTTTTCCATTTTGGATAGAGTAAGGGAGAGTTATAGCCCCTGTCAGTTTATTTTTTACCATCCCTGTCCCATTGCAGAGATTTCCCTTCACTTCCTGCCCCATAGCCAAACAGGAAGTGAGAGGAAGTCTATGCAAATTTGGGGAAATCCAATGTCCCCCCCCCAGAGCCCTAAGAACTAGTGTCCCCACTCGAAAATGTCAGGGTTGGTCTTAAACAGAAAGAGGTGTGGCCTTGACAGGAAGGGGTGGTCATATTTAAATTAGGGGGTGCACGAGTTTAGTCAGGCCTAGGGCAGCACAAAAAATAAATACACTACTGCTGCTCAAGCCAGAAATTTAAACAGCCGTCCTAGTCCTTGATCAGCTGGATGAGAGGGACATATCAAGGAGCATTTTTGGTCTCTACAAAGGACTAAGAACTATTGTGTGTGTCTATCCCACAGAGCTGCTGAGGAGCAGTAATATTAGTAGTTTTTAAGGCTGTATATGCTGCACTGGATTGCACTCATCAGGGTGTTTTGGAGAATTTTTTGCACTGTTGTAAATTTGCACATGCAGTTTGCACATATTTGCAGTCTGCACTTTTGGCTTATATATGCTATCTTTATTCATTTATATAACGGTCTATCTGTATATTCACTTAGGGTTGTTTTTTTAGCGCATCAATACCACATTTATTATCGGCTAATCTATGCCTTCCCTCCCTTAAGGCGTCTTCCTCTTCTGCTCCGCAGAGTGGAGGCAGAGGGAATACCAATGATCCTAATCGCTCCAGATTGGCCTCAGCGTCCTTGGTATGCCGATCTAGTATGTCTGGTACGCAGATGTACCCTGGTGCCTACCACTACGGAAGGACCTGCTATCGCAAGGTCCCATACTCCATCCTGCTTTACGGTCACTGGCTTTAACGGCATGGCTGTTGAGAACCAGGTACTGAGAGACCGGGGCCTATCAGATTCAGTAATCTCTACTATGATAAGTGCTCGGAAACCGTCCTCTAGGAAGGTTTATTACCGCACTTGGAAGGGCTACATCTCCATGTGTGAGGAAATGAAATGGCATCCGCATACTTATTTGGTTTCCAGAATCCTGCTGTTTTTACAGCATTGGGGGGAACAAAGGCTTGCCTTAAGTATGATTAAGGGACAGATATCTGCCCTGGCTGTCTTTTTTCAGCGACCCCTGGTGACTCACTCTCTCATGAGTACATTTGTGCAGGGGGTTCGACATGTGGCTCCTCCGGTCCGTCCCCCGCTACCTCTGTGCGACTTGAACCTGGTCCTCTCGGTGCTTCAGAAGGCACCGTTTGAGAATATTAGAGATATTCCCCATCTCTCAGAAAGTGGTCTTTTTGGTGGCTGTTACGTCAGTTAGACGAGTCTCTTAGCTGGCAGCCTTGTCCTGCAAGGCTCCCTATTTAATTTTCCACACAAGGATAAGGTGGTGCTGCGGCTACAGCCTTCCTTTCTTCCGAAAGTCGTTTCGGCATTTCATCTCAACAAAGACATTGTACTTCTATTCTTGTGTCCTCATTCGTCGAATCCTAAGGAGTCGGCGTTGCATTCCTTGGACATTGTCCGAGCTTTGAGAGTATACCTATCTACTACTTCCCTGTTCCGGAAGTCAGACTCACTGTTTGTTTCGGTGGCTGGTCGGTGGCTGGTCCCAAGAAGGGCCAAGCAGTCTCGTCGGCCACCATCTCTAGGTGGAGCCGACAGATAGTAATCCAGGCTTACGCCTTAAAGGGTCAAGCGCCCCCCTTTCCGGTCACGGCGCATTCGACCAGGGCAATAGGTGCCTCTTGGGCTTTCCGACATCAAGCGTCTGTTTCCCATTTATGTAAAGCGGCGACTTGGTCGTCCGCTCACACTTTCAAAAAAATTCTACAAAGTTGATGTAGATGCATCTTCGGATGCCTCTTTCGGCCGCAAGGTTTTGCAGGCGGCCGTTTAGAGTTGCAACTCCTCCGTTGGAGGAGTGCTGTTTTGTGTTTGGGGTGAAGTTTATTTTTATGCTGTTACCACCCCTCGTTTTTTCTCTGACACTGCTTTGGGACGAAAGAGTAAATAGGATTTTTTACTCACCGTAAAATCCTTTTCTCTGAGTCCATGGACCGACACAGCACCCACCCCTCCTTTTAAGTTTGTACTGCTTTTTGACAAACTGATCTGCGAGATGCAGACTGAGGGGATATACCCAGAGGGTCCGCCCCCTGGGCGGTACTGTAGAAGGTGTGATGCAACACTTTTTACAAGTTTTCTGCCTAGTCACTCCTAATTAACGGATAATACCCACTATGTCAATAGAGAAGCAGTGTCGGTCCATGGACTCAGAGAAAAGGATTTTACGGTGAGTAAAAAATCCTATTTTTTCAGAATCGTGATCTTTATTTTAAGGCCTCATGCCCACGGGCGTTTTTTCAGCCGCGTTTTTGAGCGTTTTTTACAGCTTAAAAACGCCTGTCCATGTTAGTCTATAGCTTCATGTCCACCTAGGCGTTTTTGAGCTGTAAAGAGCATAGGCGTTTGTAAGCTGTAAAAAAACCCCAGGGCCAGTGCGTTCCTCAGCGTCAGAATTAGGCAGAAAAAAACGCGAGTGTCAAAAAACGCGCACTAACGCGCAAAAAACGCGCACTAACGCGCGGTCGCGTTTTTAGCTCCGACGTTTTTTTTTTTTCAAAAAAAAAAAAAAATTATTTACAATAACATGGACAGGCGTTTTTAAGCTGCAAAAAACGCAGCTGTAAAAACGCCAGTGGGCATGAGGCCTTACAATAACATGGACAGGCGTTTTTAAGCTGCAAAAAACGCAGCTGTAAAAACGCCAGTGGGCATGAGGCCTTAGTGCTGGTTCACACTGGGGCGACAAACGCTCCGACATTAGGAGCTCATGTCGCATGACGTGTGAAAATCAATGTTTCCCTATGGGAGCCGTCTTAACTGGTCCGACACATGTCGGTCCGACATTAAAAATTCTCCCTGTACTACTTCTGTCCGACTTTGATCCGACTTCAGCCCATTGACTATCATTGAAGTCGGATCAAAGTCGGATCCTTGTCCTAACCATACAACTTTGGCATCCGACATTGTGATTACAGCAGCAGTAAAAGGAATTTATCTCACCCTGGGATTGTTTTGATTGGTCAAAGGACAAGTCAGACTAGCACAATGTCGGATCAAAGTAGTATCCTGTTCATGAATGTCGGATGGATGTCGGACCAATGTAGGACCAATGTAGGACTGATGTCGCAGAGCAAAGTAGGATGAAAGTCGTGTCGTATAGTGTGAACCCAGCCTGAATGTTATTATATCTAGCTTTGTTTATATAGAAAAATGCATGTTATTAAATATATTCTGTTTATAGCACATATTATATGCCTGTAATAGCTTAGTGACAGGGTGGGATGTGACAAGATGACTATCTGCACTGAGTAGAATATAAAAGGAGATACATGCTGGCAGTTTGCAGGAGCCACAGTTTAAAAAAAAAACTGTGATATGGAGCAACGCCTAGTCTTCCTTGTGATCTTCTTCATTTCTATTCTTTATGTGCCATCCTCATGTGCAGGTAAGCATGTTAACTATCATTGAATTACAGGCTAATGCTTAAGGACTTTTTTGTTGCATTAGACAAAGTGTCAGCCACCAGCATCAGTGCCCTGCTTGTATTCTGCAAGCTTGACATTTTTCACTATTTAACCAAGATATTATTGTAAAAGACAGTTGAAACCAATCAGCCAAATATACAAAAGTACCATATTCAGGCATCTGGTATGTGCCATTCTATCCACTTACCTGCTATAAGAACCAGGTACACACTTAGGCTAGGTTCACATCTATGCCACTGTTAATTTCGTCGACTAAAACTGACAAAAACATTTTAGTCAACTAACTTAATACCATTTTAGTCGACTAAAATACGACTAAAACTAAAACAATTGAGATGACTAAAATTCGACTAAAACTAAAATGCCATTTTAGTCAAAAGACTAAAATGGGACTAATTTTCTGTTAAAAAAAAAGGGACTAAAACTAGAATGCCATTTTAGTCAAAAGACTAAGACTAAAACTAAATTTAAATTTGACATCAAAATTAACACTGGTCTGTAGTGCATGTTCATACCTCAATACCATAAATAATAACATATTCGATTTTTCACGCCAGCAGTATATAATGAGTTTGGAAATTGTATAGAATTGCTTTAATAACGCATTACAATTTAACTATTTAGGTGAATAAAATGATTTTTAGTCGACTAAAATGATTTTAGTCGACTAACATGTAGAACATGTTAGTCGACTAAAATGTCCTGGAGATTTAGTCGACATTTTAGTCGACTAAATACGATGCAGAAGACTAAAATGGGACTAAAACTTACCGTATTTATCGGCGTATAACACGCACTTTTTTCCCCTTAAAATCAGGGGAAAATCGTGGGTGCGTGTTATACGCCGATACTCCGTCGAATTCCCCTGCTGAAAACGAGCGAGAGGAGCGAGCGGAGCCGAAGCCGAAGCCGAAGTACAATTGGCTTTACTCGGCTCCTCTCGCAGTCCCGCCCATCTCTGACTGCGCCGCTGACATAGAGAAAGCCGAGTGTACTTCGCCTAGTCTCGGCTCCTCTCGCAGTCCTGCCTGTGACTGTGAGCAGAGCCGAGTCTAGCCGAAGTACACTCGGCTTTCTCCGTCAGCGGCGCAGTCAGTGGAGATGGGCGGAACTGCGAGAGGAGCCGAGTCCAGCCGAAGTACACTCGGCCCCGCTCGCTCCTCTCCACAGAAATCGGCGCCAAATTTTAAAAACCGCCGGGACTGACACGATCGCAAAGGCACTGGGCAAGGCTGCAGATGGACAGATGGACACTGGGCAAGGCTGCAGATGGACAGATGGACACTGGGCACGGCTGCAGATGGACAGATGGACACTGGGCACGGCTGCAGATGGACAGATGGACACTGGGCAAGGCTGCAGATGGACAGATGGACACTGGGCACGGCTGCAGATGGACACTGGGCAAGGCTGCAGATGGACAGATGGACACTGGGCAAGGCTGCAGATGGACAGATGGACACTGGGCACGGCTGCAGATGGACAGATGGACACTGGGCAAGGCTGCAGATGGACACTGGGCAAGGCTGCATGCTGCATTTAAATGTAAGTTTTTTTTCCTTGAATTTCCCTCCTAAAAGTTTTTTTCCTTAAAATTCCCTCCTAAACTTGGGGTGTGTGTTATACGCTGGTGCGTGTTATACGCCGATAAATACGGTAAATGCCATTTTAGTCCTAAGACTAAGACTAAAACGAAATCAAAATTTTCTGCCAAAATTAACACTGATCTATGCTGTGCGGTTGCTTTTTTTAATGAATTTTTGTGGCGTGTTTTTCACGCATTTTTGAAACGTTTTCATGCTTCTTGCATTTTTTTGGTAGGAGGAAGAGACTGGTTGTTAAAAACAAAACTCTACTGAAAAAGCATGTACATGATGCAATTTCATTGAAGTCTATGGAGCCAAAAATTTACCATTCTGCGTGTAAAAGTGTCCCTGCACCGTTGTAAAAAACGCATTGCAGGAAACTGTAATGCCCCGTACACACGGTTGGAGTTTCCGACAAGAAAAGTCCAATCTGAGCTTTTGGTCAGAAATTCCGACCGTGTGTAGGCTCCATTGGACTTTTCCTGTCGGAATTTCCGCTCACAAGTTGTGACTACCTCTCCAATGGGGTTTATACTTATCTATGACCCAAAACTTTAAATCTGAGGGTTTTTGTCATGACATAGTGCAAAGTGACGTGATACGTTGTGTTTGGGGAAGCCATTTTTGATGTTCTGTACGTGTTCTCTTATTCGTTTCCACAAAGGTCTTTTGGTACGACCTACATATTAGAGCGAGCAAGAACACTGCAATATATACACAACCCCTTCAGTCCTACACGTAATGAAATCCTTTATTTCATATTCTTTTTGTGTAACGTTGGATCTTAGTTTGGAACATTTTTGTCCATTCAGCTTCGTCTCTCTACAAGCATAACATCTCTTGCAGGGAAAGAAACCTTTTCCCTGAAAAAAGGTATATTCATTTGCTTTTTTTGGAGGATCCGGGACATTCTTCGCCACTAGGTCCCTAAGTGTGGGAGCTCTTCTGTATATTACCCGTGGCAGATCTGGTAATATACTCTGTAATTGTCTATCTGCCTTAAGGATTGCCCATTGCTTTTTAAAGATTGATTCAATCTGTCTGTGTTGAGTGTTAAAATCCATAATGATCGGTAGCTCCTGGAATTGTGTGGTTTTCTTTTCCTTATCCTTTATGAGTTTATCCCTGGGTATTTCATAGACCTCTTTAATCTTAGCGTTTATAAACTCTTCATTGTACCCTTTAGTAATAAATTTATTTACAATCATTTCAGCCTGTTCCAGATATACTTGTGATTCTGTGCAATTTCGTCAAAGCCTAATCAGCTGACCTTTCGGTATATTGATCAGCCATGGGTCAAAATGGCAGCTGTCCACTGGGATATAACTGTTCCTTTCCACTGGTTTGAAATACGTTTTAGTAATGATTTTATTATCCTCTAGTTCTGTTTCCAGATCCAGGAACTGTATAGTCTTGTCGCTAATTGTATACGTCAATTTAATATTTTTTTGGTTATCATTGAGTTTTTCAAAGAATTGAACTAAAGTGCTTTCATCTCCATTCCAGATCAATATACAATCATCAATGAATCTTCTATAAAGTATCAATTAGTCTGGTGTATTTGTATATATGGCTTCTTCTTCCCACTCAGACATAAATATATTAGCAACACTAGGTGCATACTTGGCTTCCATCCCTATCCCATTTAACTGTCTATAATAGTCAGAGCTGTGCCAAAAATAATTATGCTGAAGTCCAAAAGCCAAGCTTCTCAATATAATTTTTTTTTGTTTCAAGACCAAATTGCTATATTTATTCAAGGCCCATTTGGAGGCCTTAATAGCTTAAATGGTGGTCTATTATCGTATACAACGACACAACATCTGCCGTGGCTATCAAATATTTCTGCTGTGAATTTATTTCTATGGTTTCCAAAATCTGAATTAGATGTTTTGTATCTCATAAGTAGTTTTGTATGTCTTAAGTAGGGATGAGCTCGGTGTTCGAGTCGAACATACGTTCGACTCGAACATCGGCTGTTCGATCGTTCGCCGAACAACGAACGATTTGGGCCGTTCGCGCCTAATTCGCGGCCCACAATGCACTACGCCATCGCAGTGTCATCCAGGCGCTGTGATTGGCCAAGCATGCACTGTGACCCCGCATGCTTGGCCAATCACAGCGCCGGCAGCGAGGAGAGCAATGATTGGCCACAGGCAGGATGCCTGTGGCCAATTATTGCTGAGGGTGTTTAGTACACGCCCCACACTATAAAAGGCCGCCAGCACGGCGGCCTAGTGTAGTGTGTTCCGGAGCAGGGAAAGAGAAGCATAGGCAGGGACAGTGACATTTTTTTTTCTTGCTTAACCTGGATTCCTTTAGTTTAGGGAAAGAGAAGGATAGGTAGGGAGAGTGTCAGTGTGTTTTACTGTGCTAATCCTTGTTTGTAGGGACAGGGAAGGACAGTGAGGGAAATTCTCCTTGTGCTATACTGTGCTAAAGCATTGATCATCAACCATCTTTAAAAAAACATTTTTTATAGGGACAGAAAACTATAGGTAGGGAGAGTGTCAGTGTGTTTTACTGTGCTAATCCTTGTTTGTAGGGACAGGGAAGGACAGTGAGGGAAATTCTCCTTGTGCTATACTGTGCTAAAGCATTGATCATCAACCATCTTTAAAAAAACATTTTTTATAGGGACAGAAAACTATAGGTAGGGAGAGTGTCAGTGTGTTTTACTGTGCTAATCCTTGTTTGTAGGGACAGGGAAGGACAGTGAGGGAAATTCTCCTTGTGCTATACTGTGCTAAAGCATTGATCATCAACCATCTTTAAAAAAACATTTTTTATAGGGACAGAAAACTATAGGTAGGGAGAGTGTCAGTGTGTTTTACTGTGCTAATCCTTATTTGTAGGGACAGGGAAGGACAGTGAGGGAAATTCTCCTTGTGCTATACTGTGCTAAAGCATTGATCATCAACCATCTTTAAAAAAACATTTTTTATAGGGACAGAAAACTATAGGTAGGGAGAGTGTCAGTGTGTTTTACTGTGCTAATCCTTGTTTGTAGGGACAGGGAAGGACAGTGAGGGAAATTCTCCTTGTGCTATACTGTGCTAAAGCATTGATCATCAACCATCTTTAAAAAAACATTTTTTATAGGGACAGAAAACTATAGGTAGGGAGAGTGTCAGTGTGTTTTACTGTGCTAATCCTTGTTTGTAGGGACAGGGAAGGACAGTGAGGGAAATTCTCCTTGTGCTATACTGTGCTAAAGCATTGATCATCAACCATCTTTAAAAAAACATTTTTTATAGGGACAGAAAACTATAGGTAGGGAGAGTGTCAGTGTGTTTTACTGTGCTAATCCTTGTTTGTAGGGACAGGGAAGGACAGTGAGGGAAATTCTCCTTGTGCTATACTGTGCTAAAGCATTGATCATCAACCATCTTTAAAAAAACATTTTTTTATAGGGACAGAAAACTATAGGTAGGGAGAGTGTCAGTGTGTTTTACTGTGCTAATCCTTGTTTGTAGGGACAGGGAAGGACAGTGAGGGAAATTCTCCTTGTGCTATACTGTGCTAAAGCATTGATCATCAACCATCTTTAAAAAAACATTTTTTATAGGGACAGAAAACTATAGGTAGGGAGAGTGTCAGTGTGTTTTACTGTGCTAATCCTTGTTTGTAGGGACAGGGAAGGACAGCGAGGGAAATTCTCCTTGTGCTATACTGTGCTAAAGCATTGATCATCAACCATCTTTAAAAAAACATTTTTTATAGGGACAGAAAACTATAGATAGGGAGAGTGTCAGTGTGTTTTACTGTGCTAATCCTTGTTTGTAGGGACAGGGAAGGACAGTGAGGGAAATTCTCCTTGTGCTATACTGTGCTAAAGCATTGATCATCAACCATCTTTAAAAAAACATTTTTTATAGGGACAGAAAACTATAGGTAGGGAGAGTGTCAGTGTGTTTTACTGTGCTAATCCTTGTTTGTAGGGACAGGGAAGGACAGTGAGGGAAATTCTCCTTGTGCTATACTGTGTTAAAGCATTGAACATCAACCATCTTTAAAAAAACATTTTTTATAGGGACAGAAAACTATAGGTAGGGAGAGTGTCAGTGTGTTTTACTGTGCTAATCCTTGTTTGTAGGGACAGGGAAGGACAGTGAGGGAAATTCTCCTTGTGCTATACTGTGCTAAAGCATTGATCATCAACCATCTTTAAAAAAACATTTTTATAGGGACAGAAAACTATAGGTAGGGAGAGTGTCAGTGTGTTTTACTGTGCTAATCCTTGTTTGTAGGGACAGGGAAGGACAGTGAGGGAAATTCTCCTTGTGCTATACTGTGCTAAAGCATTGATCATCAACCATCTTTAAAAAAACATTTTTTATAGGGACAGAAAACTATAGGTAGGGAGAGTGTCAGTGTGTTTTACTGTGCTAATCCTTGTTTGTAGGGACAGGGAAGGACAGTGAGGGAAATTCTCCTTGTGCTATACTGTGCTAAAGCATTGATCATCAACCATCTTTAAAAAAACATTTTTTATAGGGACAGAAAACTATAGGTAGGGAGAGTGTCAGTGTGTTTTACTGTGCTAATCCTTGTTTGTAGGGACAGGGAAGGACAGTGAGGGAAATTCTCCTTGTGCTATACTGTGCTAAAGCATTGATCATCAACCATCTTTAAAAAAACATTTTTTATAGGGACAGAAAACTATAGGTAGGGAGAGTGTCAGTGTGTTTTACTGTGCTAATCCTTGTTTGTAGGGACAGGGAAGGACAGTGAGGGAAATTCTCCTTGTGCTATACTGTGCTAAAGCATTGATCATCAACCATCTTTAAAAAAACATTTTTTATAGGGACAGAAAACTATAGGTAGGGAGAGTGTCAGTGTGTTTTACTGTGCTAATCCTTGTTTGTAGGGACAGGGAAGGACAGTGAGGGAAATTCTCCTTGTGCTATACTGTGCTAAAGCATTGATCATCAACCATCTTTAAAAAAACATTTTTTATAGGGACAGAAAACTATAGGTAGGGAGAGTGTCAGTGTGTTTTACTGTGCTAATCCTTGTTTGTAGGGACAGGGAAGGACAGTGAGGGAAATTCTCCTTGTGCTATACTGTGCTAAAGCATTGATCATCAACCATCTTTAAAAAAACATTTTTTATAGGGACAGAAAACTATAGGTAGGGAGAGTGTCAGTGTGTTTTACTGTGCTAATCCTTGTTTGTAGGGACAGGGAAGGACAGTGAGGGAAATTCTCCTTGTGCTATACTGTGCTAAAGCATTGATCATCAACCATCTTTAAAAAAACATTTTTTATAGGGACAGAAAACTATAGGTAGGGAGAGTGTCAGTGTGTTTTACTGTGCTAATCCTTGTTTGTAGGGACAGGGAAGGACAGTGAGGGAAATTCTCCTTGTGCTATACTGTGCTAAAGCATTGATCATCAACCATCTTTAAAAAAACATTTTTTATAGGGACAGAAAACTATAGGTAGGGAGAGTGTCAGTGTGTTTTACTGTGCTAATCCTTGTTTGTAGGGACAGGGAAGGACAGTGAGGGAAATTCTCCTTGTGCTATACTGTGCTAAAGCATTGATCATCAACCATCTTTAAAAAAACATTTTTTATAGGGACAGAAAACTATAGGTAGGGAGAGTGTCAGTGTGTTTTACTGTGCTAATCCTTGTTTGTAGGGACAGGGAAGGACAGTGAGGGAAATTCTCCTTGTGCTATACTGTGCTAAAGCATTGATCATCAACCATCTTTAAAAAAACATTTTTTATAGGGACAGAAAACTATAGGTAGGGAGAGTGTCAGTGTGTTTTACTGTGCTAATCCTTGTTTGTAGGGACAGGGAAGGACAGTGAGGGAAATTCTCCTTGTGCTATACTGTGCTAAAGCATTGATCATCAACCATCTTTAAAAAAACATTTTTTATAGGGACAGAAAACTATAGGTAGGGAGAGTGTCAGTGTGTTTTACTGTGCTAATCCTTGTTTGTAGGGACAGGGAAGGACAGTGAGGGAAGTTCTCCTTGTGCTATACTGTGCTAAAGCATTGATCATCAACCATCTTTAAAAAAACATTTTTTATAGGGACAGAAAACTATAGGTAGGGAGAGTGTCAGTGTGTTTTACTGTGCTAATCCTTGTTTGTAGGGACAGGGAAGGACAGTGCGGGAAATTCTCCTTGTGCTATACTGTGCTAAAGCATTGATCATCAACCATCTTTAAAAAAACATTTTTTATAGGGACAGAAAACTATAGGTAGGGAGAGTGTCAGTGTGTTTTACTGTGCTAATCCTTGTTTGTAGGGACAGGGAAGGACAGTGAGGGAAATTCTCCTTGTGCTATACTGTGCTAAAGCATTGATCATCAACCATCTTTAAAAAAACATTTTTTATAGGGACAGAAAACTATAGGTAGGGAGAGTGTCAGTGTGTTTTACTGTGCTAATCCTTGTTTGTAGGGACAGGGAAGGACAGTGAGGGAAATTCTCCTTGTGCTATACTGTGCTAAAGCATTGATCATCAACCATCTTTAAAAAAACATTTTTTATAGGGACAGAAAACTATAGGTAGGGAGAGTGTCAGTGTGTTTTACTGTGCTAATCCTTGTTTGTAGGGACAGGGAAGGACAGTGAGGGAAATTCTCCTTGTGCTATACTGTGCTAAAGCATTGATCATCAACCATCTTTAAAAAAACATTTTTTATAGGGACAGAAAACTATAGGTAGGGAGAGTGTCAGTGTGTTTTACTGTGCTAATCCTTGTTTGTAGGGACAGGGAAGGACAGTGAGGGAAATTCTCCTTGTGCTATACTGTGCTAAAGCATTGATCATCAACCATCTTTGAAATCCTTGTTTTTTGGACAGTCAGGGAAATTGTCATTGTGCTATTCTGTGCGAAAGCAATCATCCTCAACCATATTTAGAAATCCTTAAGTAAAGGGACAGAGAAGGACACCTGAAGGTAGCCCTTATTGCTTTTTTCCCATCTCCCTGCAGGCCATCCATTAGAATGTCTGGAAGGCAAACAAGGAGAGGCAGACAGTCAGGAGGCAATAAAAGAGGGCAAGCAGGCTCTGTGTCTGGGGGCAACAGTGCTGGTCGTGGACGCGGTGCATTGTCATCAGCACATGGCCATGGGACACGCTTGTCCTTCTTTTCGGCAGCTGGACATGTTGAGCCACATCATGCCGAAGACTTGGTAGAGTGGATGAACAAGCCCTCCTCCTCCTCCTCATCCTCTCTCACCCAGGCTCAGGGTACTGGCAAAGCAGCTGCCAAAGCGTCCTCTTCCCTGGTATCAATGTCAGACTCATCATCAGTCAGTCCTTCCCTAGACCCACCATGTCCTCCTCCTGAGGAGTCCCCCGAACTGTTTGAGCACAGTGTTGGGTACATGCTCCAGGAGGATGCCCAGCGTTTCGAAGGGTCTGATGATGAAACCCAGCTACAGGAAGGCAGTAGCGTGAGAGCAGACAGAGGGGATGCTCAAGAAGGACACCAATCTGGCAGTCATGTTCCAGCAGCTGCAGCATACTGCCAGATTGGCTCCAGTGATGAGGAGGGAGGGGATGATGAGGTCACTGACTCCACGTGGGTGCCTAATAGGAGAGAGGAGGAGGAGGAGGATGAGGAGGAGGCACATCTCCAACGAGGCAGGATGCCCTTTGGTGGCCAGCGTAAGGGCAGTACACCGACGGAATCACACCGCAGAGCTCCGCCTGTGCAGGGCGCTGCCTCTGCCCGTCATTCAAAAAGTTCTTTGGTGTGGGCCTTTTTTGAGGCTAGTGCATCAGATCGCACAGCTGCTGTTTGCAACATATGTCTCAAGCGTATATCGCGTGGCCAAAACATCAGCCGCTTGGGTACCACATGCCTGACCAGACATATGTTGACCTGCCATGCAGCTCGTTGGCAAGCCTACCTCAAAGACCCACACCAAAGAACAAAGCGGACCTCTCCTTGCACCGCATCAGCTGGGATCTCCAACCCCACTATAACTTCAGTCCTCTCTGAAACATGCACTGAGAGGAATGAAGGTGTAGAATTAGGTGTGTCACAGCCAAGTACTTGCGGCCACTCTGCTAGCAGTACACCGACGTCCGATTCTAGCAGGCAAATTTCCCTGCCCCAGCTGCTGGACCGTCGAAAGAAGTTCACTCCCAGCCATCCACATGCCCAGCGGTTGAATGCTAGCTTGGCTAAATTGCTAGCGCTTCAACTGCTGCCTTTTCAGTTGGTAGACTCGGCCCCCTTCCGTGAGTTTGTGCAATGTGGGGTTCCTCAGTGGCAGGTTCCCAAACGCCACTTTTTCTCACGGAAGGCTATTCCGGCTCTCTACCGGCATGTGGAAGGCAATGTCTTGGCCTCGCTGGACAGGGCGGTCAGCGGTAAGGTGCATATTACCGCTGACTCATGGTCCAGCAGGCATGGACAGGGACGTTACCTTTCTTTCACAGCCCATTGGGTCACTCTTTTGGCAGCTGGGAAGGATGCAGGACAAGGTGCAGTAGTGTTGGAGGTTGTTCCACCGCCATGCCTCCAAAATGCTACTACTGGTTGTGACACACCTCTCTCCTCCACCCCCTCCTCTTCTTCTTCCTCCATGGCCTCTTCCTGTGGTTTGTCCTCGGAACCAGCGGTGCTCCGTAGGCGTTCAAGGGGCTACGCAAGTACGCAGGCAAAAAGATGCCATGCCGTGCTTGCGCTGGTGTGTTTGGGGGACAGAAGCCACACTGGGGCAGAGGTCCTGTCTGCTCTGCAGGGCCAGGCCGAGAGGTGGTTGACGCCACGCCAGCTTAAGCCAGGAATGGTGGTTTGCGACAATGGCACCAACCTCCTCTCCGCCCTCCGACAGGGACAACTGACCCATGTGCCCTGTGTGGCTCACGTCCTTAACCTGGTGGTGCAGCGGTTCTTGGGCAGGTACCCGGGCTTACAGGATGTCCTGAGGCAGGCCAGGAAAGTCTGTGTGCATTTCCGCAGATCTTATAATGCCAGTGCTCGCCTGGCTGAGCTGCAAAAGGAGTTGAACCTGCCCAAGAACCGCCTTATATGTGACATGCCCACCAGGTGGAACTCAACGTTGGCCATGCTGCAGCGGCTGCACACGCAGCAGAGGGCCATCAATGAGTACCTGTGCGACTACGGCACCAGGACAGGGTCAGGGGAGCTTGTTTTTTTTTCTCCACGCCAGTGGGGCATGATCAGGGATGCATGCACTGTCCTGGCACCATTTGAGGAGGCCACGAGGATGGTGAGCAGTGACAGTGCATGCATCAGTGACACTGTACCTCTTGTCCACCTGTTGGAGCACACGCTGCGTGGAATAATGGACAGGGCACTTGAGGCAGAACAGAGGCAGGAAGAGGAGGACTTCCTTGCCTCTCAAGGCCCCCTTTACCCAGACAGTGTTCCTTCTGTCCCACCCATCGCACAGGAAGAGGAGGAGGAGGAGGAGGAGGAGGATTGTGTCAGCATGGAGGTGGAGCCTGGCACTCAGCATCATCAGCAGCAGTCTTTTAGGGATGATTTACAGTCCCAAGAAACCAGTGGACTTGTACGTGGCTGGGAGGAGGTGGCTGCGGATCATGTCGTCCTTAGTGACCCAGAGGACTCCGGACCGAATGCCTCAGCTAACCTACGCTGCATGGCCTCCCTGATCCTGCAAAGTCTGCGGAAGGATCCTCGTATTCTTCGGATCAAGGAGAGGGACCATTACTGGCTGGCCACTCTCCTTGATCCACGGTACAAGGGTAAGGTTGCGGACCTTATGTTACCGTCGCAGAGGGAGCAGAGGATGAGACAACTCCGGGAGGCCTTGCAGAAAGGTCTGTGCAACGCGTTCCCAGAGACTGGGAGGTTACAAACTCCTGGTCCTGGACAACGAGTTGCTGAGGCTTCGGCCAGTCAAAGAAGGAGCGGTGGGGAAGGTGGCCGTCTGACCGATGCGTTCAGACAATTCTTTAGTCCGCAGCCCCAAAGTATGATCGGTTCCAGCAACCATCGCCAGCGTCTGATAAACATGGTGCAGGAATATCTAGGGGCAAGGTCAGACTTGGACACCTTCCCCACCGAAAATCCTCTGGCTTACTGGGTCTTGAGGATGGATCACTGGCCAGAGCTTGCACAGTATGCAATTGAGCTACTGGCCTGTCCTGCATCCAGCGTTCTTTCGGAACGCACATTCAGTGCTGCTGGAGGATTTGTCACGGATCACAGGGTGCGCCTGTCCACCGACTCAGTTGATCGACTGACTTTCATCAAGATGAACCAGTCTTGGATCACCACCAGCTACCACACACCTGATGCTGATATAACAGACTAATTGATTTTAACATGTCACATCCCTTCAAGACTGATGCTGATGCTGAGTGCCTGTGCTGTTATGTTGACTGGCTATCCTCCTCCTCCGAGTCCTCAATGATACGATTGATGATGATAGCTTGGAAGATCATTTTTGTTTATGGGTGCCGCCACCAGTGCCTAACGCCCAATTTTTCAGCCCCTGTTTAACAGGGGCGTGTAATTACAATTTTTGAAGCAATACTTTGCAACAGGGCTCATTGCTGTGCTCCAAGTACAGTATCTGTGAGGGGTTGTAGTGTTGTGCCACCAGTGCCTAAGGCCCAATTTTTCAGCCCCTGTTTAACAGGGGCGTGTAATTACAATTTTTGAAGCAATACTTTGCAACAGGGCTCATTGCTGTGCTCCAAGTACAGTATCTGTGAGGGGTTGCAGTGTTGTGCCACCAGTGCCTAAGGCCCAATTTTTCAGCCCCTGTTCAACAGGGGCATGTAATTACAATTCTTGATCTAATAATTCACAGCAGGGCCCATTGCTGCACCCACCAAGAGTAACTCTGAGGGCTTACAGTGTTGTGGCAACACCACCACCACCACCACGAAAGGCCCAATTTTTCAGCCCTTGTTCAACAGGGGCATGCAATTACAATTCTTGATCTAATAATTCACAGCAGGGCCCATTGCTGCACCCACCAAGAGTAACTGTCAGGGCTTACAGTGTTGTGGCACCAGCACCACCATCAAAGGCCCAATTTTTACTACCACTGTTCAACAATTATATGTAATTACAATTCCTGATATAATAGTTGACAGCAGGGCGTTCCAGCACCAACCAAGAGTAACTGTGAGTGCTTACAGTGTTGTGCCAACACCAACAACTAAGGGGCCTATTTCTGCAGAGTATATACGGCAGGTCCCTACTTTCAAACATCCAACTTACAAACGACTCCTACTGGAAAACGGAAGAAGACAACAGGAAGTGAGAAGAAATCTACCCCTAGGAAGGAAAATTCTCTCCTGTAAGAATTAATATGGGAGAAAGGTGTCTCCTCTGTACTGATGCTTTATCACCAATCCTTGTTTCAAGAAAAACACCACATTTCAAAAACAGTTGTCATTGGGACGGAAAGTGAGGTGAAATGTTCTGAACAGGGGCACAGACAGCAAAACAAATGTTACAGGGGTGATAACCCTTACCTATGTTTTCCAAAAAGTTTAAAAATAGATTTTTGGGCTGGAGCTACACTTAAACAATGTACCTGTTCAAAATTACAAACAGATTCTACATAAGAACAAACCTACAGTCCCTGTCTTGTATGCACCGCCTGTATACGGCTCTTCAGAGTATATAGGGCCTTTTTTATTTTGTGTGCGGTGTTCCCCTTAATATCCATACAAGACCCAAAGGGGCTGGTAATGGGCTGGGGTAGGGGGGGGGGGGGGGGTCATGGGGTAGCTATGCCATTTTTCTTAAAGATTTTCATCCATATTACCGGGACCAGACATTACATTAAAGCCGCAAGCAGTTTTAAATGGCTTTTTTTTCCTTTAGAAGTGTCATTTTGTGCAGGGACAGTTCTAAACACGGGAAACACGTGGCACTTCACAGGCATACTTTAGACACCCCCCAGGTACGATATTTAAAGGAATATTTGACTTTTTTTTTTCACTTTATGCATCATTAAAATGACTGCTCCCGAAAAACGACAGTTTTTAAAACTTCTTTTTGCATTGATACATGTCCCCTGGTGCAGGACCCGGGTTCCCAAACCCTTTTTAGGACAATAACATGCATAATAGTCGTTATAATTAGCACTTTAGAATTCGAACGTTCGCATCCATTGTATTTAATAGGGTTCTAATGTTCGTGCGAACTTTCGGTCCGTTCGCGGGTTCTGGTGCGAACCGAACCCGGGGGTGTTCGGCTCATCACTAGTCTTAAGTAGGCACGTGTTTTAGGTACCAATGGCTGCATGAATTTGTCAACATATTCTCCTAATCTAGAGTTTATCGATTGAATCCCATTGATTATGGGTCTCCCCAGGGGATTTTGTAAGTCCTTATGTACCCTTGGTACCGTATAAATAATAGGCACCCTACACACATCAGGTACAAGATATTTTTTTCCCTTTTATTTAGAATGTTCTTCATGCTACCCATCAAGATTAGTTCTGATAGTTCTTCCTTATATTCCCTAGTGGGATTTCCTCTTAACTTAATGTATGTATTGGTATCACTCAATTGGCCCAATAATTCCTCATGATAATATTCTTTAGATAAGACAACAATTGCTCCTCCTTTATCAGCAGGCCTGATTACCACTTTTTTTATTTTCCTCCAGTTCTTTTATACCTTTATGTATGGTTTTTGGCTTTGGGATCAGTCAATCTTTTAACCTTTAATCTATCAAGATCTCGCAATACCATTTAATTGAACACTTCCACATGTTGATTATTATACACTTGTGGATTAAAGAGAGATTTGTTCCTCAATTCACTATGTATTATTCTTCCTGGGGTATTAGAACTCTTCTTCTGTTCCATTGGGGTACTATTCAACATATATTTTTTAATGTTGAGCTTCCTCGTATATCTTTGAATGTCCACATATGCATCAAATTTATTTAAATTCCTTCTCGGAGCGTATTTCAATCCCTTATCCACTGTGATTAGTACAGTTCTCGTTAGTTCAATTCCACTGATATTGTGTATACCTTCACCTACTTTACTCTTCTTCTTTTTGATCTTGTATCCTCCTCGTGAGCCCCTCTTTCGTTTGGACTTCTGGCGTTTGTCATTTGTTCGTACCTGGGCGGAGTCCTCTCGCTCCTGCGATGATCTAAAAAAGACAGTGGGACTTCTTCTTCTCTATAATTACTTAATGGTTCATACCTATTGTGTGTATGAATCGGGCTCCTTCTATTTCCATAATGATACTGATCATGGTGGGATTGATCCCCCTGATGTTGATATTGCTGGGTTTGTCCCCCTTGATACTGATATTGCTGGGCTTGGTATGAATAAGCATCTCTTCCGTCTCTCCTATCTTGATTATACTGATTATAATTACCATTATGCCCTTGTTTGTATCCACCCTGATTTCCATACTGATTATATGGAGGGTTACAAGGTTTTTGATTGTTTCTATTGTTCTTCCAAAAAGGTTTCTTTGGGGATTTTGACCAGGCCCTCTGATTATTCTTATTTCTCCACCAAGGTTTGGGAGTTCTGGGGCCATTGTTCTCATCCCTATATGGTCTATCCTGATTATTCATGTTGTCTCTATGGAGCCTATCATGTCCACTATTATGATCTCTATAGTGTCTCGATGGCTCAGGTGACCTGTACCTATAGTCCCTATCAGGAGATACAATCCGTACCTCTCTGACTGGGGAAGATGTTGTAGATCCTGTCTGGCCATCTTTTAAATTCAATTGCCATTTATAGGTTTGTTCCAATTTGTAATCGTTTGTGTCCCTCAAGTATTTTCTCTTTTTTCTTTGCTTTATTTCAATATCCTTCTGTCCCAATACTTTATTTAACTGATTAGTGAGTGTTACAAAGGAAGCTGAGTCCTTATAGCCATCTAAGATTACTTTACACTCCGCAATTTGTTTGTTTATAATTGCGATTTTTCGGTTTCCTTTTAGTTAAAAATTGTAATAGCTCTAAGCCCTTTTCATTGAAAAATTTGAACCATTCTTCTACTGATTCTTTATCTAGTAATCCATCATTGATGGGGACACCCCACCTGAGCCTCCTGGGTACTATCCCTTCTTTCATGTACTGCTCATGAGAGGTGAGATCACACCACAAACTCACCTTTTTCTCCATTAGATGGCCAAATTTCCTAAAGTTAGTATCAAGATCACTGGTCTCAGTAACAGGGTTCGTAGTGAAAACATCTTTTAGGCCAACTGTGCGATTTTCCACAAATTTAAAAATATCCATAGTTGCTGCTCTAGTGTGGTATCAGATAATGAGTGATAAAAATTGTGAAAATGGTACTAAAGTGCTACTACGTGCCAAATGTAGTGAAAAAACAAGCAAACAAAGGATGAACAAATGGTAACAGCTGCGACCATTTAAGGTAATCTGTGACCCCCAAATAATTGATTAAGTATATATATTGATGCGCTGAAACCAACCCTAGTGCAATACACAGTATAATAAATACATAAAATCCTAATAAATCCTTGTAGAAAGTGCTCTGTGCCAATATAAAATCCTAATAACAATAGATCCTAATAAAAAGGTGCTCCGTACTGATGTAAACCAATCTGGTAATAAAAATAGTATTGCAACAATACACAAGAGATAAATCCTAATAGAAAAGTGCTCCGTGCTAATATAAACCAATCTGGTAATGAGGATAATATTGCAGCAATAGACTGGAGGTATATGTGGCCAAAAATAATATATACACAGTGATAAATAGTGTTAACACCTAATCAATGGGCATAAAAAGGTCCTATGGGCTGGAGTTCATTATATCCTTACTGCTGGTCGGTGCATTCACAACCACTTCCTTCAGCCAGAGGCAATCATCCTCTGTTCACACTTGCTGGTGTGTGTGATAGATGTTATGTCCATATGCAGGATAAAAACAAGAGAAAAACGATCATTGTGCAGTGTTGTTCCTAGAGCTCGGTATGCCCAACAAATGTGAATGGAATAACACTCACATAAAGCCAGGAATCAGAAGTGCATCACAGCTCAGTGGAGCGATCTCCTCACTCGGTTTCTGATGGAACCGCTGGTAGCGTCACTCGGCTCCTTCCCCTACGCGTTACGTCAACGCCACTTGACTTATTCATGGGTAGCCATGTGATAGGAACAGCTGAGTTTATATACTAGAGACCGTATACTCGTTGTCATAGTGACAAGAGGGATCTTGATAACATCATCGGTGGCAAGCGCTTTCCATAAGCATGAATATTAAAACCAAATACAACTTTTTAATAGTAACATAGACCTTAGTAACATTAAAAACAAAAAAAAAACATGATTACATCCCGCTATTCGTAACTATGTTACTGCCCAGGATTTCAGTGCAATGTTCAGTGGTCCCTCCAGTGGCTCTCACAGGTATTACCACAGATACCAGATGAATGGGAAAATAGGTAAGTACTACTGCACAAGATGCAACCCTACAAAACTCTTGAAGCCATATAATCAATATTAAAATAGATACAAACATACATCCACTGAGCAAATTTTGAAGTATACAAAGATCATAAGGGTTCATACAACATAATTGGCATATGACAATATGTAAAAACATAAATAAATATAAAAAATTACATAAAGCTGATAAGAGAGGGGGGCAGAGATAAAAAATAGAGATATACAAATAGGATGGAAAAAAACTAAATTAATAATCTGGGATAAAACAATTTAAATCAAAATCTCTGTTTAGGCCATTCGGCGCAAGGCTACGCATCTCATGTATCCACCTTGATTCACTTTTACTTAAGTTCCTCACTTTGTGACTACCCCTCCAATGGGGTTTATACTCATCTGTGGCCCAAAACTTAAAATCTGAGGGGTTTTTGTCATGACATAGTGCAAAGTGACGTGATACGTTGTGTTTGGGGAAGCCATTTTTGATGTTCTGTACGTGTTCTCTTATTCATTTCCACAAAGGTCTTTTGGTACGACCTATATATTGCAGCGAGCAAGAACACTGCAATACATACACAACCCCTTCAGTCCTACACGTAATGAAATCCTTTATTTCATATTCTTTTTGTGTAATGTTGGATCTAAATTTGGAACATTTTTGTCCATTCAGCTTCGTCTCTCTACAAGCATAACATCTCTTGCAGGGAAAGAAACCTTTTCCCTGAAAAAAGGTATATTCATTTGCTTTTATTGAAGTATCCGGGACATTCTGCGCCACTAGGTCCCTAAGTGTGGGAGCTCTTCTGTATATTACCCGTGGCAGATCTGGTAATACACTCCGTAATTGTCTATCTGCCTTAAGGATTGACCAATGCTTTTTAACCACCTGCCTACTGGGCACTTTCACCCCCTTCCCGCCCAAGCCATTTTTCAGCTTTCAGCGCTGTCACAATTTGAATGACAATTGCGCGGTCGTGCGACGCTGTACCCAAACAAAATTTGCGTCCTTTTTTTCCCACAAATAGAGCTTTCTTTTGGTGGTATTTTATCACCTCTGTGGTTTTTATTTTTTGCGCTATAAACAAAACTATAGCGTCAAGTTTGAAAAAAAACACAATATTTTTTACATTTTGCTATAATAAATATCAATAAAAAAAAATATATATATTTTTTCCTCAGTTTAGGCTGATATGTATTCTTCTACATATTTTTGGTAAAAAAAATCGCAATAAGCGTATATTGATTGGTTTGCGCAAAAGTTATAGCAGATACAAAGTAGGGGATAGATTTATAGCATTTATATATATATATATATATATATTTTTACTAGTAATGGCGGCGATCAGGGATTTTTATCGTCACTGCGATATTGCGGCGGACACATCGGACACTTTTGACACATTTTTGGGACCATTCACATTTATACAGCGATCCGTGCTATAAAAATGCATTGATTACTGTATAAACATGACTGGCAGGGAAGAGGTTAACACTAGGGGGCGAGGAAGGGGTTAAATGTATTCCCTGGAAGTGATTCTTACTGTGGGGGGAGGGGGCTGACTGGGGAAGGTGACCGATGGTTGTCCCTATGTACAAGGGACACACCATCAGTCTCCTCTCCCTGACAGGACGTGGATCTGTGTGTTTACACACACAGATCCACGGTGGGCATTAGCAGGTGCCCGGCGGCCGTCGCGGCCGCCGAGCACACGCATCGGGTCCCCAGTGACGCAGCGGGCGTGCGCGCCCCCTAGTGGCTTTTAAAGGCGCAACGTCATATGCGTCCAGTCAGAACAATGGAGTCTTCCGCCCGCCTTCATTTGACGGTGGGCGGTGGACAAGTGGTTAAAGATTGATTCAATCTGTCTGTGTTGAGTGTTAAAATTCATAATGATCGGTAGCTCCTGGAATTGTGTGGTTTTCTTTTCCTTATCCTTTATAAGTTTATCCCTGGGTATTTCATAGACCTCTTTAATCTTAGGGTTTATAAACTCTTCATTGTACCCTTTAGTAATAAATGTATTTCCAATTATTTCAGCCTGTTCCAGATATACGGTACTTGTGATTCTGTGCAATTTCGTTGAAGCCTAATCAGCTGACCTTTCGGTATATTGATCAGCCATGGGTCAAAATGGCAGCTGTCCACTGGGATATAACTGTTCCTTTCCACTGGTTTGAAATATGTTTTAGTAATGATTTTATATATATACAAATACACCAGACCAATTGATACTTTATAGAAGATTCATTGATGATTGTATATTGATCTGGAATGGCGATGAAAGCACTTTAATTCAATTCTTTGAAAAACTCAATGATAACCATAAAAATATTAAATTGACATATACAATTAGCGACAAGACTATCCAGTTCCTGGATCTGGAAATAGAACTAGAGGATAATAAAATCATCCCCCTGTTCCCCCTCCCCCCTTTTTTTTTTTGGGTGTGGGGTGGTGGGAATAAATAAGGTTTGTATTATGAGTAATAGAAGGAGCAAGATGGCTCTAGAAGCCTCGTAAGGTATATTAATCCCCCTTTTTTTTCTCTCTAATAATTAGGGATATTTGGTGGGGTAGGGTGTATAGCCCCTTAATTACATATGGGTGAGAGGGTGATGGAATAGATATGGTTTATATCATGTGGGGGAAGATGGTTTAGTGAACATTGTAAGGTTTACTGGTCCCTCCTTTTTCCCCTCTTTCTATTTTTAATTTTTTTGGGGGGCATGAAGGTTTATCAATGGTGGGGATGGAGGGGGGAGGGGATTTAACCAAGGGCAGGGAAGGGAGGGGGGAAAAGGAGGAAAATATTTAAAAAAAAATTTTTGTTTGTTTAGTTTAGTTTTTTTGTTTTGTTTTTGGGATGGGGGATACTAGATGGAAATTAATGTGATGTTAATGTATGATGTTATGTATGTCAATAACTATGTGTTAAATAAAATAAAAATAAAATTATTATAAAAAAAGAATCACTGACGCCAACTCATTCAGAAAATATTGGGTGCAGACGGCCTATGCACAGCTGGCCATACACTAGTAGAATTTCATTACAAAATTTGTGCTTTCAGAAAGTTTGTTTGATGTTCTAATAGTTAGTGGGGTCAAGTTTACAAATTCTTATGACTGTAGTGACAAGAATATTCGAAGGAGCAGGATGGAAATTCTAACAGTGGTTTTCAATCAGGAAATTATGTTCATTCCAAAATCGAATGTTAAAATCAATCGAAATTAAAAGAAAATAGAAAAAAGTACTTTTGAACGACATTTGTTTTATGTCTTATTTGGCATTATCAGATGTCGAAAAATCTATAATACCAGTGTATGGTCAACTTATAAAGCACAATAAAGGAAGATGCTCAGCAGATGAATCAATCAATATTAAAAAAAATATCTTTTTGGGCTACAACTTTTTTTGCATTTCTTATTTACAGTTGCAAAAGAGACAAACATCACATTTTTATGTACAGTTAGGATCTTACAATGTAACAATGTCTTTTCTACGTATTTGCGTTACTTCTAGTGTATTTACTCAGTTCTGTCGTCATATTCACACTATAAAACCTTACAGAATTTTGAACGTTTGTACCAGGATTCGACAAACCCCGGGCGCCAGGTCGCAAATGCGACTAGAATTAGCGACCTGGCGCCTGGGGCAGCACAGCTGAGGTTCTGTGTCTCCGTACGCCGCCCCCCCCGCGATCGCGCGATCTCGTCGGGCCGCGACGGCCAGTAATTGAGGCCACGTCTTTGCGGCCTTCTGCGGGCCTATACTTCATTCTGTAATCTGGCTCCCTCTTGTGATGGCCGTTAGTATGACAAGACAACCAGCAATGCTTACCTGTTTCACTGCCCGTCCATCTCCTTCCATTTACTTAGAAGTTAACCCCCAAACATTATATATATTTTTTATTCTAACACCCTAGAGAATAAAATGGCGGTCGTTGCAATACTTTCTGTCACACCATATTTGCGCAGCGGTCTTACAAGCACACTTTTTTGAGGAAGAAATACACTTTTTTAAATAAAAGTAAAGTTAGCCAAACTTTTTTTTATATTGTGAAAGATAATGTTACGCCGAGTAAATTGATAGCCAACATGTCACGCTTCAAAATTGCGTCCGCTCGTGGAATGGCGACAAACTTTTACTCTTTAAAATCACCATAGGCGACATTTAAAAAATTCTACAGGTTGAATGTTTTGAGTTACAGAGGATGTCTAGGGCTAGAATTATTGCTCTTGTTCTACTGATCGTGGCGATACCTCACATGTGTGGTTTGAACACCACTTTCATAAGCGGGCGCTACTCACGTATGCGTTTGTTTCTGCACGCATCGGTCGTTAAAAAAAAAAAACCTGTCTCCTAACTTTTTTAGCTGGCTCCTAGATTCCAAGCAAATTTGTCAAGCCCTGCTTTGTACGACTCATGCATGGGGCGAATACAATTCCTGCTAGTAAAAATCTAAACCAAGATTTCTTCTTGCAGCAATTTTACATGCACTTGAAAAGATTTCTGATCACATCTGCAAAACAAAATGGTGTTAAGTAAATTTAAATGTATTAAATGTTGATGGATTCATTCTTTATATATAGACAGGGCTAGCATACTTATATGAATTCATTTTAGTCCCTTGTGAAGCTTGCAGTCTAATGCCGCTACAGCAATCATTCATGCAATTCAAATACATTTAAAGTAAAGGAATATGGTGGCTGCAGACCTTGCCTTCAAAAAATATTATTTCCTGACCTTCTCATGTCAGAATACCATTGGGTCAGCTCCACCCTCTGACCCCTCAGGACAACACTAGCCTAGTCGATAAATTCAGAGATATCGTCCCCACAACTATTTAATTATGTCTGTTCTTGCTCAGGACTTCCTGTTAGCACATTACCTAGAAAAGGTGGTTTCCCTGATTACCTGTAGGCAGCTTGAAATTTGTATAGACTAGTGAGCCAGCTGCTGGCTCAGGCTGGGGAAGGGGTTAAATGTTTCTAGCTTAGTTCGAGAGCTGTTTATGCTAAAAAAAGGGGTGGGCGGCAGAGGTCCACGAGTTCCAAGTACAGAGTTCCAAGTTGCAGGTTTCGGTGGGTTTGATTGTCATGGATCCACAGTAATGTTTGTCTGTCAGCTTACCTCTCCATGTGTTCAGTTTAAGAGGCCAGCCACTCTAACCTGGCTGCTATAGGGAACTCTATATTAACCTGTGCACTGCAAGCCAGCCCTGCTGATCAATATTGTGTTTTTGGCTTCCGTGTGCTACTTGCTGTGTGTTCTATGTCTGATTCCAACTACCGATCATGGCTTGTTCTTGACTATCCTTACCTGCTTGTTGCCCTGAACTTTGGCTAATTCCTGACTATCCTTTGTTGTTGCAGTCTGCTGCTCCCTCTCTACCTCCCTGCAGTCTACCGTGAGCGTGAGCTGGAGGGCCTTAGGGGTCACGGCCTGGAGCCAGACTGAAGCTAAATCCATCCCCACCACTAGGGGCCTCTGGGGAACACCCGCTGGCTCCTAGATTCCGCTTGGATTGGGAAATCTCATGCACTAGCTCCCAGTGTCATCCGTGTTGGTGCTACAGAGTACCTGCTCTCCTGTTTCACCTAGAGCTTCATCTGCAGCAGTCAGCCATTGGGTCCACTACCTTACGGGGCACTCCAGACCCCAACGGGGTGCATCTGTCACCTGGACTCAGGTGACCTGACATCGGTAAATTCCAGCATCAGCTGTGAGCACACTTGTTTTGCCCTGCTGAAAAAATCTCAGAAGACATCCAAGTCACAGACAATTTAAATCCTGTGATTGATGTCGCGCAATTTCCAAATAATACCATAAATCACAATGTATTCATAAATATCTGAACAAATTCATCTTTAAAAATAAAGTGCATCAGTGTCTGTGCTTACAACGTATTATACATAAGTCTCCTGTGCTTAAAATTATTAACAACCATATAAACAAACACAAAATAAAGTGCTTCAGTGCCCGTGATAAATCACAATATACATAAAGTGTCTGTGCTCCAAATGGTCACAACCAGCTCCGTATTTATATCTTGAAGCTTTTCCTCTGATATCAGTATTCCACCATTTGGAGCACGGACACTTTATGTATATTGTGGTTTAGCACGGGCACTGAAGCACTTTGAAAAAAATATTAACTCAGCGCTGCTCCTATAAAATACAATATATATATAAAGTCTATGTAAATGTAGCGGCCTCCTCACTCCCCTCTTTGCATCAGCTCGTCTTTCTCTTGTCTAGGGGTACCTTAGAGGGGAGAGAGCGGGGTCACCACGCCAAGCCTTCACCACATGTGTCCGTGCAGTGTAAGCAAAGTTCTTTCTCTACCTTCGGGTCAGTGTTGTGCACCTGGAGTTACCTTGAACAATGTCCACCAGAAAAGAGCCCCACACCATTAAAGTCCAACACTTCTTTATTCTTCTCGAGTGAACAGCACAATCAGTTAGACTCTCTTAAAGAACAGAACAAACAAGGAGGTGTGGATGCGAGTAGGCCCAGACACAATAAACTCTCCACTTTCCTCCATGAAAGTGGGCTGAGGTCTCCAAGCGGGGGGGGGGGTTTCCTTCCAGGCGGTCTCCGATGGGAGGCTCACCTGTCACTGGCAATCTGCTGCACCCGGTCTTCAAGTGAGTAGCTCCCCCCGGTCCATTACGCCTTCCGGATTCGTGTACCCCAGGGTTCCCTAGGAACTCCGTCCCTCGCGGAACTCAGTGTTGGGCACTGAGCTCCAGACCTCCATTCGAGTACCTCATCCCAGGCTAAAGGTGCCTGGGATGGAACACGACCTCCGGGCACCCACTAGGCCTAGGCCGCCTAGAGGACCGACACGAACCACCACCCTCAGGCTGAAGGTGCCTGGGACTCGACCCCGTGACAAAGATGGCCGGCCCCTTTATACCCTCTCCCAGCAAGCACGGCGGGTTCCCCGCCCCACCATACCGCTGCCAAGGGAGGACAAAACGGAGGCACGGCACACAGCAATGGTTCAACCCCAGCCCAGGGCGACAGCGCCACCCGCTGGGCCGCAGGGAACTACACAACACTGATGTCTCTGCCAGGTTTGAATTACACCCGGGAAAGTACATACCCGCTACATAAACAAACGTGCTCAGTGCCAATATAGTGCACAATAAATGCAATTAATATAGTCGATAAACTATGAAATGTTGAGCTGGTGACAAATTCATATGAAGCGCCCACCGCCACCCTCCTTCTCCACTCTTTGGCTCGTTCACTGGAGAGGAAGGAGCAAGTGGTCTCTTCCATGCCCGTACCCCCTGGGTTGCAGAGGTTAGGCACACTTAGTTTCCTTACGGGTCTTTGTAGCAATCCCCTCAGTGTTGGTCTCTGTCCCTAGTGTGTAAGGACAAAAGTCTCTATGCCCCAAGTAACTCCAAGGTCCATGTGACAGGGGTCACTTTGGGCACAGGGTGAGCAAGAAAATAATGGACATTAAGAATATGTCTTGGATTGCTTTAAAATGGGACAGTGATATTCTTCCACAATATTCCCCAGGATATCTGTAAAGAACTATTTACTGTTTGTTGATTCTGAACTCAACAGGTTAACTGAAAAAGTGACTCCTTCATAATGTTGGGACACATACTGTTAGATGCTAATGTCACCTGTTGTGATGTAAATGAATCTAGGATGGCTTCTGAGGATCTTTCATTGTGATAATTGACCCTGTATTGTGTGAAGAAGTCCTGTGATAATGCGTACTGTAGTTTAGGAGACAGCAAGGCTAGCCTAAAGGTCATGTGTCTGAGTCATCAGCTGTAGTTAATTAGCTCATGTAAATTAGGTCTGGTCAAAGGTGTATTGTCAGAGGAAAATGAGGAGAATGTAAGAACCTCCTCTTTTGGTGTATAGAACTTGTAGTATTTCAATAAAGATTCATTCCTGCTTGAACCTCATACAGAGCGTTGTCTTGTATCTGGGGGAGAATCATTCGTATGGGGTCTTATTCGGCTGGTTAGAGTGTCGGTAGCTGCCTTGTGTTCAGAAAGGGAAAATCTTAAACGGCGTTAACCCCTTTCGTATTGGGATTGCCGTTACAGTCCACACCAGTATATCACTCCAACGTAGAGCTTTATTTTCTTATGCATGAAAGGAGAAAGGTGTTAGGAAGACAGATGGAATTCAGGCACTCCTGGATTCATCGCCACTTGATCCCAAGTGGGTACAGCTCACCCGGATAGTCACCCAATGGCACTAGCAGCCGGTGTGTAGCTCGAACAGTCAATTTAGTTCCCTAATAGATGCGTCTAGGAGATCCTCTGCCACAGGATCTATGGTGCCCCAAACCTCCTGATGGTCCAGATGTTAGGCCCCTGGTTTCCGGATGGATGACATCCCTCCAGAGAGTTACTGGGCCCCTTCCTTCACTGTGATTTTCTCACCAGTCCTTCGGAACGGTCCTCCCCCAGCCTCCTCTTCCAGAAACGAGTCCCCTCGCAAGGCGGCACCCTGGGATTCTTCCTCCCGAAGTGGGCTCCAGCTAAAGGTGCTGGGCCCAGGGCTGAAGTTGCAGTCCCAGGACTAAAGGTGCCTGGGACTGAGGCACACGTGGCCCCATGGCCTGGAGGGCCATGCACTCGAAACTGGACTCCACACAACACCTTCCCCCAGGTACAGGTCCCCGGGGTGGCAACTCGACTCCCCCCTCTCCCGGCGTCTGCCCCTTTTGTACCCCCTCCCGGCATGCACAGCAGGTCCACCACACCCACTGTATGGCTGCCGAGAGAAGACACTAAATCGCTGCCCCATCACCTGTAGTTCAACCCCGAGTATAGATGACAGCGCCACCCATACTTCTTAGGGGAACTGAACACCAGGTGAAACAGCAACAAGACAGAGTCCAGCAATTGAAAAGATTTGAGTCAACTACCACTCAAATCACCCCTAAATTTGGTATAGCAGTTCCTAAATTTGGAACCCCCGCTACACACTCCGCTATATTAAAGAGACACTGTCCCCAGTGTCTGAAGACAAATTTGCACGCTCAATCCTGAGCAGGCGCAAACTTACCTTCAGAACTATGTACAAAAACCAGGAAAAAAGAAAAAAATACCAAAGTGCCTGAATTAAGGAAGTGAATTTCAGTAAAGAAAAGAGACAGGAACATTTTTCACAAATAACATTCCCTCCCTCCATCCTATCGCAACTAGATCCCACCCAATCTCTGGTGAGTTGCTTGATGGACTCCTGCATGGGAAAGAAAAACACATATCAAAAAAATAAATAACAGTCTATCACTACTGTATGTACATGAATCAAACCATCCCTCCTAGAAGAGATAATTTGTTTCAGCTAAAGGTACACACTAAGCCTAGTGTATTTTTTTTTCTTATAGCAGTACCATGTAAGTGCCTTTTAAAAGTTTAGCAGAACACTACCACCTAGTGGCAGCACACACATGTGACTCTCTTTAGCCTAAGTGCGTTCTAACGCACTACCACACAAGGATCCCCTTGTTGATCTCGCCGGCTTCCAGCTTGGCCCTGACTAGCTCTACACAAAGTTCTTTTCACTTGATGAAAAAACAACAACAAAAACAGTCCTTCAAAAAGTAAAAGAATCTCTGGGAATAGAGTTCAGCACAGCAGTTCAAGGCATTGTCTCTAAAAGCAGTAACAAAAAAACAAAACAGGTCCCACTTTAAAGGTAAAAACGTGGGTCAGGTAGAGTCAAAGACTTCCAGTCCTTGTCCAAAGTTTCAATGGAGTAGGTCACATCATCCTTGTCTTTACTGCAGATCACAACTCGATCCGCATGTATATGGCGACCAAGAGACCAGTCTTTTCGGCAGCCCTTATATCTTCCAGTCATCACTGCTGAACAACTGAAGTATCTGTGGCCTTTCTTCACCTCTAAGCGATCCCATACAAAGTCACTATACCATCGCTCCAGAGAGGCCTCGATTTCAAACAATAAGTCCTTTGGGACATATGGGTATTCCCATCCATAGTCCGCAGCAACCTTCTGGCTCAACAGCCGCTGTAGTCGAGCAAAAGGCGGCAAGGTCGCCCGATCTCCAGTACCTAGCAGGACGATGGCGTCCGGAGATCTCCTGGGGCGTACAGGCTCCAACTGTGGCATAGAAGGCCTCAGTGGTGAACAGGCCTCCGGTGCAGCAGGCACAGAAGACACCGGAGCGTGCAGAGCAGGCACGGGTACAATTTCTCCAGCATTAACAGGGGTTTCCACCCGGGTTGTAGCATCCCTAGAGTTCATGGGCGATCCCTTTGCATTACGAGGAGAAGTTAAAGAAATGTTGTCCCATCCTTTGCTGACAAACAATTCATCAATCTCTGCATTATCTCCCATATCAGAGGAAGAATCCACGTCCGAAGAGTCCCACATCTCTGCTGGCAGGCAAACTCTAGTGGACACAGGATCATCTTTTAACAGTTCCTTTAGGTCAGGCACCCAAGCGTTCCCAATAGAACGGACACTGACCTTGGTTCATTTTCCCGGCCGACCTCGACCTCTAACCGTCAGGGAAACTTCTCCGGCTGGACGATCCGAGTCAGGCGGGCGCTGGGGTGGGCCTTTCCGAGTCCTACCTTCCTTTTAGCAGGCGGAAGGAAGGGCTCCGTTGAGACTGAGGCAGCATCCGCTGGGTTCTCCGCCTCGAATTCCTCAATGTCCGGAGCTTCAGTCTTTACGATCGCCACCTCTGCGGGACTGTGCTTGGGAATGGTGATGATAGCACACACCTCCTCTTCAGGAGTAACAGCACCTGAGATCCAGTTTACTCTGTAAACTTTTGGCTTCTCTGTCGGCTGCTCTACCTCAAACAGGAATTCTCCACAGCGGGTACATCTCCCGAAAGGCCGAAGATGTACGATCAGTCCCTGACACTTCACACAGATCATGCCTAAGGCCTCTGCATCTCGACATGCATAAAGGGCAAAGCAGTCCCTGGGCTTCAGCCGGATTCCTGTGTCAGTCAATGAGGCGGCAATAGGGGTCACATTCCTGGTTGGACCAGGCAGTAGAGCACAAGATCCCGGTGAAGCAGGTTTCCAAGAAAGAGGGGCCATGGCGCTTCATTAACAGTTCATCAGATAATGTCCCCAAACGCACCACGAGGAGCTCACACTTTCCAAGCTCCTCCCCTTTCTTGTTCCTTTGCTGCACTTACTTTGCAGGCTTTTCCAGACTTGACACGCTCACGAACTACGCAGCCAAAAATTGCCAGGCCTGAATCCTTTCTCTTACTTGTGACGCAGGTTGAATTTCACACAAACATGGCCGACCTCCACGGAGCTTTCACAGGGGAATAAAGTCCAACTTCTCCCGGGGCATACACTACAAAAATCCCAGACCATGAGCCCCCACGTGAAGCGCCCACCGCCACCCTCCTTCTCCACTCTTTGGCTTGTTCACTGGAGAGGAAGGAGCGCGTGGTCTCTTCCATGCCCATACCCCCTGGGTTGCAGAGGTTAGGCACACTTAGTTTCCTTACGGGTCTTTGCAGCAATCCCCTCAGTGTTGGTCTCTGTCCCTAGTGTGTAAGGACAAAAGTCTCTATGCCCCAAGTAACTCCAAAGTCCACACCAGTAAATCACTCCAACGTAGAGCTTTATTTTCTTATGCATGAAAGGAGAAAGGTGTTAGGAAGACAGATGGAATTCAGGCACTCCTGGCTTCGTCGCCACTTGATCCCAAGTGGGTACAGCTCACCCGGATAGTCACCCAATGGCACTAGCAGCCGGCGTGTAGCTCGAACAGTCAATTTAGTTCCCTAATGGATGCGTCTAGGAGATCCTCTGCCACAGGATCTATGGTACCCCAAACCTCCTGATGGTCACAGTCTATATGATTCCTTACTGGATGCATTCAGGAGATCCTCTGCCACAGGATCTATGGTGCCCCAAACCTCCTGATGGTCCAGATGTTAGGCCCCTGGTTTCTGGATGGATGACATCCCTCAGGAGAGTTACTGGGCCCCTTCCTTCGCTGTGATTTTCTCACCAGTCCTTCGGAACGGTCCTCCCCCAGCCTCCTCTTCCAGAAACGGGTCCCCTCGCAAGGCGGCACCCTGGGATTCTTCCTCCCGAAGTGGGCTCCAGCTAAAGGTGCTGGGCCCAGGGCTGAAGTTGCAGTCCCAGGACTAAAGGTGCCTGGGACTGAGGCACACATGGCCCCATGGCCTGGAGGGCCATGCACTCGAAACTGGACTCCACACAACACCTTCCCCCGGGTACAGGTCCCCGGGGTGGCAACTCGACTCCCCCCTCTCCCGGCGTCTGCCCCTTGTGTACCCCCTCCTGGCATGCACAGCAGGTCCACCACACCCATTGTACACCTGCCGAGAGAAGACACTAAATCGTTGCCCCATCACCTGTAGTTCAACCACGAGTATAGATGACAGCGCCACCCATACTTCTTAGGGGAACTGCACACCAGGTGAAATAGCAACAAGACAGAGTCCAGCAATTGAAAAGATTTGAGTCAACTACCACTCAAATCACCCCTAAATTTGGTATAGCAGTCTCTAAATTTGGAACCCCCGCTACACATATATTCAGGTGACTTCCAGTGCTCCCCTCCTGGGTCCCCACTCACCAGAATGAAATGGTATGACTGGTCATTCCACTAGGAAATCGAGTATTCAATCTGTGTATCCACCACACCTCCCGCTGAAATACTATATTGTTGCGGATTGTTGCTGATCGAGGGAGCCTGAGGGATCTGGATCACCAGGAGGAGACCAGCAGACACCCACACGCCAAGGCCAACTATAACCGCATAATCTGTGGACAGACACCACCATCCTAATACAGGCACACGTACCTTTTCATTCTGGTGAGTGGGGACCCAGGAGGGGAGCACTGGAAGTCACCTGAATATATGAATTTGTCACCAGCTCAACATTTCATAGTTTATGGACTATATTGATTGCATTTATTGTGCACTAATTGGCCACTGAGCACGTTTGTTTACAGAGACTTTATATATATCGTATTTTATAGGAGCAGCGCTGAGTTAATTTTTTGTTTCATTTTTGGGGTACTTACCTTATACGGTACTTTAGCAGCAGCCCTAATTTATTTATTTACCTATTCGATATTGTTTGGATATATCACCATAGCGCGGGTTTGTAAATTCTATTTTTATACTGAAGCACTTTATTTTGTATTTGTTTATATGGTTGTTAATAATTTTAAGCACAGGAGATGTATGTATAATATGTTGTAAGCACAGACACTGATGCACTTTATTTTTTTTAATTTTTTTTAACTTTCGATGTTTATTATTTTTCAAAGATAGAGAGTAGTACAAAAAACATCGCCAATTGGGCATACCCTGGCGTTAAATTTGCGTACATAAGAGACAAGTGAGAGCAAAGCGAGCAAACGGATAGTAACGAATGGCATCTATTTCGTTATCAAAGGATGAAGATTTATGAGTAGTCAAACGGTATAGAACAATCCTACAAATAGGCATAAAGTATCAGTGTAATGAACACTTGGGGAACTATGTTAAGAGAGTAACCACAGTGATGCAGTAAAACAAAGCATAAAGAGCTGTTGTGATTATCACAAGTACGTCTTTTGTGGATAGGCCGAGTAGGGCTAGGGGGAGGTACCTGTCTTGCAAGGGAAAAAGTAAGGCAACTAACCCAGTGGTGAGCTTCTAGAGTCATTGATCCACAGTTCCCAGGCTTTGTTGAATTGGTTTGTGGATAAATTGGCTCTGGCAAAAGAAAATTCCATTAGGAAGTGTTGGTTGAGTAATTGAATGGCGTCCTTTAGTAAGGGCGGATGCGTCGATTTCCATTTTTTTGCGGTCGCTAGTCTTGCTGCTATGAGGATGTGTGTCACCAGAGTTTGTAGGTGCTTCGGCCAAGAGGGGATAGATAGACCCAGGAGCAGATCAAGTGGGGACATAGGGATGGATATGCCACACAGAGAAAAGATTAGATTCTTCACTTTATTCCAGAACCTCCTGATAGAGGGGCAATCCCACCAAATGTGTGATAGGGATCCAGTTGTTTCACAGCCTCTCCAACATTTGGGTGAGGTATTTGGGTATATTTTTGCCAGTCTTTCTGGGGTGTAGTACCATTTGTGGAACAGCTTCTGTACTGATTCCCAGTGGGTGAGGCAGTGAGATAATCGTAGGGGTAATGTGAGGGCTTTCTGCCATTGTGTAGCCGGGGGTGTCTGGTCTAGCAAAGAGGACCAATATTGAGCGGAGGAAGAGAGTAGGTCTGGAGAAGGGTTGGTAAGCAGCTTGTATATCAGAGAGATGCCCTTGGTTTTGGATGCGTCAAGGCTGTAATACTTTATCAGCGGGAGCGACAGAGAGTCTGAATTTGACCAGCAGATTTTTGAAAGACAGGATCTGATCCGCAAGTAAAGAAAGAACGTTTGGTTGGTTAGAGATGCACTTTATTTTTAAACATGAATTAGTTCAGATATTTATAAATACATTGTGATTTAGGATAAGATTTGGAAATTCCGCGACATCAATCGCAGGGTTTAAATTGTTTTATTTAGTGTGGTGGATGCACTTTAGGGTGTTAGCAGCAATTTCACCTTAGATATTTTATTTACAAGGGTTGCACTAATTGAAGATTTTCTATTTTGAAGTCATAGACAATGCGATAATGGACTCTCATGGAGGTACGCCTGGGCCACTACACTATTATAGTTAGTATTTGGGGTAGGACCTTGTTCATATTGAACTGTTATGCTACATTTCTCCAGTAACATTACATTAACAGTTTGGCGCTGGTCTAAAGTTATTCAAAGGGGTGCATGTTGGTTTTGGTGTATAAAAAGAACTTTGTCTTTTGATACACCAAAACCCCTTTAAATCTGTACAGCACTATAGGTTATGAAGTAACGCCTCTAGAAAATCACTGTCAGGAAAGGCGTTTTTACAATCTGCCTGGCAACAGTGCCGCCAGGAGATTGTCTACACTCCATAGGTCCACTCCGCGCATGCGCGTGCACAATAGCGCGATCGGCGTGCGCGGGCGTGCGCGTTCACGGGAGCGCGCGCGCGTGCGTTCGCGGGAGCGCGCGCGGTGACAGCATTTGGCGCCAAACAAGGTATTTAAACTATCTGCCTACCTTGCTTCTTGCTGTCTGGTCTACAGCGTTCCCGAGACCCCTGCTATTGACTTCTGATTCCTGTACTCCTGTTATCTGATCCGGCTTGTCTCTGTTAACCCCGATTGCTGCCCGCCCCGACTTCGGCTTGCTCTGACAACTCTCTTGGTCATCCCTGTACCTAGTCGCCTGCTGGTCCGACCCATCGGTCTGCTCGAACTATAAGGCACCTCCACCTGAACTACAGTGCACCCTGCCTGAAGCCACCGTGCATCTCTGCCTGAATCATAGCGCACCTCTGCCTGGACTACCCTGCACCTGTGCCTGAGCTACAGCACACCTCAGCCTGTACTACAATACACCACCTTGTTTCCGCAGTCTGATCTGGGACTTTTATACATCTGCCTGCCGTCTGCATTCTGATTAGTCCTACTGTGCACCTTCCAGCTATCTTCGGACTGTTCCAGTTTGCCGTGCACCATCTGCTGCCGCAACTACCCAATATCCTGCTTACCTGCCAGGCACTTGTGCCCCCTGTCCTCCTGAGCCTCTGTCTGCTCTATCAGGGGCCCTCGAGCCAGGGGTTTACGAGAGGCCGCTCCCTGCACGTTGGGCTCCCATCACAAGGTACGTGACAGTACCAGACAGCCATGTCGGAGCCTACGCAGGGGGCCTCTCCCATGGAGGAACTATGCCGCCACCTGGACGGACTTACTGCTGCAGTCAGGAGTTTGCAAGAGGGATATACCCGGCTAGAGGAGCGTGTCCAGACCCTGGCTACCTCAGCACCTGTCGCATCAGGTACCTCACCTGCACCGTCGGTTGTCATGTTGCCACCTGAACCCAGGGTCCCTACTCCGGAGAGGTTCTCTGGGGACCGCGGCAAGTACAGGGCCTTTCGTAACGCCTGCGAACTTTTCTTCGCGCTACAGCCCAGGACCTTCTCCCTGGAATCTACCAAGGTGGGCTTTGTCATAGCCCTATTGTCCGGTGAACCTCAGGCCTGGGCACACCGCCTCCTGGAACAGAAAAACACCTGCCTTGACCAACTAAGTACTTTCCTCCAGGCCATGGACCTCCTCTATGAGGACCCTCAACTGGCCGCTACCGCCGAAGCAGCATTATGCTCTCTCCAGCAGGGTCGCAGAGCCGCTGAAGACTATGTATCGGACTTTAGGCGCTGGAGCGCCGATACCAGCTGGAACGACGCCGCCCTGCGACACCAATTCAGGCTGGGACTATCTGAGCCCTTAAAGGACGAGTTGGCCCGGGTCGGTATACCGAACACGCTCGATGCCTTGATCCTTCAAGCTATTCAGATCGACAGGCGACTAAGGGAGCGTAGAGCTGAACGGTCAGCGGGACCATCCCGTCCAGTATGGATGTTGCCACGGGTACCCTATCCTCCTCATTCCGCTTCTTCGACCTCCCCACGCTCCACTACCGATGCCTCTGAACCCATGCAACTGGGGTTGATCCGACCTTCACTTACTCCGGAGGAGCGCCAGCGACGCCGGGTTCACAACCTCTGCCTCTACTGCGGGGACTCAGGACATTACGTGAGGATGTGCCCCGCTAAACTGCGTAAGTGCCACCTCTCCTCTACTGTCTCGCCTGTTCTGCCTAACCATTCCGCTCACCTGATCGTTTCCATCTCTCTACAGCTCCCAGGAAGGAACATCCGGACTCCCGCCATTATTGACTCCGGTGCCTGCAGCGGCTTCATGGACCTTTCCTTCGCCTTGAAACATCAAGTCCCTTTGAGGCCCAGACCTAAAGAACTCACGGTCCACCTTGCCGACGGATCGGCCATCAGATCAGGACCAGTGACACAGCAGACTATTCCCCTGCGCACAACCACTGCGGACAAGCATCAAGAACTATTGTGCTTGGACATTATAGAATCCCCTCTCTTCCCAATTATCTTGGGGATACCATGGCTAAAAGCTCATAATCCTCAGATCGACTGGAACACTGGAGAGGTTCGCTTTCCATCTCTCTATTGCCGTGAACACTGTTTTCCAGCACCATCCGACACCTCGTCCCCATTACTTTGTCTGGGGAGTGATATGGAGAACCGGCGGCTGGTCCCGGAGGCCTATCACAACTTTCTAGATGTCTTTAGCAAGAAGGGCGCGGAGACTCTACCTCCGCACAGGCCCTACGATTGCCCTATTGACCTTCTTCCGGGGGCAGAGGTCCCTTTTGGAAGAATTTTCCCCTTATCTGAACTAGAGCTTGGAACTCTCAAGACGTATCTGGATGACAACTTAGAGAAGGGATTCATACGTCCCTCCACCTCTCCTGCCGGAGCCGGTATATTCTTTGTAGAAAAGAAGGACCACTCCCTACGCCCCTGTGTGGATTACAGAGCCCTGAATAAAATAACTATTAAAAACAGGTATCCCCTGCCATTAGTACCCGAACTTTTTCAAAGACTTGGGACAGCAGCCATTTTCACTAAACTGGACCTCCGCGGCGCCTACAACTTAGTCCGCATTCGGAGCGGTGATGAATGGAAAACAGCGTTTCGCACCAGATTCGGGCACTTTGAATACCTGGTCATGCCCTTCGGGCTATGCAATGCCCCTGCCACGTTCCAACATTTCATAAACGATATTTTTAGAGACTACCTAGATCTGTTCGTTATCGTCTACCTAGACGATATCCTGGTCTTCTCTTCCTCCTTAACCGACCATCGTGAACACGTCCGGAAGGTATTGGCCCGACTTCGCCAACATGGTTTGTACGCCAAGCCCAAGAAATGTGCATTCGAACAACAAGATATTCAGTTCCTAGGGCTAATCATTTCGGTAGAGGGTATTAAGATGGACCCTCAGAAGGTCACGGCCATTCTGGATTGGCCAGCCCCCAGCGATAAGAAGGGGATCCAACGCTTCGTGGGCTTTGCGAACTTCTACCGGAAATTCATTAAAGGATTCTCCTCTATCATTGCCCCCATTACCAACTTAACTAAACAAGGTAACCGGTTTCACTGGTCCCCCGAAGCTCAGGCCGCCTTCGCTAACCTTAAGAATCTGTTCATCTCGGCCTCTGTCCTAAAGCACCCTAACCCGGCCTTACCTTACATCTTGGAGGTGGATGCCTCTGAAGTGGCAGTTGGAGCAATACTTTCCCAGAGACAAGGCCCAAAGGCCGCATTGCATCCAGTAGCCTTCTTCTCCCGTAAACTAACAGAGGCCGAGAAAAACTACGACGTCGGGGACAGGGAACTTCTGGCAATAAAGTCCGCACTTGAGGAATGGCGCTACCTCCTGGAAGGAGCAGCACATCCTATTCTGATCTATACCGACCATAAGAACTTGGAATACTTAAAGATTGCCAAGAGACTGAGACCACGCCAGGCCAGGTGGGCACTCTTTTTTACCCGATTTTCGTTTCACATCACGTACCGACCCGGATCAAAGAACACCAAACCGGACGCCCTTTCCCGGATGTTTGCCGAACCTAAGGTCCTTTCCCCTCCGGATACCATTCTACCTCCCGGTAACTTCCTCCTGTTACAAGAGGACCTCCTGTCCCAAATCAGACAGGCCTCCTCAGGACCATGCCCAGTTCCTGGCCTTGCCCTACAGTCTAAAGACGGTCTGCTGTGGAACAAGGACAAGATTTTTGTACCTCAACAACTTCGGGTGGCCGTCTTGAAATCCTGTCATGACCACCAGTTAGCCGGCCACTTCGGTGTGTACAAAACTTCCGAACTTCTCCAGCGGACATTCTGGTGGCCACGATTATCCCAAGATTGCAAGCGCTATGTGGAATCTTGTACCACCTGCATCCAGAACAAAAACAGCAAAACCAGAGCCTGGGGGTTACTAAAACCACTACCCGTCCCGGAGAGGCCATGGAGGATGATCTCAATGGACTTCATAGTTGAACTACCTCCATCAGAAGACTTTACGACCATCTTTGTAGTGGTGGATAGACTCTCCAAGATGGCCCATTTCCTACCCATGAGGGGCGTCCCCTCGGCCTCTGAGACTGCAAAGATCTTCATCAGGGAAATAGTAAGGCTGCACGGTGTACCTGCTAACATTACATCTGACCGGGGGGTACAGTTTACATCAAGATTTTGGAGAGCACTATGTAAATCACTGAAGATCGATCTGTTCTTTTCCTCAGCATACCATCCCCAAACCAACGGCCAAACAGAACGCACCAATCAAACGCTCGAGCAGTACCTGCGCTGCTTTTCAAGCTTCTCCCAGAACGATTGGGCCCCTCTTTTGCCTCTTGCTGAGTTTGCCTACAACAACTCTGTTCATTCTGCCATCAAGCAATCCCCATTTTTCGCAAACTACGGGTTTCACCCATTATTTCTATCTAACAACATGCCCGAATGTCCGGTACCAGCCGCCCAGGAAACTCTAAATTTCTTCTCCACCAACAATAAACTTCTCCAGGAGACCATGACTAAGGCACAAAGCTACAACAAGGAAATTTTCGACAGGAAGAGGAGAGGGGAGCTCAACCTGGCACCTGGGGACCAAGTTTGGCTCTCTACCCTGAATCTAAAATTGGCATGCCCATCCAAGAAGTTGGGCCCTAAATTCGTGGGTCCCTTCCCTATAACAAGGAAGATTAACGAGGTAGCTTACGAATTGAAACTGCCTGAGTCCTTCCGGATCCACCCAGTTTTTCATGTAGCCCTGCTTAGGCCCACGGTCCCCGATCCCTTTACAGATCGGGACATCAATCCTCCCGAACCCGTGCTTATCGATGGAGAAGAGGAATTTGAGGTTGAGTCCATTCTGGGTTGTAGACGAAGACGAAACCAGATCCAATACCTGGTGAAATGGAAGGGTTACGGCCCAGAAGAAAACTCATGGGAGCCAGAGATGAATGTCCACGCGGAAAGGCTAATCAAGGACTTTGAGAGATCTCACCCAGACAAAGTGGCCCAGTTGGGCATCCGGAGGCTGCCCCTTGGGGGGGGGCAATGTCAGGAAAGGCGTTTTTACAATCTGCCTGGCAACAGTGCCGCCAGGAGATTGTCTACACTCCATAGGTCCACTCCGCGCATGCGCGTGCACAATAGCGCGATCGGCGTGCGCGGGCGTGCGCGTTCACGGGAGCGCGCGCGCGTGCGTTCGCGGGAGCGCGCGCGGTGACAGCATTTGGCGCCAAACAAGGTATTTAAACTATCTGCCTACCTTGCTTCTTGCTGTCTGGTCTACAGCGTTCCCGAGACCCCTGCTATTGACTTCTGATTCCTGTACTCCTGTTATCTGATCCGGCTTGTCTCTGTTAACCCCGATTGCTGCCCGCCCCGACTTCGGCTTGCTCTGACAACTCTCTTGGTCATCCCTGTACCTAGTCGCCTGCTGGTCCGACCCATCGGTCTGCTCGAACTATAAGGCACCTCCACCTGAACTACAGTGCACCCTGCCTGAAGCCACCGTGCATCTCTGCCTGAATCATAGCGCACCTCTGCCTGGACTACCCTGCACCTGTGCCTGAGCTACAGCACACCTCAGCCTGTACTACAATACACCACCTTGTTTCCGCAGTCTGATCTGGGACTTTTATACATCTGCCTGCCGTCTGCATTCTGATTAGTCCTACTGTGCACCTTCCAGCTATCTTCGGACTGTTCCAGTTTGCCGTGCACCATCTGCTGCCGCAACTACCCAATATCCTGCTTACCTGCCAGGCACTTGTGCCCCCTGTCCTCCTGAGCCTCTGTCTGCTCTATCAGGGGCCCTCGAGCCAGGGGTTTACGAGAGGCCGCTCCCTGCACGTTGGGCTCCCATCACAAGGTACGTGACAATCACCTCTTGGAAAGACAAGAAGGAACAGTGTAGTTGCTATGGGTTACCAAGTAGAAGAGCACAATACAAGCAACCAGTCGTTAGGCGTGGTACCTCTGGTAGCAAGGGGGACGTTATTTGGTTACCTCCCTAATGGTCCACATCCAATAGTAACTGGATCCGAACCCGTGTTGCGGAGATCTTTGGTCCAGTCACAAGGTACAGGAAGCAGGCCCCGCCCACATACCCACCAGGTTATAGCTTTAGTAGATGGAGAACTCCACTGTTGGGTGAAAATCTCCCTAATGTTGGAGTGCCCTGGGTGCTGGGGCTTTCTATTTCCAGGTTTAAATAGCTGGTAGAAATTGTTTTTATTGCTTTCTTTATTTACTCCTTAGTAAATTCCTATTTACTTTTTTTATCTGCACATGATTGGGTATTCAAAGTTATCAGGAATTTGCTTTTTTCATTATTGGAAAAATTAAATGAATATTCTCTTAATTTATGAACAAAGATTCTCAACCACTTTAGTAAACCAGTCTCATTGATTTGCATGTGTCTGAAAAGTCCAACTAAAAAGAACTAAACAAATTTCCTAAAATATGCTTGTTGACAAATTTCAATGTATTTTGCAGGAAAGTTCCGCTATGGGATTATTGGAGGTGATGAGGCAGAACCACATTCACGGCCTTACATGGCATATTTAGACATTGGTCAGTACTCTTGTGGAGGCTCACTCATTGCTCCAAACTGGGTGTTGTCTGCAGCCCACTGTTTCGGGTAAGTGACCAGATTATATGCTAGCGTTATTATCAAGTGTAAGTACATAGGATTCAGATATGGAAAGTAACTTATTGAGCATATATTATAAAGCTTTTCCTTCGTGGTTCATTGCGTTTTCATTTTGGACGTTTTGGTGCATCGCCAGCATGTTCATTTGAATGGTAAATCGGTGGTGCTCCAGATAAGCAGAGACAAGGAGAAAGACAAAGAAAGGGGGATTAAACGCCACAAGAAGGATCCTTCTAAGGGTGTTATTCAGTTGAATATATAAGAAAAGTAAGTCAAAAAGTGTAGTAAGCATATACTCACATTCATAAGGTTACTGGATACCCGTCCTAGGGTCAAGCAACCACTAGATGATCCTCTGGGTTTTCCATTTTCATTGATCATGAAAACAGGTTTAAACACCATCAACGCGTTCCGTGGCTCTTTAGTGGCCACTTCATCAGAAAAGGGTGCACAGTACACTTTAATCCGTGGGATCTGTGTGCATTCCTTCATCCCAGAGTATACTCTGAAGAGCAAACCAACACAGATATATCTTCAAAATGTAGCACAAGTGTAAATGAGTCTTAAAAAACCTGCCAGGATACATCCAACAAAACACAAAAGTTCCAGGCAAACAGTTTTTATGTTCAAGGCTCACAAAGCCAGCAGGTTTTGCATGGACTCTTCAGGCCTATTCACACATGGGTTCAGGGCTGGTCAGCAGTTTCCATCCAAGGGTTACATGCAGTTAGGGACAGATGCAGTTGATGTAATCTTTCTCCGTCCATGGCCAATCATCATCTGTCCTAACCACAGGTAGCTGCTTAATGTATGGATATATGTGAACAATTGTGGACAACCGTGGCTCCTCCCTGCCTGTCATTGCTTTGTACATGCTTCCTGGCTGCAGTTGTTCACATATACCTGTGATTTCAGCTGGAAGAATCTGCTCCACAGATCGGAATATAAGGTGTTCTCTGACTGGGTAAGATTGTCTCTGATGGGTGGAGATTGTGATATCACCACCCCTCCTCTCCACCTCTTCCAAATAAAAAATGCTCTGTATTCATTGAAAAAATGCAAATTGTTCTATGAATGGCAGCATTGCCAAGCAAGTGACACAGGATCTGGAAAATCATGGCTATTACTGCAGTGGGGCTGTGTCAAGTCTCTGATGTGAGGCCGAGTAGCAGAGAGGGCGCCCCTTGCGGCCGAGTGTAGCACAGCCCTGAAGATGACACAGGGGGTGTGGTGCCCACAAAAGCATGGGTTGCCTGGTAGGTAGTGCTGGTTGCTAGGAACTTGGTAGGACAGGCAGACTGCAGGGAAGCAGGCGTGCTAGGAGGTCCAAAGGGTAAGGACCAGTGGGATGTTCCGATAGCAGAGTCAGGGTCCAGGCCAGGGGGTCAAACACAGCAAGACAGTCCGAGATCACAGCAGAGCTGAGTCTAGCACAGAAGACAAGGTAAGCGGAGTCCGTTAGCCAGGCCGGGGTCAGGTACACGCCAGAGGATCACGGCAGGAAGTCAGCAGGAGCAGGTCAGGCAAGCCGGGTTCGGTACACAGAGATCAGACAGGCAGGAGATGCAGGGCACTGGAACACAGGGGAAGCTGAAGATAATCCAGCAAGTCTGAGATGTTAGAGGCAGGCTTAAATAGGCCGGGGGTGCGCCTATGATTGTTACGGCGTTCGCGCGCCTGGATTGCGGTGTTGCGCACGCGCGTTTGCGCGCACCCGTGCGCCTGGATTGCGGACACGTCTGGCGCAACCATGTTGATTATTGGCAGAATTGCCCACAATACGGCCATTTCCCTGACAGTGCCCCCCCCCAAAAGGCAGCCTCCGGATGCCCAACCGGGCCCATCTTTCGGGGTATCTGGCACGGAATCTCTGGAGAAGTCTAGGAGCATGTTTATTGCCTGCAGGTTCCCAAGAATTCTCTTCTGCTGGATAACCCTTCCATTTAATAAGAAATTGAGTAGTCCTACCTCTCTTGCAACAGTCCAGGATGGATTCTACCTCAAATTCGGTTTCATCTCCCACTAAGACTGGAGGCGGAGGGTCTTCTTCTCTTCCTGGAAAAGGACTAGAGACAACAGATTTAAGAAGAGATACGTGAAACACAGGATGCACTTTATACGAACTTGGTAGTAACAGTTCAAAAGCTACTGGGTTCATTTTTCGTTTAATTTCAAATGGACCGATAAATCTTAGAGGGGCAAGGGAGCCTGAGATTTGCTGAAGAGAGTCAGACCTTATCTCCAACCTCAAAACTAGGACACTCTCCCCTCTTCTTGTCATATTGTTTCTTGTAGTCCTCTTGCGCTTTCTGCATGGTTAGCCGGAGGGTTTGATAATTGGCCTGAATGGAACTTATCCTGTCTTGAACTGCTGGGACTGAGGCTTCCGGAATGACATTAGGTAGAAATGAAGGATGAAAACCATAGTTGGCCCAAAACAGAGATTGATTGGTGGTTGAGTGTACTGCATTATTGTAAGCAAACTCCGCACAAGGGAGTAGGGAGATCCAGTCGTCCTGGGAGAAGGAGCAAAAGCAACGCAAATATTGTTCTAAGGTCTGGTTAGTCCTTTCAGTTTGACCGTTTCTTTGGGGGTGATAGGCTGAAGACAGGCACACCTTGATTGATAATGCTTTGCAGAGCTCTCTCCAGAACCGGGAGGTGAACTGTACCCCTCTATCAGACACAATGCTGTCAGGAAGGCCATGAAGCCTGGCTATCTCCCTTATGAAAATTTTTGCTGTTTCTGCAGCAGAAGGAGTTCCTGTCATGGGCAAGAAGTGCGCCATTTTGGATAGACGGTCCACAACTACCAGGATTGTTGTAAATTCTTCGGATGGGGGCAGCTCTACTATAAAGTCCATAGATATATTTCTCCATGGTTTTTCTGGCACTGGCAGTGGACGTAACAGACCCCATGACTTGATGCTGGAAACCTTTATTTCGCTGGCAGGTAGTGCAGGAGTTAACAAACTCCCTGCAACCAGATTTCAAGGTAGGCCACCAGAAGGATCGTTGGATAAGATCCGTAGTTTTCCGCACTCCGAAGTGGCCAGCAAGTTGGTGGTGTGAGGGGGTTAACTCAGCAGCGGGTGTGTGTGACCCCCTGGCTGGGTTCACCACACAAAAACAGGCACAGCAGACAGTGGTAGGAGAAAACAAAAGGGTGTGGTTTTATTTGAACTATATACAGACAAAAAAATACAGCAAAAACAAAAAAAACAGGAAAATAAATCCTGGTCAACTTGACCGCTCACTACACACGTTGGTGTCCCTAACTAACAACTGGGTACAGCCTTGTGCTGTCCCAGTCCCTAGCTCCCTGCTTTTAGAAGTTCTTAGCAATAACCACACAGGCTTTGGCTCACCGCACAGAGATCACACTCCCCAGACTATCCACACAGATCTGGTTAAAGGTTGGAGCATCTCCCTTAGCATGCTGGGAGTTCTTGTAGAGGCCCTAATGAGCCCACTTACTTCAGCTGGGCTCATTAACTCTTCCCCTGCAAGACTCCCAGCACTCCCCCTAGTGGTATAAATCGGCATAAAGCCTTAATCTAGGACATATATACCTTCCATCCTGGATGCAACCTGGTGATTTTACCTGCCTGCTGTCACAGTGGTCATGCAAGGTCTTCAGTACCTGTATTCGGGCTTGTTGCGGAACAAAGATCTTGTCCTGATGCCAGAGATACCCTCCCTGGTTTCTTAGAGAGGATGCTTCTGGTTCCTGGCATTGGAGGGAAGCCTGTTCAAGAGAAGACCTTAGATTGGGTTGGATCAGAAGAAAGTTCTAAGGTGACAGGATTGTGCTAGATATTGTCTCCTCCGGAGTATCGGGGAATATTCGGGATAAGGCATCGGCCTTTCCGTTCTTGGAGCCGGGACGGTAGGTAATGTGGAAGTTGAACCTCGAAAAGAACAGAGCCCAGCGGGCTTGACGGAGTCTCAGGCATTTGGCAGTACGGAGGTATTCAAGGTTCCGATGATCTGTAAATATCATTATGGGGTGAGCAGACCCCTCAAGAAGGTATCTCCACTCCTCTAAGGCTGTTTTAATGGCCAAGAGCTCACGATCACCTACATCATAGTTCCTCTCGGGCTGGCTCATTTTCCGTGAGGAGAAGGCCACGGGGTGAAGCAAGGACTTGGGTCCCTGGCGTTGTGAAAGGACTGCCCCTGCGGCTACTTCTGAGGCATCGACCTCCAAGATGTATGGCAGGGCAGGATCAGGATGTTGAAGGATTGGTGCAGAGGTAAACAATAACTTCAGTCTCCCGAAAGCAGTTTGGGCTTCGGAGGACCACTGGAAGCGGATATGTCAGCTGGGTAATGAAGAAAGAAGTTACCGCTCAGACGTGGCTGTTGATCTGCTCACTGGATCCAAAGCCGTGGGTGCAGGCGATTGCATATAACAATGCAGAAACTAAAGAAAAGCTTGGACAGCCACACTCCAAAAAATTTGTTGGTTTTTTATTTTAAAAAAACAAGGTCACATCAACACATATGACAGCAAAAAACAGCAAGAGGAGCTGACATGTTTCACACTGCAAATCAGTGCTTAATCATAGCTATGATTAAGCACTGATTTGCAGTGTGAAACATGTCAGCTCCTCTTGCTGTTTTTTGCTGTCATATGTGTTGATGTGACCTTGTTTTTGATTAAGCACTGATTTGCAGTGTGAAACATGTCAGCTCCTCTTGCTGTTTTTTGCTGTCATATGTGTTGATGTGACCTTGTTTTTTTAAATAAAAAACCAACAAATTTTTTGGAGTGCGGCTGTCCAAGCTTTTCTTTAGTTTCTGCATCAGCTGGGTAATGGGTGAGATGATGGAAGAAAAGTTTCTTATAAACCTCCTATAGAAGTTCGCAAAGCCCACAAACCTTTGCACCCCTTTCTTATCTGATGGAGTTGGCCAATCCAGGATTGCCTGCACTTTCTGTGGATCCATAGCTACACCCCCGTGGAGATGATCAGTCCTAGGAATTGTATTGATTTTTTCTCGAAGTCACACTTTTCCGCTTTCACGTAAAGTCCATGTTTTCTTAGTGTGAGCAGCACTGTCTTTACATGGGTCCGGTGGAGCTCCAGAGTAGCCGAAAATATGAGGATGTCATCCAGATAGATGATGACGAAGTAGTCAAGGTATTCCCGGAAAATATCATTTACGAAGTGCTGGAACGTTGCCGGAGCGTTACAGAGCCCGAAGGGCATCACAAGATACTCAAACTGTCCAAATCTCGTTCTGAATGCTGTCTTCCATTCATCGCCCTCACGGATACGAACAAGGTTATAGGCACCCCGGAGGTCGAGTTTGGTAAATACTTGGGCCGTACGGAACCTCTGGAAAAGTTCAGGAACTAATGGCAGTGGGTAGCGATTTTTTATTGTGATTTTATTTAGCTCCCTATAGTCCACGCATGGTCTTAAAGACTTGCCTTTTTTCTCGACAAAGAAGATGCCGGCACCGGCAGGAGAGGAGGAAGCTCGGATGAAGCCCTTAGCCAAATTTTCATCGATATATTGTCGCAGAGTTCCTAATTCCATTTCAGAGAGAGGGAATATTTGTCCAAATGGAATCTCGGCCCCTGGAAGTAATTCTATTGGACAGTCATATGGCCGATGTGGTGGTAGAACATCAGCTTTTTTCTTATCAAAGACATCCAGGAATTCTTGGTATGCCTGGGGTATATTCTGGTTAGTGGTAGATACAGGGTGGACTGTCAAGCAACTGGTAATGTCTCTGGGCTCAGAAATAAGGCAATGCTGCTGGCAATAGGGAGAGGTGAACAGGACTTCCTTCTTGATCAAATTTATCTGAGGGTTGTGGGCTTGGAGCCACGGAATTCCTAAGATAACTGGAGACATGGGCGAGCTCAGAGCGTCAAAGCATATGAATTCCTGATGGCCATCAGGAGTGGTCATAAGGAGAGGGACAGTCTCCTGGGTAACAGGGCCAGAACTAGGCAATGTGCCATCGGCCAGGCGGACTTCCAGACCCTGTTTCTTGTGGAGGAGGGGCAATTTAAGGTTTCTTGCCAGGTTCAAGTCCACAAAGCAGCTGCATGCTCCAGAATCGATAATGGCCTGCAGCCGGATCTCCTCTTTTCCAAATTGCAGCATAATAGGTAGAACTAGGTGTGAAGAAGAAGCTCCGGAAACCTGGAAATATACTGGAGGGTAGGAAGGTGGCTTCTTGGGCCTTCTGGGGCAGCCTAGATTGCATACGATGACGCCTTTCATCAGGGGTTAGTGCGGAACGTAGCAGGCCGATTTGTCTAGGAACTGGGGTAGATGTACCAGTGGGAACAGGCACTGGTGAAGTGGAAACTTTAGGCAGTATCATGGCAGGCCTGGAGAACTGAGCTTGTTCGGACTGTCTCTCCTGTAGACATCAATCCAGCTGGATGGATGACTGGATGAGATCCTCAAGTGTAGTGGGGACCGCAATCCTGGCCAGCTCGTCTTTGAGAGACTCAGAAAGTCCTAAGCAGAACTGGTGCTTGAGGGCAGCCTCTTTCCAGCATGTGTCTGCAGACCACCGACGAAAGTCCACGGTATAGTCCTCCACTGGTCGACTACCCTGCTGTAGTGAATGCAGAGCAGCTTCGGCGGTGGCTGTACGCTGGGGGTCCTGGTAGAGTTGTGACATGGCTGCCAGGAATGTGTCCACTGTGTTAATGACTGGGCTTCTTTGTTCCCATAAACTGTGGGCCCAGGTTTGGGGTTCATTGGACAGCAGGGAGGTGAGGAACCTGACCTTAACAGTCTCTAAAGCAAAAGTCCGGGGCTGCAAGGATAGGTACAATAGGAGGCATTCCTGAAGGATCTAAACTTTCTTTGATCCCCGGAGAACCGTTCAGGGACGGGAACACGGGGTTCTGGAGGAGGGAACACCATCGTAGGAGCCACAGAGGAACATGTGTGGGTGGAGCTGGTAGAAGCTGGAACCGGGTCCGCAGAAGCAGATGACTCTGACAGGTGTTGCAATCTCTCCTCTAGCTGGAGGTATCCTTCTTGCAGTGTCTGGATTGCTTGGGTCAGAGTAGTGGCCTGTTGACACAATGCCTCTAACGGGGACGCACCTCTGCCGGCCTCAGACATGGCTGGATTATACTGTCAAGTCTCTGATGTGAGGCTGAGTAGCAGAGAGGGCACCCCTTGCGGCCGAGTGCAGCACAGCCCTGAAGATGACACAGGGGGTGTGGTGCCCACAGAAGCAAGGGTTGCCTGGTAGGTAGTGCTGGTTGCCAGGAACTTGGTAGGACAGGCAGACTGCAGGGAAGCAGGCGTGCTAGGAGGTCCAAAGGGTAAGGACCAGTGGGATGTTCCGATGGCAGAGCCAGGGGCCAGGCCAGGGGGTCAAACACAGCAAGACAGTCCGAGATCGCAGCAGAGCTAGTATTCATGGGTCAGCGCGATTTTTCTCCTTTTCCATATATGTTTTTTGTATTGTTGTTTACATAGAAATCGCAGCTCCCAACTAGCAACTGTGATATTAGCCCAAGATATCCGGTTCTCTTACTTTGAATTTTTCAATTTTTCCAAGTTTTCCTGATACCAAGAGAAAAAAAGGTAAGGGGAGAGAACTCCAACTGCTTGACTGGATTGTTCCTGTGAGCTGTTTGAAGGGTGGTGTGTTTCTTTCCCTCCAATCCGCAATCTGCAGAGTGTAATTTCCGCTGTCCACCCACTGCTTTCTGAACTCTCAGACAACCTGTATAAATTCTGGATTTTGAACAATGTAGAGACGAAAAGACTAAAGATTAAAAGGTAATAAAAACAGAAAGGTTAGCTAACCTTTCTGTTTTTATTGCATAAAATTTAGGGATGGAGGATGTTCATCTGTGAGGCAATCATTAGACCATATCTCTCTTTTCAAAGATTAAAAGGTACAACTTATCTAGGAGGATTTGTTTTATCTTTGTGTATCACCTAAGGATAGTCACTTCACTGGGTACAGTGCCTTAAGTATTCATACCCCTTGAAATTTTTCAAATTTTTTTCATGTTACAGCCAAAAACGTAAATGTATTATATTGGAATTTTTTATTGGAATTTTATGTGATAGACCAACACAAAGTGGCACAAAATTGTGAAGTGGAAGGAAAATGATAAATGGTTTTCATTTTTTTTTACAATCAAATATCTTAAAAGTGTAGCGTGCATTTGGTTTCCGCCCCCTTTACTCTGATACCCCTAGCTAAAGTCTAGTGGAACCAATTGCCTTCAGAAGTCACCTAATTAGTAAATAGAGTCCACCTGTGTTTAATTTAATCTCAGTATAAATACAGCTGTTCTGTGAAGCCCTCAGTGGTATGTTAAAGCAGTGTTTCTCAACTCCAATCCTCAAGGCTCCCCAACAGGTCATGTTTTCAGGCTTTCCGTAATTTTGCACAGGTGATTTGATCAGTTTCACTGCCTGAGTAATTACCACAGCTGTTTCCTCTGAGGGAAATCCTGAAAACATCACCTGTTTGGGGGCCTTGAGGAATGGAGTTGAGAAACACTGTGTTAGAGAACCTTAGTGAACAAACAGCATCATGAAGGCCAGGGAACACACCAGACAGGCCAGGAATAAAGTTGTGGAAAAGTTTAAAGCAGGGTTAGGATATAAAAAAAATATCCCAAGCTTTGAACATCTCACGGAGCACTGTTCAATCCATCATCCGAAAATGAAAAAAGTATGGCACAACTGCAAACCTACCAAGACATGGGCGTCCACCCAAACTGACAGGCCGGGCAAGGAGAGCATTAATCAGAGAAGCAGCCAAGAAGCCCATGGTAACTCTGGAGGAGCTGCTGAGATCCACAGCTCAGGTGGGAGAATCTGTCCACAGGACAACTATTAGTCATGTACTCCACAAATCTGGCCTTTATGGAAGAGTAGCAAGAAGAAAGCCATTGTTGAAATAAAGCCATAAGAAGTCCTTTTGCGAGAAGCCGTGTGGGGATATAGCAAACATGTGGAAGAAGGTGCTCTGGCCAGATGAGACCAAAATTGAACTATTTGGCCTAAAAGCAGAATGCTATGTGTGGTGGAAAACTAACATTGCACATTACTCTGAACACACCATCCCCACCGTGAAACATGGTGGTGGCAGCATCATGTTTTAGGGATGCTTTTCTTCAGCAGGGACAGGGAAGCTGGTCAGAGTTGATGGGAAGGTGGATGGAGCCAAACACAGGGTAATCTTAGAAGAAAACCTGTGAGAGTCTGCAAAAGACTTGAGACTGGGGCAGAGGTTCACCTTCCAGCAGGACAACAACCCTAAACATACAGTCAAAGCTACAATGTAATGGTTTCGATCAAAGCATATTCATGTTTTAGAATGGACCATTCAAAGTTCAGACCTAAATCCAATTGAGAATCTGTAGCAAGACTTGAAACAGATGCTCTCCATCCAATCGGACAAATCTTGAGCTGTTTTGCAAAGAAGAATGGGCAAAAATGTAACTCTCTAGATGTGCAAAGCTGGCAGAGACATCCCCAAAAAGACTTGCAGCTGTAATTGCAGCGAAAGATGGCTCGGGGGGCTGAACACAAATGCACGCCACACTTTTCACATATTTTTTTGTAAAACATTTTGAAAACCATTTATAATTTTCCTTCCACTTGACAATTATGTGCTATTTTGTGTTGGCCTATCACATAGAGCCCCAATAAAATACATTTACGGTTTTGGTTGTAACATGACAAAATGTGGAAAATTTCAAGGGGTATGAATACTTTTTCAAGGCACTGTATATTTAAGGGTTTACAAACACTTTAATTCTGGAAAGTGCAGTGGGATACTTTTCCGACCCACTCTTCATTTTAGTTTTTAAAATGACCTAATAGGCAAAGGGGCAGATAACAGGTCTGTGAGGGTTTCAGCTGAATAGTAATATTGTTATAAAAATCAGGAGCCATCCGTGTGGTATGGTGCTTCCGCACGGTGGTTTTGGTGGTTCCCCAGGAGCTAAGTCCCCTGACGGAAAGTTAGAGCATTTGAGTCTGGTAACATGTTCAATCCAGTAGTGTGCAGCTTAGGACAAGGGCCGTACTAATTTAAATAGTGTGTTTAATTAGTGGGGTAGATTTACTAACACTGGTGCTAAATCTGGTGCAGCTGTACTTGGTAGACGATCAGCTTCTAACTCCAGCTTGTTTATTTAAAGCGGAGCTCCGCCGGAAAAAAAAATATTAAAAGCCAGCAGCTACAGCTACAGCAGCTGCTGGCTTTTAATATTTGGACACTTACCTGTCCTGGAGTCCAGCGACGTCCGCAGCAGAGGACGAGCGATCGCTCGTCGCTCTGCTGCTCCCTCCGCCATCCTCACTGAGGGAACCAGGAAGTGAAGCCCTGCGGCTTCATGCCCGGTTCCCTACGGCGCATGCGCGAGTCGCGCTGCGCCGTTCTGATTGGTGCTCCTGTGTTCTGGGAGCCGAGTGTCTCCCAGAACACTACGGGAAGTCTGCAGGAAGTGACGTCACTCCCGCAGATTCCCGGAGAGAGGACTCCCGGATGTGGGTGAAAATACCTGTCTTAGACAGGTATCTTCACCCCCCTCCCCCCTGAAAGGTGTCAATTGTGACACCGGAGGGGGGGAGGGTTCCGATGAGAGGAACTTTTAATTTAGGGTGGAGCTCCACTTTAAGCTTTGACAATAAAACCTGGAAGCTGATTGATTTCTATGCAGAGCTGCACCAGATTTTGCACTCTTCAGTTTTAGTAAATAATCCCCAGTGTTTTTAGAACACCCCACTTTTCAGTAACATTGTCAACATTGCTTATTGTGTGTTACTTATCTGTGCCTTTAATTGAACATAAGCTTGTTACTGTTTATGCTTAATAGGAAAGAAACCTTATTCAATTTCATTGACCCTGCTGGCTTTGTCTGTACAGGGAAACCACAGTTATCCTTGGGGCCCATGATGTATCTGAACCCGAAAGTAGTCAACAGATCTTGGGTGTGGAGAACTATTACGTTCACCCAGAGTATGATCCAGAAAATGTAAATAATGATATCATGTTGTTGAAGGTGAGAAGAAAACTTTCTTTCTTAATTGTAAATTAAGGGACACAGGATGAAGTATTCAGGTACACTTGGTTATGATGTTGCCTTCAGGAGATTCCACACTGGTAAACAGAGCTGTAAGGACAGTACAGTGTAACTCCTCCCACTTCAAGCCTGTCTCAGTTTTTTTGGTAGTGTCCAAGGAAAAAAATTATATATTTTCTTCTCTGATATAAGAGAAACTTTTTTTTTTTTTTTTTTTAATTCTGTCTAGTAAGTTTCTTCAGTAGGTGGAAGACCAGAACGGGTTCATTTTTCAGCTTTCTGGATTTTCTGATCCTCAGCATGTCACAGAAGCCGTATCTGTGACCCACTGAGCAAAAAGCTGGGCTGTTCCATAATGCGTCTTTTAACACTGAGCCCTGCTGAAGACACTCGCCTGAGTCCTTATGTGCCACGTGTTGAGTGAGTCACAGAGTGCTATACAGGTCCAGGGCTGTGGTATATCCGTCTGGGGGAACCCTTCCATTGAAGACCACTTAGGGTGTGCCTGCCGGAGGAGCAAAGGCTGTCAGGACTCAGGAGCAACATGCTTCTTGGACCTGGCCTCTCTCACCCCTGATGTACTTTCTGGGGTACTGCAAGGCTTCCTCTTGATCTCATCTACTGTGAATAGGGCCTTTTGGCCTTTCATACAGGGAGCCTGTTCTAAGTATACATTCCTGGCTTCACCTAAGGGGTTAAATCATCAGGCTCTTTCAGCAACACTAATGATCACATGACTGGTGGGAAAAATAGGAGCGGCAGCAGTTTTCAAATTGGGCAACTGTTTTTGCTTCTTTGCTGGCTCTTGGTCCTTTTTCTCCTGTGTAAGTTCCCTCTATAGTGGTCATACTCCACATGTGCGCATCTTTTCTCCAGGTGCACATGGACTTTGTTGCCTTCCCACCATCTTCTCTGCACCTACATCAGTCCTACAATCCTACTGATGTTACCTGTACTCCCTGCTGTCTTAAAGTGACCTGGCCACAGACGGCATTAATCCTTCCTGCTTCATCAGCGATTTTGTGATTACCCTTGTAAGCAATCCTTCACTCTATACCTATGGGGTTTCAGGGGCCTGGATGTCTTGAGATCCACTAAGAGTGCTTTGGGGTCTTGTAGTGTCCCCTTAAAGGACCTGACATGAATATCTGGATCATTGTTCCCAGTCACAGCACTCCTCTGATTCTTCCTTAACTACTCTTTCCTAGATGTCATCTAGGGAAGAATTCCCAGCTTCTGTGTCTCAGTTTTTGGACAAAATTGCAGCCATGATAGAATGAGAACACAGGGACTGCAAGCATAATTCCATCCCCTCTCCTCCAAAGTCAATCTGACCCACACAGTCAACCAAGGATGAGGAGGATTGCACCTTATCCTTATTCTAGGAGTTGCTATAAGAGGAGTCTCAGTCTGCAGACACAACTAGAAAACTTAAGGATAAGCAAAGGAAATTTGTCCTTATGGACACAGTCCACACATGTCTAGATTTTCAGCTACCTACATCATCTATGCCTAACGTTACTAGCCTGGGTCCTCTAAAAATCCATCAGGCTTTTAACAGTTTTTCAGTGCATTCCTTTTCGCAGCCAGTCTTGTACAGCGACGGGCCTATCCTGGAAAAAAGACGTTGCTCCTCCTACACGTTTCGCCTAGCAATATCCTATAAAGGAGAGATTCCTAAAGAAATAGACAGTCCCCATTGTTTACCTGGCTATTTCCTGTCTTAGTGAGACTGTAAGGGTCATGTTGAGGAGGCCCCTTCCTTTGATGAGGCTAGAAGGCCTTTATAAAGCCTTTAATTTTTCTAGCAGATCCTGCCCTGCAACCTGCCATTGTGACCATATCCATCTGTCAGCTTTAGCTGTCTGGTCTAAGGTTATGTCTCAGGATCCGGGATCTATCCTTATGAATCCTTCTGTCCTCTAGCAGCAGGAGCTCATGCTTTTGGATCTACTCTATTGTGTTGATGGACTGACGGATATTATATAATATACCAGATATCCAAAATTGGCATCCTGGCACACATGTGGAGGACCCTTTGGCTCAAATGTTGGTCTGCAGAGCATTAGTGTTCCCGTTGAGAGGGAATGCCTCTTTGACAAATCCCTAGACAACTTTAACCCCTTATGTACATTTTTTGCATTGGTACATACCCCTTATGCCAGTGCCCAGCTTTCCATGCCTTTTTTGACAGTAGTTTGCCTCTTAGCCCTAAAAATGTCCAGAATTTAATCACAAAATTTGCTCTCATAGACTTTAATGAGATATTATTATACAGGATGTATATAGCGCCGACAGTTTGTGCAGTGCTTTACAACAGTAGGGCAGACAGTACAATTACAATACAATTCAATACAGGAGGAATCAGAGGGCCCTGCTTGTTAGAGCTTACAATCTAGGAGGGAGGGTCAAGTGATACAAAATGGTAATAACTGTGGGGGATGAGCTGATGAAGAAAATAAAAGAACAGTTGTTAGGTGGAGGCAGGGTAGGCTTCTCTGAAGTGAAAAGTTTTCAGGGATCGCCTAAAAGTGGATAGATTTGAAGATAGACTGACAGATTGGGGTAGGGTATTCTAGAGGATGGGAGAGGCTCGGGAGAAGTCCTGGAGGCGAAGAAGGGACGAAGTGATGAGAGAGCCAGAGAGCAGGTCTTGGGAGGAATGAAGAGGTCGATTAGGTTGGTATTTTGAGACTAGGCTAGTGATGTAGCTGGGGGCAGAGTTGTGGATGGCTTTGTAACTTATTGTTAGTATTTTGAATTTCATTTGTTGAGTGGCAGCCAATGGAGGGATTGGCAGAGAAGGGTAGCAGACGCTGAGTGGTTTGTAAGGTGGATGAGTCTGGCAGCAGTATTCATGATAGACTGAAGAGGGGATAGTCTATTTAAAGATAAGCCAATGAGGAGGGAGTTGCAGTAGTCGAGGTGAGAGATAACCAGGGAGTGAATCAGGAGCTTTGTGGTTTCATTGGTTAGGAAGGGATGTAGTTTGGAAATGCTGCAGGGGTTGAGGCGGCAAGCTTTAGAAAGGGATTGGATGTGGGGCCGAAAGGAGTGTTCAGAGTCCAGGATAACACCTAGCACCCTGACATGTGGGGATGGGTGGATGATTGTGCCATTGCTCTTGACAGAGAAGTCAGGGGAAGAAGCACGTGGGGGAGGAAATATTATGAGCTCGGTTTTGGACAAGTTGAGTTTGAGGAAGTTTGACATCAAGACAGACATGTCTGTTAGTAAGTTAGTGTCGTGTGAGGAGACTGATGGAGTGAGTTGAGGGGTAGAGAGATAGTTTTGTGTGTCTTCAGCGTAGAAATTATATTGAAAGCCATGTGAGGCAATCTGCTGACCCAAGGAAGATGAGTAGATTGAAAATAAGAGAGGTCCAAGAACAGATATACTTCTAAGTTTGAGTTTGATAGATTTTTTAAGAAGACTCACTGGAACCTTGTTGAATCAAACTTGGTGTCAGGTCACCTGTGGCCATATGACAGATGCACACCATTGGGGGTCAGGAGTGCACCACAAGGTAGTGAACCCTATGGCTGACTGCTGCGGATGGGATATTGGGTGGTTGTGGAAAGCGGGACCAGTGGAGCACAACAGGGATCCACGGGAAGCTAGAGCCAAGATTCCCCAGGGCGCGGAGTCTAAGACCCAGCAGGTTTTCACCAGAGCCTCTAGTGGTGAGGATGTTACGCTGCAGCTGGGTCCAGGTCCCGGTCCCTAGAGTCCCCTAGCTCACGCTCCGTAGGGTAAGGAGGATAGAGGGGAAGCAGCACAGGATACAAGAATAGTGAGGGGAAAGGCCAAGGTCAGGGCAACAAGCAGACAAGGATAAACGAAGGACAAGCCGAAGGTCAAGGTCACAAGCAGACAGGGATAGTCGGGAACAAGCCAATATCGGTAACAGAGAGACAGACGTAGCACACGGCAGGCAGGAACCCAAACACACAATGCTTGAACAAACACGTTGATCAGCAAGGCAGACGTGCAGTGCACAGGTTAATATAGAGTTCTGTGATAGGGCCTGGGGTGGAGCCAGACTGGGAGGAGAGATTATAAAAGCAGCCAGGTGAGGAGAGTCTGGCCTCTAAGGTGAACACATGAGGAGGAAGGTAAGCTGACAGACAAACATTACTGCATATCCATGACACTTGGGCAGATTTACCCATGGCTATTGGTCATATGTCACCTATGATGTTTACTAACTGGTCATATTTAAATTGTGATGCTTACTAGTTGGTCCTAAGGGACTTAGTCAAATTCGGTTTTTATACCAGTTTTTTTTCCATTCCTATTCCCACCAGCTCATTTCCCCAGCCGAGATAAATCGCTATGTGCAGACAATTGAACTTCCAGTCAGTAACAGAGACCTTCCAAAGGATATTCCCTGCAGTGTTGCTGGGTGGGGACTGATTGACAAGATCCATTCTACTGACAAATTATTTGAGACCAACGTCACTATTGTAAGCCGAAGATTATGCCACCGTTATTATCATGATTTGACTGATGGAATGATCTGCGCAGGGAGCGATACAAAAATCTCAGACTCTAGTCAGGTAATGTAATGACATTTTTTTAAGTTCATGGTGTGTGCCAGTCAGGACAAAAACACTCTAGGGTCCCCAATTTTGCACTGCAGTAACCCGGTTATTCCGAATAGCATCCCGATTCACTTTGCTGATGCAGCTGTGTTGCAGCACAACGTACGTTGTGCTGCATTGCATTGCCAAAATTGTTACATGCACCTTTTTTGGTGCTTTTTGGTGTGGTATTCAAATTAATAGACTGCCTAACACAATATGCATGGTAATGCGCAGTTAACCAGGTTTGCTATAAAGAGAATGCTTGCATATGCTTGTTTTTGGATCAATATCAAACAGGTAAATCACTACTAATATGCTTGTAAAGGCGTTTTATGATGTTGTTTGCAGGGAAAGGTTGAAGTTGCTTTGTGTTCTTCTCGCACTGACTGTGGGTGTGGCGCACTGAGCGGCTGCATGTACAGTTGTAGTTCAGAAGGGCGCACATGTGGAGGAATCTCCTACAACAGGGGTCTCCAAACATTCTAAACAAAGGGCCAGTTTACTGGTGTCAGTGGAAGGAATAGTGCACCATCATTGGTGTCAGTGGAAGGAATAGTGTCCGATCATTGGTGTCAGTGGAAGGAATAGTGCCCCATTATTGGTGGTGGTGAAAGGAATAGTGTCCCATTATTAGTGTCAATAGAAAGAATAGTGGTCCATCATTGGTGTCAGTGGGAGGAATAATGCTCCATCATTGGTGTCAGGAGGATGAATAGTGCCTGATCATTGGTGTCAGTGGGAGGAATAGTGCTCTCAATCGTTGGTGTCAGTAGGAGGAATAGTACTCCATCATTGCTGTCAGTGGCAGGAATAGTGCTCCATCATTGGTATTAGTGGGAGGAATAGTGACCCATCATTGGTGTCAGTGAAAGAAATTATGCCTCACTGTTGGTGTCAGCGCAAGGTATGGTGCCTTATCATTAATGTTGGTACGAGGAATTGTGCCTCACATCAGTGGGAGGAATAATTCCTAAAGGGCCAGATAAAGACAAGCATAGGCCCATGGGCCACAGTTTGGAGACCACTGTCCTACAGGACTTCAAAGGTCGTGGAAGCACAGGGGGTACAAATATAGTGGGAGTGTGGCAGCGCGACCAGAAAACCGTTTCAAAGAAAGCTCGGAGGAGGAAATTTGTTAAAAAAACAAGAAAAAAAAACAAATGCATGTAAGTTATATTGTTGGCATCTGATTAATAAAAATGTACTTTAATATAACTTTTAATTTGTCACTGTAAGCACTTCAAATAAACATTTAGGATATTCCCTAGACCTTTTTCTGAAGGAAAAGAGGGCAAAATATTGTATCTATGTTTTGAGCTCCTTTCACAAACTATCTTTGGCTCAGTCCTTGGCCGTGTCCTTATCAACCAATGAGTTAAGTAAGAAAAAAGAATTGCCAGCAAAGAAAAAAAATTACCCTTTGTGTCTGGTATGAATTTTGAGGGGAACCCCACACCACAATTTAAAGAAAAAAAGACGTGGGGTCCTCCCCAAAATCCATACCAGACCCTTATCCAAGCATGCAGCCTGGAAAGCCAGAAAAGGGGGGGGAGTGAGCACCTCCCCTCCTGAACCATATTAGGTCACATGCCCACCATATTGGGGGGGGGGTGCTTTGGGGCTCTTCCCCACAACCCTGAACGGTGGTTGTGAGGGTCTGCGTGCAGGGGGCTTATCAGTATCTGGAAACCCCTTTAACAAATGTGGCCCACAGATTCTGCTCTCCTATGTGAAGGAGAATAAGGTACATTGTGCCCCTACCCATTCACCAAAAAAAGTGTCCAAAAGAAATAAAACCCAGAGAGAGTTTTTGACAATCCCTTTATTAAAAAACAAACAAAAACAATGACACCCCCCCCCCTGTAGATCCAGCGTCAATTACGATGAACGCTGCCGCATTCACCAGTCGATGACGTCCCAAGAAGACATCCCCTGGTGACGTCGCTGGGTGGCCCTGCCCATTAACTATTTAAGAACTGTCAGACAGCAGAGCGGGCAGACCGTGGGAGCCAGCAACGAGTGTGGAGCTTTTTTTTTGTTTGGGTCCGCGGCAGCATTCATTATGATTGATGCTGGATCTACACCGGGGGATATTTTGTTTTTTGTTTTTTTTAATTAAAGTAATAAACCGACTATTCACAATTTGTTAAGGAGAAAAAAATGCATCAGCAACATTTGCGTTTTTGGTGCGGGTCAATTAAAGTCTATTACACGCAAAATGCAATTTGCTGCCGAAAAAAAAGTCCTTGACCTCCAAAAAACACAGTGGCTGAAAAATGCATAGATGCCAACATGTACCATAGGAAACTATGTTAGTTAAATGGACTGTAGTGTGTTTCTGCAAAATGCAAAACGCCCTAAAAAAAAAGCATAGGGGTGAACCTAGACTTAGTGGTGTTTACTACAGTGATTTCTAAGAATGTATTATTCAATTTCTAATAGGCAGAATGCAATATAAAACAAAATAATGTGCAGCGCTTAGAATATAAATAAAATAAAAAAAATAAAAATGAAAAAAATCACAATGTAAGTGTGGTGATATATACACTATTTCAACAAAAAGTGTCAGTGAAGAGTTAAATTCATTAGTCCAATGAGGAATCTGCAGAAAAAAACTACACATTCACGGTCCCCATGCGCTTATCAGCAATCCATGGTATAAACGTATGTGGCATATAAACAATCGTTGGGGTCCACCACGTGAAGAGAATCAACAATCTTGTGACTCCACCGCCATACAGTGCCTTGAAAAAGTATTCATACCCCTTGAAATTTTTCACATTTTGTCATGTTACAACTAAAAATTTCAATTTTTTTAATTAGAATTTTATGTGATAGACCAACACAAAGTGACAGAGAATTGTGAAGTGGAAGGAAAATGATAAATGGTTTTCAAAATGTTTTACAAAAAGTGTGGCGTACATTTGTATTCAGCCCCCCTGAGTCAATACTGTGTAGAACCACCTTTCTCTGCAATTACAGCTACAAGTCTTTTTGGATATATCTCTACCAGCTTTCCACATCTAGAGAGTGACATTTTTGCCCATTCTTTTTTGCAGAATAGCTCAAGCTCTGTCAGATTGGATGGAGAGCGTCTGTGAACAGCAATTTTCAAGTCTTGCCACAGATTCTCAATTGGATTTAGGTCTGGCCATCCTAACACATGAATATGCTTTGATCTAACCTTGAAGAGGTGGAGATCTACCTGAACCACATGGGAGAAGTCAAAGATCACTGGACACAGTGTCGCCCCCTCACACCTGATTTGAACCTCTAATTGCCCTACGACTGTGAGAAAGCAACACAACACTGCCAGCTTTAACCCCTTGTTTGCTGTACTGCACAAGGTTGCAGGGCATTTGCAGAGTGGCCTCATTCACTTGAATGGGTCATGCTTGGCAGGTGCTAAATCAACCAATTATGACAGGGCGTATAACTCTTCCTGCAGCTGCGACATGTATACCCCTGGCCACTGCAGCTAAAAGGGGTGTGGTTGGGGGAAGGGGTGGTAAAAACACATCTTAACTATGGGGTTTTACCAACCCCCAAACTGCAAATGTAAATGAACCTTTACTGTTCTAAGCCCCCTATAAGGCTGCTTTCACATGAATGTGCTGCTGTTTACCTGCACCGCGGGTGCAGCGCAGTGTATCTGCGACCTTCCCAGGTTAACTGCGCTTTGCCATAGACTTCTTGCAGGTGTGGTGCAGTTTCTGAAAGGGCACCAAAACGCCTGCATTCAGAAAGTGCATCAAACCCTCAGGATATAATAGAAGTATAAGGCTAAGTACAGCAAACCCACAGGAAAGCTGCAGGTACATTGAACTGTACCCACGGTGTGGGTAAACCACAACACATCAGTGTGAAACAAGCCCTATACTATTATGCCCGGTGTATTGCTTCACCCTGACCTGAAGATCTCTTCTTTCCTGCTGCTGACACCACTGACAGATTCTTCTACCTGAGCTGTGGATCTTTGCAGCTCTTCCAGAGTTATCATGGGTACTCTTGGCTGCTTCTCTGATTAATGATCTCCTTGCCCAGCCTGTCAGTTTAGGTGGACGGCCATGTCTTGGTAGGTTTGCAGTTGGTCCATACTTTTTCCATTTTTGAAAGATGGATTAAAAATTGCTCCATGAGATGTTCAAAGCTTGGGATATTTTTTTATATCCTAACCCTGCTTTAAACTTCTCCACAACTTTATCCCTGACCTGTCTGGTGTGTTCCTTGGCCTTCATGATGCTGTTCACTAGAGTTCGCTAACAAACCTCTGAGGGCTTCACAAAACGAACTAACTAAAACTAACTATTTATACTGAGATTAAATTACACACAGGTGGACTCTATTTACTAATTAGGTGACTTCTGAAGGCAATTGGTTCCACTAGATTTTAGTTAGGGGTATTAGAGTAAAGGGGGCTGAATACAAATGTATGCAACACTTTTCAGATAATTATTTGTAAAGAAAAATTGAAAACCATTTATTAGACTTGTGCACAACGGAAAAATTTGTTTAGTTTCGGTTCGTTTCTTTTTGGTCCTGTTGATTCGTAATCGTTCGTAATTTTGCTAGAAGGGATTTTTCGTGTTCGGACTAATTCGTAATTTCGCAAGCGACATTTTTCGTTAAATCGGAATGATTCGTATTAATGTAAGCCTTATTTTTCGTTGATTTATAATTCGTACTTTCGGTAAAGTACATTGTTTTTCGTTGATTCTGAACACAACTCCTACTTTCATAACTTTTTTTGGGTTCGTTGATTCGTAATTTTCAGTGTCTCTCTCACAACGACGCTGCCTATTATGCCTAATGTGCTTCGAATGGATTTGTACTTTTCTAAATACATAGCGGTTATTTGTAACGATTCGAAATCTCGTATTTTACTTTCGTTTTTTACATGCAGCTATAGCCTCCGCCCCTGTACACCATTTTGAGAGGGAGTTCAGCACGGTGAGGGAGAAGCAGAGAACAGAGCAGAGTGTTATTGTGCTTCGTATGGATTCGTACATTCGTAACTTTTTTCATAACGAATTATGCCGAAGACATTCGGGCATTCGCTATTTGCAATATAATTTATTTCGGATTCGGTTTTATTCGTAATTGCTTTGTTCGGAAATTCGAATGCTTCCAAATGTCCGAAAGTTGCTAAATTTGGACGAATTTCGATTCGTTACGAAACAAATTGCACAAGCCTACCATTTATCATTTTCCTTCTGCTTCACAATTATGTGCCACTTTGTGTTGGTCTATCACATAAAATCCCAATAAAATACATTTACCTTTTTGGTTGTAACATGACAAAATGTGGAAAATTTCAAGGGGTATGAATACTTTTTCAAGGCACTGTATATGCACTCACCAGAAGCACATTCTGGTGAGTGAGAAGCACAGAAGCATGTTGTAAATATGTCTGTCACTATCCTTCAGGTATTAACTAGTCCATTGGTCTCCATGCTGTCCGTTCTGGAGCGCCACAGTACCGTTAAAACACTGCAATAAATGAGCTCACCGCACCATGATTCTTTATTGGCTACAAAGAAGGATGGGATCATTAAAGGGGTTGTAAAGGTTTGTTTTTTATTTTCTAAATAGGTTCCTTTAAGCTAGTGCATTGTTGGTTCACTTACCTTTTCCTTTGATTTCCCTTCTAAATATTTTTTTTCTTTGTTTTCTTTGTCTGAATTTCTCACTTCCTGTTCCTCCTCAGTAAGCTGTTCAGTAAGCTGTTCTGGCAGACTCCACACCACTCTGATGATGGTGTGAAGTTTAGTGAGGAGAAACAGGAAGTGAGGAATTCAGACAAAGAAAAAAAACATTTAGAAGGTAAATCAAAGGAAAAGGTAAGTGAACCAACAATGCACTAGCTTAAAGGAACCTATTTAGAAAATAAAAAACAAACCTTTACAACCCCTTTAATGAGAAGAAGAGAACTGAAAGTGCAGACTACTTAGCATCCAGGAAGAAATTAATCCAGTCCCTTAAACACCAATCTGATAAGCCTGTTGTGGCCCTTAGATGTTATACCAGTACTTATGAAACCTGTCACATTTATCTTGATTTCATTCACCTAATGTCATTTCTCGAATCTTTGCTTGTAGGGAGACTCCGGAGGGCCTCTGGTTTGTAAAAGGGTACAGGAAGGTGTAGTGTCATTTGGTTATAATCACCCCCCTGGTGTCTATACAAGAGTTGGCAAGTACTTGGATTGGATCAAACAGACCATGTCAGAAAATGATGACCAAAAACTCTAAACAATGCTGTTTGTGCTCAAGTGGCCACATTTGTTTTCCTTTAACACATTTCTGATTGTTATGGTAATTAAATATCTATGTGAACATACTCATATGTTAGCATTAGTACTGAAATGTAACAGTACTGTACTGATTAATGTTTGGTCAGATAATCGCAATCACGATTAATAAAAATTTTAAGCAGCATCATATGTTTACATTATATAGCATCATATGTTCAGAACCAATAATGATAGTTTCATAGTTGGTAAGATTGAATAAAGACACCAGTCCATCTAGTTCAACCTGTGTAGATGTATGTATGTGTGTGTGTCAGTGTGTTTATGCCAATACCATTTCCCATATCCCTGTATATTGCATTCACTAAAATGCCAGTGAGTATTTTTTAATTATCAATACTTCCCGCTGACACCACTGATTGTGGAAGGGAGTTCCACATCCTTACCACTCTATCAGTAAAGAACACTCTATGCAGTTTAAGGTTGAACCGCATCTCCTCCAATTTCATTTAGTGGCCGCATGTCTTTTTAAAGAGATAGTAATGTCCGTAAAGAAAAAAAGTCCATTTGCAAGTTAATGTTATAACGTGCTAGTATGCACCGCATACTAGCACATTATGTCATGCTTACCTTAAAATTAAGCCCTCGAGCAGCACGCTGTCACCGATGACAGGGCTTCAATCTTCATCCGGTCTTCCTTTCGGGTTTGCGGGCTCCAGTATGAATGGCTGAGCTGCGATGACATCACTCCCATGCATGCACAATGGGCACAGCACCAAGCTCTGAAGGGATGGCACAGGTATGCCATCCCTTTAGAGCACATGCGCTGGAGATGTCACCAGCTGCATGCCGTGTGTATTTCTCCTAAATAGTTAAAGTTTAGGAGATATTCACTGTACCTACAAGTAAGCCTTATTATAGGCTTACCTGTAGGTACATGTTAAAAATTGGACTTTACTACCACTTTAACCTCCCTAAAAGTGAATAATTTCTAGACTTGTGCACAATGGAAAAATTTGTTTAGTTTCGGTGGCTGTTGATTCGTAATCATTTGTAATTTTGCTAGACGGGATTTTTCGTGTTCGGACTAATTCATATTTTCGCAAGCGACATTTTTCGTTGAATCGGAATGATTCGTATTAATGTAAGCCTTATTTTTCGTTGATTTATAATTCGTACTTTCGGTAGAGTACGTTGTTTTTCGTTGATTCTGGACACAACTCCTACTTTCGTAACTTTTTTTGGGTTCGTTGATTCGTAATTTTCCGTGTCTCTCTCACAACGACGCTGCCTATTATGCCTAATGTGCTTCGAATGGATTTGTACTTTTCTAAATACATAGCGGTTATTTGTAACGATTTGAAATCTTGTATTTTACTTTCGTTTTCTACATGCGGCTATAGCCTCCGCCCCGGTACACCATTTTGAGAGGGAGTTCAGCACGGTGAGGGAGAAGCAGAGAGCAGAGCAGAGCGTTATTGTGCTTCGAATGGATTAGAAATCTCGTATTTTACTTTCGTTTTCTACATGTGTCTATAGCCTCCGCCCCTGTACACCATTTTGAGAGGGAGTTCAGCACGGTGAGGGAGAAGCAGAGAGCAGAGCAGAGCGTTATTGTGCTTCGAATGGATTAGAAATCTCGTATTTTACTTTCGTTTTCTACATGCGGCTATAGCCTCCGCCCCTGTACACCATTTTGAGAGGGAGTTCAGCACGGTGAGGGGGAAGCAGAGAGCAGAGCAGAGTGTTATTGCGCTTCGAATGGATTTGTACATTCGTAACTTTTTTCATAACAAATTATGCCGAAGACATTCGGGCAATCGCTATTTGCGATATAATTTATTTCGGATTCAGTTTTATTCGTAATTGCTTTGTTCGGAAATTAGAATGCTTCCGAATGTCCTATAGTTGCTAAATTCGGACGAATTTCGATTTGTTTCGAAACAAATTGCACAAGCCTAATAATTTCCTCCCTATGCTAGAATCACCATTGAAGTATCGCTATCATATCTCCTCTCATGTGTCTTTTCTCTGGGGAGAATACATTTTTATTGCTTGTAGTCGTTCCTTGTAACTGAGGTCCTCCAGTCCCCTTATTAGTCACCCTTCTCTGGGCTCTCTCCATTTCCAGCCCATCCTTTCTGAGGATTGGTGACCAAGATGTGGCTGAACCAAAGTCTTGTAAAGTGGTAGAATTATATTTTTATTGCTTTTAACGCATGCTAATATTCTGCTAGCTTTGGTTGCTGCAGCTAACATTGCATACCATTGTTGAGCCTGTGAACTACTAGGAACCCCACAACTTTTTCTATCCTGGAATCCCCCAATGGTTCTCCCCCTAACGAGTAACTTGCATTCATGTTTTTGGCCCCCAAGTGCATTACTTTACATTTCTCAACATTAAACCTCATTTGCCATTTAGTTGCCCACCCCATTATTTTATTGAGTTCTTAAATTTCCTGCTGTGAAGTTATTGTCCTGCCTAGCTTTGCACTGTCCGCAAACACCGAGATTAAGCTATTTAAACCATCTGCTAAGTCATTTATGAATAAATTAAATGTAGCGGTGCCCCAGTGGGCTGCATGTTTCAGCATCCACACATCACTCTGCTGGTCAGACATCCATTTTAGGCACACTTTCTCCCGTCAACGAACAGTCTCTTGCTTGTCTTTGTTGTTTTTATTAGGGGATTAAACTTGGATGGGGAAAAGGTACATGGAATTCCCAAATGATGAATCTTTAGTAATGCAAATAAATGAAGTTGAATCTAAACTGACAGTCTCTGCTACTTCACATCTCCAGCACACTATTTGAGATCGCTTGCTTTCCTTCACTGTCCAGTTCTAGATTCCCGTCACCGTTAGCACATGGCTAGGCCTCACTCTGAATAAGTCCTAACATTTTCCTAGTAGCCATTTTAGATGAAGAAGATAATTGTGTTAACTGATCCTTGGTGGACTACTGCTCCCAGCACGTCTGATGCAAATCCTGCCAACCCTCCTGGCTGCAGCGACTTAACTCCAAAAACACCACAGTCTCTCCCTCTGGATCCACATCCAATCCTGGCATGTCTCCCAGAGCTTCTCACTGTGCTTCTCTCTCAACGACCCCGGCATGGATCCCTCCTGGATGACTTTCCTGGCTGTGCTCCCCACTGTTTTCCTCCTGCTCCTGTTCCTGGACACCTCTCAATGACCGTGTAAAGAGAGGCTTCCTCCCAGCTCCCGAGCTCCAGGCCTGAGGTACACCCCCCCCCAGAAAGGGGGTCCCTCAAGGGCCACCACAGCCTAACACGCCATCATCTCTGTTCCCACTACAGGCTGCCTATGGGTATATATAGGAGGCCTGCCCCCTGCCAATCCTATTTGGGGATTGGTCAGGGCTCCCAAATACACCCCATGGTACTCCAGCACTTTGCCTTGCCTCTTTTCCAGAACCTTCTCACTGGAAAACAGAGGAGGTGCCAGAGAGATAAAGTACATGTCAGTCACCTGCTGCTACACTAAACCACTCCCCTGCCCACAGATCAAAAACAAACAGGTCTATCTCACAGCCAGACCTGCCTAAATTTACCTGCACTGGCAGTATACACAAAAACCCACTACTCTAGCACCTACCTAAAGGTAGAGGGTGCTACATAAACAAAATGTTCCCAGGACAGAGCCTTGGGGTACCCCACTTACTACTTCAGACCATTCCGAGTACATAATATTTATCACCACCCTTTGGTCGCACATCTGTAACCAGTTTTCTATCCAGGTACATACCCTAGGGTCTAAACCAACAAACCCTAATTTGTAAATGATGTGTTTTTGGGAAAAAACTGTATTGAGTGTATAGCGCACCCACCCCTCTCTTTACCTGCCTTGTTTGGCTCCTCGCAGGAATAGAGGGGCACACTGCACTACAAGCCCGTACCCTCCTATGTGAAGAGGTTGAGCGGTGTTGTTGATGGGTCCTCCACAGTCAGACAGCCAGAGAATGTTTCTCACCTCTATATTAAATAAAGACAAGTCCTTGTATCCCCACAGTAACTTGAATGTCCACACCAGCTGCAACTCCAAAGTAGAGTTTATTTTCTTGTAAAACACAGTCTCTGACAGAAAAGGTTGGAGGGAGAACAGGACAGCTTGAGGTGTGGAAGAGGTCCAGGCACAAACGTAACCCAATTCACTGCTCCGATTCTCAAGCACACTCAGCCCATTCGGATAGTCTCCCTAGCTTGGGACTAGCAGCCGATATGGTACTCAAACTTTACCCAAAGTCTCTGCCACAGACCCGGTGAACTTGGTCTCTGCCACAGACCTGCTGAACTTGGTCTCTGCCACAGACCTGGTGAACTCGGTCTCTATTAAGGAGAAGACATCCCTCCAGAGAGTTACCGGGACCCTTCCTTCACCGTGACTTCTGCACCAGTCCCTCGGAACGGTTCCTCCCCCGGCCTCCTCATCTAGGATACGGGTGCCCTCGCAAAGCGGCACCCTGAGACTCCTCGATCCTTGGTGGGCTCCAGCCAAAGGTGCTGGGCCCAGGCCTCTGTTGCAGCCCCAGGACTAAAGGTGCCTGGGACAGATCCACCGACCTCCGCCCCTGGTCCAAAGGTGCCCAAGATGGACAGGAACACACACTCCCTGGGGTAGGACCCCCGACAACGAACCTTGAACAGGCAGCGTCTGCCCCTTTTATATACTTTCCCAGCATGCACAGCAGGCCTACCACACCCACCGTACGGCTGCTGAGAGGGGACACACAAGGTACAGCACTGGATTAGCGGTTCGACCCTGGCCTACTATGGCAGCGCCACCTGCAGGCCACAGGGAACTATACACCAATGCTCTCCCTGCAGACAGAAATGGTTGCAAGAACTCTAACAATTAGGGTGTTTGGGTATAACTACCGCCCAACACTTCCCCTAAATTTAGCAACCCGCTACATACTCCCCCCACTAAATAGACACTGGTCCCCAGTGTCTGGAGCAAACCTATGTCTCACAAGCTTGAGTCAACATAGACCTATTCTAGAAAAAAGTTGTATGTGGTTGGTGTGTCCTCTGAAAGATACAGCACCTCATCCCTGGTAAATTAAGTGAAAGAAGGTAGTAGGGACTATGGGATTATAACAGTGCCACAAAGAATTTGGAAAACTTTTAGTAAAAAAATAAGGGTATTTTTATTATATTATTTACGCAGACAATAGAAAAGCATTTTTTTACATAATTATACAAATAAAGAAATATATAGGCAAAGCATACTGTACATACATCAGCAAAATCACATAATTAACCCTACATGTTTCGCCAATCCATTGGCTTCATCGGGGGTAAGAAGTTTGTACAGAGTGATTTAAATAGATCTATGAAACAAAATTAAGACAAGAAATCAATATTTATTGCACAAAGCAGCAGGGAAAAGACATTTGGATGACCCAAAAAAGATGTAAAATATGAATGAATGAAGGCTGCCATACCCGCCAGTCCGTACAGAGGGCACGTCACGCTTCCGCGAAGGTCCCCAAAGGAGCCCGACCCAAATTGTGCCTACAGGTAGCTATTTAAGGGAAAAAGAAAGGGAATTTTATGAATATATAATAATTCAGAGATGGCTATTGCAGCAAATTGCTTGCTGCAAATAATAGACAACCCCATGAGGGACTAACCTAGTCTCCTGACCTACCAAAAAATAGTTAAAACCAACAGAGAATTAAAGTGGGGCGCTGAATAAAGTGTTCGGACCAATGTCCAATCACCGGAATTGAATCTGCGCTGTTCTGAAACAGAAAGTAAGTATGATGTTAATAATTAAATGGCTGTGTTATCTCAGTGAAAAAAGCCCATTTAGATATGTAGCGGCCACCCCCTCACCCTGTCCCCTTTAGCCTAGGGGTATGTCACGCGACAGGGGTGAGGGTGCGCTACGGCCCATGTCCTCCCCACTACTTGCGGGCGAGGTGAAGGCCAATACCTAATGTTTCCTCGGGCCGGTGTCCTGAACATATACCGAGTCTGTCGTGCAGAAACCTCCCTTTGCTCCCATTAACAGAGTCCATACACCGATCAAAGTCCAACGGTTAGATTTATTTCGTATCTTCAGTTACAAGGCAATGCGATGGCATGATACGGTGGAATGAGCAGGTCGAGGCACTATACTGATCTGGGTCCCTACACCCCCTATGCTATAACCGAGGGTTGTAGGAGTCTTGACATGAATACCTCCGTTGCGCTGCGGGCCTCTATCAGGGAAAGATGTCCTCCAAGGGAGTTACTGCAGGCCCATCCGTCACCGGGTTGACACTACACCGGGTCTTCGAACGAGTGACCTCCCCAGCCTCCTCACCTCAGATGCGGGTCCCCTCGCGAGGGGCGCCCTGGAGCAACTCCACCCTCGCGGGACCCAGTCGGAGTCACCGGGTCCCAGGCCTCCTCAATAGTACCTCATCCCAGGCTGAAGGTGCCTGGGATGGACTCCATCTTCATCCCGGCCAGGCCTAGGGTGCCTAGGCTGGGACCTTGAACCACCCGCACCCAGGCCTAAGGTGCCTGGGTGCGTGAAGAGATGATCCCCCGGAAAAAAGAACCTCGTGGCGAGGGCGTCTCCCCCTTTTATCTCCTCCCGTCGATACCACGGCGGGTTCCCCGCCCCGGCCGTACCATCTCCAGGAAGGGACAAAGAAGGGTAGCACTGCGGTAGTGCTTCTACCCCGAGCCAGTAGGTACACTGACACCTACTGGTCGAAGAGAATATTACACCACCCAATCCTCCACGAATAAGAAAAAGGGGTCTGAACCCTAACATAATTACACACTTGGGTCACACTACTCCCCAAGTGTACCCCACTAAATAGAGGACCCCGCTACACACTCCCCCCTGTGGTTTGACGCTGGTCCCCAGCATCAGGTGCACACCCATGTCTCCCAAAGAGTGGTGACATGAAGTGGGCCCCAGAGGCTATCCCTCAAATTTCTGGATACTAAATGTGCCAAGACCTGCTCAAAAGGAAAAGGGGAAATATAAAACGATAAACATTTGTATAAAACATCCGTTCTGTGCACATGTACAATCCCTCCCATCGCTGTCTAAGAACCACCCCACTCTCAGTAGTCTTGACCGATGAATCTCCTGCAGAAGGGAAACAACAAAAAGAAAACACATCCTAACACTCTGTGTTAACTTGGCATGAGTGGGTCTGTCGGCCGAGAGACCCGCTCACTCCAATAAGCAAGTAATGCATATGTAACATTTTCAAACATTCGTTGCGCAACACTGCCACCTGGTGACAGAGCTGCGGTAATGACACTTGGTGAGATCTTCATTCTTCCTGCTTTCCTACTCTGACTCTACCCCAAAAGTCTCTGCCTTTGGCACATGAAGAAAAGGGAGAGAAAAAAAAACACAACAGCTCCCAAGTCTCCAGTGAGTAAAAGAAAAGCCCAAATCAAAACAAAAGTAGGGCACAGTTCTAGGCTTCTGGGAATGTCTCATCCAGAAAGTTTCAACAGCAACAAGATAGGAGCTCACTCCTCCTATAAGTAGAACCTTGGATCCGGCAGAAACAGAGGCTTCAGGTGCCCGTCAAACACTTCCACTGAATACTCGACATCCTCTCCTTCTTTCCTACAGATGAGCACCTTATCAGCATGAATATGGCGCCCAAGTCTTCAATTAGCTCTGCAGTCCTTGAACTTTTTAGACACAGGCGGCGAACATGACAGGTATCGCCTGGCATGGGGTACTTTAAGCTTTTCCCATACAAACTCGTCATACCACCTTGGTCGCAGGACCTCGACTTCATACAATAAGTCCCGAGGCAAGTAGGGGTACTCCCACCCATATTCACGGGCGACTCTCTGGGAGAAAAGTCTCTGCAATCTGGCTAGGGGCGGCATCACATCTCGCTCACCTTCTCCTGGCTGTACGATGGCCTCCGGGTGCCGAGGTACCTTCACCATCTCAGGTTGCTTTGTCTTTGGTGCCCGCAACGAAGCACGCTGCGTCCTCACCATCAAAGCGGATGATGTAGTTGAGTGAGGAAAGTTGGTCGAAGGGTTAGATTTCCTCTGGAACTCCGGGGTCTGCGCCCGGAGCGTATTATCTTCTATGGACATGGGGGAATCCTGTGGTTTACTCAGCACAGGTAGCGGGCGTCTGTCCGAGCCCTTCCGTTGAAACAGCTCATCTATTTCCCCGTCATCCCCACAGTCTGACAACGACTCTAAGTCGGAGGTGTCATACATCTCGGCGGGAAGGTAGTCTCTAGTAGACGGAAGGCTACCTTCCCTTTCGGGCTCCACCGGCTGTGAACTCCCGACACCTCCAACCAACACCGCAGTCCCAGCCCCTAGCTCACCTGAACCTACTGAAGAACTGGGATGTCCGGGACTCTCTTCTCTACCGGCGCCATCCAGGCCAGGCAAGCGGCGGGGTGAAGCTCGACCACGACCACAGGAGGCCTGCACCAGGCCTATCTTCCTCTTCGGGGGTGGCAGCAGGGAGTCTGTGGTGACCGAAGCAGTGTCTTCGGATTTTTCTCTCTCAATCTCTGGTTGGGCAGTCACTTCGCCCTGGTCAAGGCGTACGGGGACCTCCGCAGAGGCCTGGATCTCTCCCTCCGGAGTGGCGGTTCCTGTGATGCAGTTGAGGCGTAGGGCCCGGGGCCTTTCCGTGTCTGGTTCAAACTCAAAAAGGAACTCCTTGCATGCCTCACATCGCCCGAATGGCTTTAGTTGGACCACCAGTCCCGAGCATCCGGGACAGATCACACCGAGAGCCTCCGTGTCTCTGCATGAATACAGAGCCAACTGTCCTCGGGGCCTAAGTCTTATCCCCGTGTCTGTCAGGGGAGCAGCAAATGCAGTCATCTTCGTGGGGTAAGGTACCGGTATCCACGGGGAGCTTGAGGCCATCCCGACCACTTGCTGTTCCATCACGCGCTGACCACGCGCCGGAGTCTCCATGTGTATTTCCACACGTGGCCAGACTCCTCCCACAACTTGTACGTTTTCGCGGGCTTCCGCCAGCCTCCGCCCACGAATTGTACAGTCATGGGGTGCCTTGTGGCGCAGTGCATTAACAGTCCCCACATGTAGTACTTCACACGGCTGGACCTTTCCCTTTCTACGCTCCTCTACGTGGGCCTTTCCCGACTTAGGGTCATGTCCACAACTCCGAGCAGGGATGCACTCTGGCCAATCACATGGCCGACCCGCTCGGAACTCCTCTGGGCAGCAAAGTTCAAACACAGACGCTCTCAGTTCCATCGCCAAGACACACGATATCCCGGACGACGAGCCCCCACGTGTAGCGGCCACCCCCTCACCCTGTCCTCTTTAGCCTAGGGGTATGTCACGCGACAGGGGTGAGGGTGCGCTACGGCCCATGTCCTCCCCACTATTTGCGGGCGAGGTGAAGGCCAATACCTAAGGTTTCCTCGTGCCGGTGTCCTGAACATATACCGAGTCTGTCGTGCAGAAACCTCCCTTTGCTCCCATTAACAGAGTCCATACACCGATCAAAGTCCAACGGTTAGATTTATTTCGTATCTTCAGTTACAAGGCAATGCGATGGCATGATACGGTGGAATGAGCAGGTCGAGGCACTATACTGATCTGGGTCCCTACACCCCCTATGCTATAACCAAGGGTTGTAGGAGTCTTGACATGAATACCTCCGTTGCGCTGCGGGCCTCTATCAGGGAAAGATGTCCTCCAAGGGAGTTACTGCAGGCCCATCCGTCACCGGGTTGACACTACACCGGGTCTTCGAACGAGTGACCTCCCCAGCCTCCTCACCTCAGATGCGGGTCCCCTCGCGAGGGGCGCCCTGGAGCAACTCCACCCTCGCGGGACCCAGTCGGAGTCACCGGATCCCAGGCCTCCTCAATAGTACCTCATCCCAGGCTGAAGGTGCCTGGGATGGACTCCATCTTCATCCCGGCCAGGCCTAGGGTGCCTAGGCCGGGACCTTGAACCGCCCGCACCCAGGCCTAAGGTGCCTGGGTGCGTGAAGAGATGATCCCCCGGAAAAAAGAACCTTGTGGCGAGGGCGTCTCCCCCTTTTATCTCCTCCCGTCGATACCACGGCGGGTTCCCCGCCCCGGCCGTACCATCTCCAGGAAGGGACAAAGAAGGGTAGCACTGCGGTAGTGCTTCTACCCCGAGCCAGTAGGTACACTGACACCTACTGGTCGAAGAGAATATTACACCACCCAATCCTCCACGAATAAGAAAAAGGGGTCTGAACCCTAACATAATTACACACTTGGGTCACACTACTCCCCAAGTGTACCCCATTAAATTGAGGACCCCGCTACACTAACATGGACAGGCGTTTTTAAGCTGTAAAAAACGCTCAAAAACGCGGCTGTAAAAACGTCTGTGGGCATGAGGCCTAATGAGCAGTGGAGTTAATGGGCTTTTTTCTGAACGCAAGAAATTCGCGTTCAAAGTGCCGTTTTTCGGCAGAAAAAAACGCAGAAAAACGCGCATAAACGCTCAAAAACGCTGGCCGCGAGCGTTTTTGAGCGTTTTTTGGTCCATTGGAAAAAAATTATTATTTTTTTTTTTAAAAGCTAAAAAAAGCTACACTGAAAAACGCTAATAAAAGCTAGTAAAAAAAAGCGGATAAAAGCTAGCTTTTTCTGCTGCTTTAAAAACAACAGTTTTTGAGCTTCTGTGTACATGGAGCCTAAACAAAAACCGTACTAATGTCTTCTTTTTGTTTGACTCCACAGTTCCCTAGCACACCACAGGAATGGCTGACTGTGGCAGATCAATTTGCCCAGCGGTGGGACTTCCCCAACTGCGGAGGGGCAATTGATGGGAAGCACGTCCACATAGTGCCGCCACCCCGTTCGGGGTCATACTATTTCAACTATAAAGGTTTTAATAGCATAGTGTTAATGGCGGTGGTGTCGGCACGATACGAGTTCCTGTATGTGGACGTGGGGAAGAACGGCCGGATGTCCGATGGCGGAGTATTCGCTGAGACGGAGTTCACTCACCATCTGCAGGCTGGGGGTCTTGCACTGCCTCCAGATGCAGACAACGTGGAAGGACTACCGTTCATTTTCATCGCGGATGAAGCTTTTGGACTTGGACCACACCTCATGCAGCCGTTTCCCCAACGCACCCTCACCCCGGAGAGGAGGGTTTTTAATTACCGGCTGGCCAGAGCCCGGAGAGTTGTGGAGAATGCCTTTGGGATAATGGCCAGCCGGTTCCGCCTGTTTCAGACAGCTATCCATTTGGCGGAATACAAACTGAACAACATTGTGTACTGCTGCTGCATATTGCACAACTTTCTAAGACAATTATCATCTACATATGTGTCATCAGTTGGGCCTGAGGCCGGTCCATCCGAGATGACCATTCTGACTGGCCTCAACACTGCCCGTACTGGCTTGGCCCCCCAAAGTGCCCGTGAAGTACGTGAGAAATACGTTGAGTACTTCACGGGTAGGGGGGCGATCGCAATGCCAGACCACATCTGACCTTTAGCTTTTTGCTAATAAAAATTTGTTTTATATTTACTACAAACTTGTTTTGTCATTCTTGTATTTTGCGTTTATGTGTCTCCCAGGTTCTAGTAGTGCCAAGTGTATTTGTCCTTAGTAAATAGCCTCAATTCTCACTGGTAAAAACCTTGATTTTGCATCTTCAGGACTGCTATTGAGCATAGAAAGAACAAGCCACACCTTTTTTAGACTTCCAGAATCTTTTTACTTTGTGCACCAAATTTTTTGGTGGTTTTCTAGATTAAACAATGTTATTTATTTTTTTGTTGGAGGTTTTTTTTGCAGAAACATGCATGGGTCAAAATCCCAAACTTTTTTTAAAAACATTCAAAAAATAATACAGTGAAAAAGACAAACATGAGATGGGGTGATGTCACCCCTGATCCATCCCAAATGTGAAGAACCACACTTTCTTTTTGGGGCTCAAATGGGTATCTTCAACATGATCCCATGGCTAAGGTAAACATGTGCTATCTGCCATCATGGGGGATCAATGGATGTGCTTTGGGGGTGAAACCCTTCCTCTCACCTACTTGAGTAGGGAGGAAGAGGTTGCACCCCCAAAACAGGAACATAGATATCCTGTGACGGCAGATAGCACATGTTGAGTCACTGTGTGCATTTTCACATTTGGGCAGGTTGAAATACCGTTGCACATTTTGGATGCCAAATAGCACACTTAAAAAGGGGAGGGGGGTTCAGACTGTTCGCCCCAAAATATCGATAATATTTTTATATTTCTGCTCAATCACATTCATTCGATTTCGCATGATGTCCATTTCGCTACTACATTCCATTATTTCCTGAATGATTATTTTTGCGCTAGCACTCGAGAATGGAGGATTTGGAGTTCCTGACACACCACCACGTTCAGCCCCTAAAAAAAAAAAAAAATTTGAAATATGCAGGCCTACATCTGTATTTACCCTGAAGTTGTGGTGACAGACACTGACCTGTTGTGCTGATAAGCTCCACCTCTCCTTCCTCCACCTCCCCTTCCTCCACCTCCGCTTCCTCCACCTCCGCTTCCTGAACATGCTGATCTTGGTCTGCTTTGTGATCTTTGGGGAGTTTCTGTGGTCTTTGGTTCCTAGTCTCCTCAGCTTGGTGTCCTCCCAGTCTCCTCTCCCCTATGGGAATGGCAAAAATAATGTATCCTTTAGCACACATAGATTTTAGGCCTGAAAATGTATTCATTGTTTTGAAGTGGGGTACAATTGATATTTGGGCCTGAGTTCCAAGATGAACATATGAGATCTTGCGAACTCTACAAAGCAGCATGTTATTTTTGAGGACACTCACAAATACACTTGGATAACCACCAAGGTATCCACTGGACCACCTGTGTGTGACACCGTTTATAAATTTGGTCATGTGGCCCAGACTATAGTATCTTGCTCCAGACAAAAAAGCTGAGTACACAACTGCTGGAGTGTCATCTCCTTTACCCAGAATCCAGTTTAGCCTTTCATTCACATTCTAGTTTTACTTACAACACATCATCTAGCCAACAATGTGTAGATAAACATTGTTTAATTAAAATGAGGCATGCCCACATGTAGTTTACGTGGATATGTGCCAAACATGTTTTGGGGAAGACGATCAAGTGTTTTTTACGACACATTTACCAAATAAGTGGACTCTCAACTTACCATAAAAGTTGTCATTTTAAAATGTGAAACCAGTCAAGCTAAGCACATGGTGCAAAACATGGAAGAATACATATTACAATGTGAAAGAACACAGTAAAAAAAAACTTACTTTTTTCTATGCTTTTTTGAAGCCTCCTATACTGCTCCGGCTCCCTCAGCTTTAGGTCAGACCACCTTTTACGGAGTTGTTCCTTGGATCTCCTGACCACATATTTTTTATAGAGAGTCCTTGCCACTTTGTCCATAATTTGAGACTTCCGGAGATTAGGGGTGTCGTATGGGCCATGCTTGCCGTCGTAATCCTTCCTCCGCAGAATGTCCACCATCTCCGCCATCTCAGCAAATGACATATTAGTCGCCTTGTATCTTTTTTTACTGGATCGGGACGTTTCCGCCTCCGGGCTTTCCTCGTCGGTAATTTCTAATAAAGAAGCCACCTGTGCCTGCGACATGTCGCCGTCTCACACGCTGATCGTTAAGGGGCGGGGAAATGCAGAAAAAGACCGTCATGGGCGGGCGACGAGGGCGGAGTTACACGCATGCGCAAGGTATAAAAAGGGGAAAGAAGTTATTAGGGATGCGCGGAGTAAGGACGACCGGAAGTGCACAAATGAACACAATTAACGTAAGAAGGGAACTGGGGCCTGCAGTGGCCTATAATGGTTCATGATTGTAAAGGGCAATATTGTGATAAGTTGAGGAGAATCAAATCTGATCTGTCTTTTTTTTTCCTTGTTTTTTTTACTTGCAGACAATAAAATATGCATAAACTACGTGAGCCGGATGTCATGTTGATTTTTATTGAGAAATATAAAGAACTGCGCAGCCTGTGGGAACTGAAACATCCAGCGTACGACAAGAGTGATGTACGTCGGGCAACTATTACCAAATTAGCAGATGATATGAAGCCATGGATCCCAGATGCAGACTACATTATGATAAATAATAAAATCAACAACCTGCAGAATTCCTATAAAAAAAAATACAAAGAAGTGCGCAAGTCGAAGAGATCAGGATCAGCAGCCGACGATGTAGTACAGCCCAAGCTGTGGTACTACAAACATCTTCAATTTCTGGATGACCAGACCGAGGCCAGGGAATCTATTTCCAGCCTTCCCTCAACCCTTCCTTCCACCCTTCCCTCCAGCGTTCCTTCCACCCTTCCCTCCACCCCTGCAGAGGTGGAGGAGGAGCCTCCTGAACTTGAAGAGCCAGATCTTCGCATCTTCAACCAGGTATAGTATTTTAGCACATAATTATTGCCCTCTAAGTAATATTGTGATGAAATTGTTGGATTAGCCCAAAATGATAACATCCCCCCCCAAAAAAAAAATGCACCAGTCATGATATCCAAATTGTGTGTGATAGATTCCCCAAAAAATCTAACTACGGTATGTTTTTTTATTTAAAAACAGGATGAGGCCAGCCAGGATGAAGAGGCTCAGGAATGTGGCAGGCAGCAGGAGGCAGGGCCAAGTGGGACTCAGCAGGTCCCCAGGCCTAGTGGCAGCACAGTCTCACAAGTGGCTCCCCTCCACGTCAGACCGCCAAACATCGGCAGATGACACAAGTGGAGGAGGAGTCACTAAAGATGATCCGTGAGGCTGCTGCCATCTTGAGGGCCCCCCTCAATCCTACAGAGGGTTTTAGTAGTTACCTGGCAGATAAGCTGCTCCAAATGGAGGCGGGACAACGGGCCCTCTGTGAGCACATTATCTATATGGCAGTTAACATGGGGGTGAGGGGGCAGCTGACTGAGGCCACCCATATCTCTCATCAGGCCAATCCTTCTCCTCCTTCTCCTCCTCCTCCTGCCACATTACCACCCACAGTGGCCCAGCCTGCAAGGGTGCGTGGACGGGGCCGTGGAGAGAAGGCTGCAGGGAAGCGTAGAAGGAAGGCTACAGCGAAGAGCAGGAGGTGATTCTCTGGCCTCGAGCTGCTCTTCCAGAAGTTGCAGGTTGATGGAGTACCACAGCTTGGGATGATGTATGTCTTTGGCTGCTGCTCCTGATTTCATGCTGTTGTTTATATCTTATTGTTCATCATAGTCAGGTCTGCATTTGGGATCTAATGACTTGATATTTTCTGCTAATTTCGGAATAGTTGCCCTTTGTTTTTTGTTTGCTTTTTTGCCAAAATAAATGGAGATTTGATTTTAGCCAACATACATGCCTGATGTGTTTTTTTTTTATGAGTAGCAATAACATTTCATAAATACAATGTGTAATTAATAACAAGGGACACCAACCTCCATGAGGAAACATGAAAATATAAAATATTGTGAGAAATTGACACACCAAAAAATGCACAACAAATTTAAAAACAAAAAAAAAAAGGTTTAGTGTAATTTGTGAGGTCGGCCTTTAAGAATCAAACTAATTATTCATAAGATCACAAGAAAGACATAAGTTTGTCAGAACCCGTGATAAAGATCTGCAGCAAAAACGACATTTTAAACACCATTCTAAAGCAAAAAACATGCACTGCATTAAACGAAGCAATAACTTGCAGAATGATGAATGTGCTCTCTCCATTAGGAACGCTAGTTTTACCAGAACGAGCGCTCCCGTCTCCTAATTCAGTCTGAGCATGCAAGGATTTTTTAACCGATGGACTTGCCCATAGACGATCGGAATTTACCATCGGTTTTTGATCCATCGGAAAATTTTAAAACAAGTTCTATTTTTTAAAACCGATGGAAAAAAGACCGATGGGTCCCATACACGATCGGTTTGTCTGATGAAAACAATCCATCGGACGGTTTTCATCGGTAAAACCGATCGTGTTTACAGGGCTTGAGAGGTTTATAATTTTCATATCCTCCTTAATAGTCATAGAGGACAAGGAGCTGTCTAGCGGTGTTGTCTCTGACTCCTGGTGACAGTACGATCTCCTCTCTGATTGTCGCCTTGTGTTTGGTTTTTTCCTCTTCCTGAGTTCCTTCCTCCTGCTATTGTTCCTTGTTTGCCTGATTTCAGAATGCCCTTGGGGGGAGGGTAGTCCTCCAATTCCAAGTGATCTTTGTCTAAGAAAGATACTGTATTGGGTATTTCATCCTCACTTCCAGATGATTGGACTCCCGTGACTGTACCTGAATGGGAAGGGTTTCTATGTTGGCGAGATCTACCCCGATGACCTCTAGTATTTAAAGTGGAGCTCCACCCTAAATTTCAACTTCTGCGGATCGGAACCCTCCCCCCCTCCGGTGTCACAATTGACACTTTTCAGGGGGGAGGGGGGTGAAGATACCTGTCTAAGACAGGTATTTTCACCCACATCCAGGAGTTCTCTCTCCGGGAATCTGCGGGAGTGACGTCACTTCCCGCAGACTTCCCGTAGTGTTCTGGGAGACACTCGGCTCCCAGAACACAGGAGCACCAATCAGAACGGCGCAGCGCGACTCGCGCATGCGCTGTAGGGAACCGGGCAGTGAAGCCGCAAGGCTTCGCTTCCTGGTTCCCTCAGCGAGGATGGCAGAGGGGGCAGCAGAGTGACGAGCGATCGCTCGTCCTCTGCTGCAGACGTCGCTGGACTCCAGGACAGGCAAGTGTCCAAATATTAAAAGCCAGCAGCTGCTGTAGCTGTAGCTGCTGGCTTTTAATATTTTTTTTTTCAGGCGGAGCTCCGCTTTAAGTCAAAGATTTCATCTTTAGCCCAATCATCTAAATTCCGTCTAAATTTATTTTGTTTGGTGATTTAAATTTTTTTTTGCGTTTTATCAATTTCTTTTTTAAGAATATCATTTAGTTTGTCAAAATCTGTGCTATCTTTGAAGGGTTCTAATTTGGCCCCACTCTCAGATATTTGCTGCTGTAATGTCAATAACTGTTCCTTCTCCTCCTCAACTATGAGTTTCATAACCTCAAGGCCATGATTGATGCATTACTTTTTCCATTTTTTCAAGAATTTTTCTGTATGGATGTGAGCCGCAGGAACTACACGCTCTCTTAGACCACGGGGTATTATTCCTCTATTTATGTATGACTCAAGTGAGAGAACATCCCACCTATGGTTTTAAGATCTAATGATCAATTTTTTATGCTCTTTAAAGAGTGGTCTAATGTCGTCTAGTGCTATCGGCTCAGCTCCTGTCAGATCCTCATCAAATATGGGCTTAATTTCTTGGTCAAATTCATCACCTGGTACAAATGCCATACAAAAAACAATTAAAGGGTCCTGTCTAGGATAAAGACACAAAGGTGAAAGGGAACAACATTCATCAATGAAGTCATACCAAGGGATCCCTAGTAGGGATGAGCTTCGTGTTCGAGTCGAACACACGTTCGACTCGAACATCGGCTGTTCGATCGTTCGACGAAGATCGAACGTTATGGTCCGTTCGCGCCAAATTCGAGTGGCGCGTCACGGCCCATAATTCACTGCGGCATCGCAGTGCATTGCTGGCTGATGATTGGCCAAGCATGCACTATGACCCGCATGCTTTGGCCAATCACAGCGCAGAAAAAACGGAGAGCCGTAATTGGCCAAAGCCAGGGTGGCTTTGGCCAATTATGGCTCAGGGGGTTTAGTACACGCCCCACGCTATATAAGGCCACCTGGAAGTCGGCCTTGTGTAGTGTGTTGGCATTTGTGAAAGAGACAGTTTCAGAGAGAGAGACAGTGTCATTTATATTGAGTTAGATAGAGCAGGCAGGCGAGTCAGTTAGCTGCTGTAACAGTGTGTAGAGGATATATATGCATGCTAGGTGTTGTATATATATTTATACACTGTATTGAGTTTAGCTAGATCCGTTCCTGTTAGTCTCTATACTGTGACAGGCAGGCAGGTGATTGTGCTAGCTGCAGACAGTCAGTGTTTCACTTAGTGTACTACTGTGTGCTTTGCATAGCATTCACCTAAAGCTCACCTGGATACAGTTATTCTCTATACTGTGACAGACAGGCCGGTGATTGTGCTAGCTGCAGACAGTCCGTGTTTCACTTAGTGTACTACTGTGTGCTTTGCATAGCATTCACCTAAAGCTCACCTGGATACAGTTATTCTCTATACTGTGACAGGCAGGCCGGTGATTGTGCTAGCTGCAGACAGTCAGTGTTTCACTTAGTGTACTACTGTAGCAAGGGGAAGGCGATACTTATTGTGGATACGGGTGCTGCACACCCCCGATAGAAATTGTGAGGAAAATGAAGGTACCCCTGGGGGTTTTGAGTTGCAGCAATGAGTAAAAAATTTAAATTTGTTTATAAAAATATGAAGGTTTTATTTATATATAGAAAATTAACATGATTAATAAGAATCAGGACATGAGCTCCAAATTGCATATTAATAAAACTGACACATGACACTAAAACAATCCATTAGGGTATGGTACCACATAGGAAATTGTAGGCAAGAAGGACGCAATAGCCCCTACGCGTTTCGACCTTGAATAGCGGTCTTCTTCAGGGGGTATAAGCTTTGCGCACTTAGATTCTATAATGAAACATATATGTATGTCAATAAAATACAATACAAGAAACAGCCAATAAACCAAAGGCACTTTGCAAGAACACCTATAAGGTGCATTGCCAGTGCACATATGATGTTGTACGGGGAGATGGTTCAAAATCTTCTCACCTTGTAAACTGCCAGATATGGGGCATTCTATATTCAACGCTATGCGAATGCAAGGCGTCCTATGTAGGCAAGACTAAAAAATGAAGTTTGGCGTAGTATCACCAAACATGTATACAACATGATAATTTAACCACTTAACGACCGCTCACTGTATATATACGTCGGCAGAATGGCACCGACAGGCACAATCACGTACAGTGTACGTGATTGCCTTTGTACAGTTGGGGGGTCCGATCGGACCCCCCTCCTATACAGTGAGCGGTCGTTATCCGTTGGGGAGCGATCCGACATGAGGGGGCGGCCATTCGATTCCGGCCACCCCCCCCGCGATCGCTCCCGGCGAATGGAAATGCTCCCTCTGCCTGTGTAATGTTTACACAGGCAGAGGAAGCAGGAGGAAGTGATGTCATCTCTCATGCGGCGCTCACATATACCGAGCGCCGTACAAGAGAAGACACACAGGTCAGTACACTAACACTACACTGACACCAGGACACATAGGCACACAAATGGCCCCCCCAGGCCCCCCCAGATCACCCCCCAGCCCCCAGTCACAGTGTCACTGATTGCAGTGACCATTTATTTACTGATCACTGCAATCAGTGACATTTGTGACTGTAAAAGTGTCACTACATTTAGTTTTAGGTCCAGTGTAGCCCCCTAACCCCCCCCTAATAAAAGTTTAACCCCCTGATCACCCCCCAGATAACCCTTTCACCCCCTAGCACCGCCGTCGCTAAGCGATCATTTTTCTGATCGCTGTCTTAGCGTCGGTGATGCAGATCGGTAGCCAGTAATTTTCTTTAGGTTCGCCGCAGGTTTTTATAGCGTCGGGTACCCCCATAAATTATCTAATAAAGGTTTAACCCCCTTGATCGCCCCCCAGGTAACCCTTTCACCCCCTATCACGACTGTCGCTAAGCGATCATTTTTCTGATCGCTGTCTTAGCGTCGGTGATGCAGATCGGTAGCCAGTAATTTTTTTTAGGTTTGCCGCAGGTTTTTATAGCGTCAGGTACCCCCATAAATTATCGAATAAAGGTTTAACCCCTTGATCGCCCCCCCAGGTAACCATTTCACCCCCTATCACCACTGTCGCTAAGCGATCATTTTTCTGATCGCTGTCTTAGCGTCTGTGATGCAGATCGGTAGCCAGTAATTTTTTTTAGGTTTGCCGCAGGTTTTTATAGCGTCAGGTACCCCCATAAATGATCTAATAAAGGTTTAACCCCCTTGATCGCCCCCCAGGTAACCCTTTCTCCACCTATGGGACGTTGTCTTTGTTTGTTTTTGTTTTTGTGTCTCTCCACCTATGGGGCGTTGGCTCTTTGCCCTATGAGGGAGGAGCTACTGAGTTCCCGGGGGGTCCTCCCCCTCCACCTAATTAGTGGCCCACATGCACATGTCCCCATATAAAGGGTAGGTAGAGGTCTCAGCACTGCGTGACTTTGATAAAGAAGTTTTACACTTCGAAACGCGTCAGCCGATAGTGCACCCCATCACGGTCTCCTTGATCGGTCGAAGTGTGGTTTGGGTTCACATGCTGCAGCTTCCAAGGCACTGTTTGTACAATGCGAACTTTTGTACTAGTTTTGTGAGTACCTTTTCATTGCTTTCATTTTAAATAAATTTTCCTAAACGATATCACACCAGGCTGGTGCACCCTTGTTTTTTCCTTTTTTTCAACCCTTTCACCCCCTAGCACCACTGTCGCTAAGCGATCGTTTTTCTGATCGCTGTCTTAGTGTCGGTGATGCAGATCGGTAGCCAGTAGTTTTTTTTAGGTTCGCCGCAGGTTTCTATAGCGTCAGGTACCCCCATAAATTATCTAATAAAGGTTTTAACCCCCTAATTGCCCCTAGTTAACCCTTTCACCAGTGATCACCATATAAGTGTTACGGGTGACGCTGGTTAGTTAGTTTGCTTTTTATAGTGTCAGGGCACCCGCCGTATATATAACCCAATAAAGGTTTAACCCCCTGATCGCCCGGCGGGTGATATCAATTAGGTTTTAGCGTCAGAGAGGGTCTGCGTCACACCCCAGGCAGCGTCAGGTTAGTGCCAGTAGCGCTAACACCCACGCGTGAAGCATACACCTCCCTTAGTGGTATAGTATCTGAACAGATCAATATCTGATCTGATCAGATCTATACTAGCGTCCCCAGCAGTTTAGGGTTCCCAAAAACACAGTGTTAGCAGGATCAGCCCAGATACCTGCTAGCACCTGCGTTTTGCCCCTCCGTCCAGCCCAGGCCACCCAAGTGCAGTATCGATCGATCACTGTCACTTACAAAACACAACACACATAACTGCAGCGTTCGCAGAGACAGGCCTGATCCCTGCGACTCCAGTGCTGTAGGAGGTGATTTCACCACCACAGTTAAAAAAAAAAGCATATATGCCGAAGCATTGGGGCAGCAGGGGCGGAGGAGCGATTTTGCTCCTAATGCCGCGTACATACGGTCGAAATTCCGACGGAGGCTTGCCCGTGGAAAAGTCCGACCATGTGTGTGCGGTATAACTTTTTTGCGGGAGGATGCCCCCATGCTTCGGCATATATAAATGGTGCATGTATGCCCATCATTAGAAGTGGGTGAATGAAGGGAGGTATTCTAATGGTGGGCATACCCACCGATCAATCTCTTTTTTCGTTCAGCCAACTGGCTGCATGAAAAAAAAAAGATTACAATACATGTCCAACAAGGACCAGCAACGTACTGGTATGTTGCTGGACTTTGAATGTTTATACCAGAATGATGCCTGCGGGTTTAGGTATCATCTTGGTATCATTCTTTTCAGCCAGCGGCCGGCTTTCATGTAAAAGCAATCCTAGTGGCTAATTAGCCTCTGGACTGCTTTTACAAGCAGTGGGAATGTCCCCCCCCCGGATATAAAAAGCGCCATTGGGAAATTGGGAAAGCATTTTATCACACCGATCTTGGTGTGGTCAGATGCTTTGAGGGCAGAGGAAAGATCTAGGGTCTAGAAGACCCCAGTTTTTTCAAAAAAGAGTACCTGTCACTACCTATTGCTATCATAGGGGATATTTACATTCCCTGAGATAACAATAAAAATGATAAAAAAATATAAAAATATGGAAGGAACAATTTAAAAATAAAATAAAAAAGCAAAATTAATAATAAAAAAAAAAAAGCACCCCTGTCCTGCCCTGCTCTTGCCCAATGGCGAACGCAGGTGCTAGCAGGTATCTGTAAATCTAACGGGGTAACCTGTAAAGGCTTTTAAAGGCTTTTAAAAATGTATGTAGTTTGTCGCCAATGCGCGTTTGTGCGAAATTTTAAAGCATGTCGTGTTTGGTATCTATGTACTCGGCCTAAGATCATCTTTTTTATTTCATCAAACATTTGGGCAATATAGTGTGTTTTAGTGCATTAAAATTAAAAAAAGTGTATTTTTCCCCCAAAAAATGCGTTTGAAAAATCGCTGCACAAATACTGTGTAGAAGAAAAAAATGCAACACCCACCATTTTAATCTGTAGGGCCTTTGCTTTAAAAATATATATAATGTTTGGGGGTTCAACATAATTTTCTTGCAAAAAAAAAAAATGTTTTCATGTAAACCAAAAGTGTCAAAAAGGGCTTTGTCTTCAAGTGGTTAGAAGAGTGGATGTAAGCTTCCTAATGTTGTGTATAAAATGCCAGAACAGTTCAAAACCCCCCCAAATGACCCCATTTTGGAAAGTAGACACCCCAAGCTATATACTGAGAGGCATGTCGAGTCCATGGAATATTTTATATGTTGACACAAGTTGCGGAAAAAAGACAATTTATTTATTTATTTATTTATTTTTTGCACAAAGTTGTCACTAAATGATATATTGCTCAAACATGCCATGGGCATATGTGGAATTACACCCCAAAATACATTCTGCTGCTTCTCCTGAGTACGAGGATACCACATGTGTGAGACTTTTTGGGAGCCTAGCCACGTACGGGACCCCAAAAACCAAGCACCACCTTCAGGCTTTCTAAGGGTGTAAATTTTTTATTTCACTTCTCACTGCCTATCACAGTTTCGGAGGCCATGGGATGCCCAGATGGCACAAAACCCCCCCAAATGACCCCATTTTGGAAAGTAGACACCCCAAGCTATTTGCTGAAAGGTATTGTGAGTATTTTGCAGATCTTGCTTTTTGTCACAAAGTTTTGAAAATTGAAAAAAAAAAAAAATATATATATTTTCTTTCTTCATTTTCAAAAACAAATGAGAGCTGTAAAATACTCACCATGCCTCTCAGCAAATAGCTTGGGGTGTCTACTTTCCAAAATGGGGTCATTTGGGGGGGGTTTTGTGCTATTTTGGCATTTTATGGCCTTCGAAACTGTGATAGGTAGTGAGGAGTGAAATCAAAAATTTGTGCCTAGAAATCCTGAAGGCGGTGCTTGGTTTTCGGGGTCCCGTACACGGCTAGGCTCCTAAAAAGTCCCACACATGTGGTATCCCCGTACTCAGGAGAAGCAGCAGAATGTATTTTGGGGTGCAATTCCACATATAACCATGGCATGTGTGAGCAATATATCATTTAGTGACAACTTTTTGTAATTTTTTTTTTTTTTTGTCATTATTCAATCACTTGGGACAAAAAAATAAAATATTCAATGGGCTCAACAGGCCTCTCAGCAATTTCCTTGGGGTGTCCACTTTCTAAAATGGGGTCATTTGGGGGGGTTTTGTGCTATTTTGGCATTTTATGGCCTTCAAAACTGTGATAGGTAGTGAGGAGTGAAATCAAAAATTTGCGCCCTTAGAAATCCTGAAGGCGGTGCTTGGTTTCCGGGGGCCCGTACGCGGCTAGGCTCCCAAAAAGTCCCACACATGTGGTATCCCCGTACTCAGGAGAAGCAGCAAAATGTATTTTGGGGTGCAATTCCACATATAACCATGGCATGTGTGAGCAATATATCATTTAGTGACAACTTTTTGTAATTTTTTATTTATTTTTTGTCATTATTCAATCACTTGAGACAAAAAAAAAAAATATTCAATGGGCTCAACATGCCTCTCAGCAATTTCCTTGGGATGTCTACTTTCCAAAATGGGGTCATTTGGGGGGGTTTTGTACTGCCCTGCCATTTTAGCACCTCAAGAATTGAGATAGGCAGTCATAAACTAAAAGCTGTGTAAATTCCAGAAAATGTACCCTAGTTTGTAGACGCTATAACTTTTGCGCAAACCAATAAATATACGCTTATTGACATTTTTTTTACTAAAGACATGTGGCTGAATACATTTTGGCCTAAATGTATGACTAAAATTGAGTTTATTCGATTTTTCTTATTACAAAAAGTAGAAAATATCATTTTTTTTCAAAATTTTCGGTCTATTTCCATTTATATCGCAAAAAATAAAAATCGCAGAGGCAATCAAATACCATTAAAAGAAAGCTCTATTTGTGGGAAGAAAAGGACACAAATTTCGTTTGGGTACAACATTGCATGTCCGCACAAATTACAGTTAAAGCAGCGCAGTGCAAAATTCTGAAATCACCTCTGGTCCTCTAGCTACCAAATGGTCCGGGGCTTAAGTGGTTAAACTGTTATTTGTCTCTGGTAGACATGTGGTTTATAAACACAATTACAAAATACCCAAAATTTCATTTGTCGCCTTAGACCGGATACTTATACCGGCCAGAGGCGGCGACTGGAACAGAATTTCTCGACTACAAGCCACTGTATACTCAGGCTTGAACTAATCCATTTCCTTCTCCCCCCATACTCAAGGGATTTGTATCAGAAAAAAGCAATGACAGATTACATAGGGGTTTTTGGCCCTCAATTCTCGGATCCCCCGATCCCCCCTCCTCCTTCCACATTGTCCTGCCACTGTCCAACCATTATATCTCTGCCTTCATAGCCCTACAATACATGGTTTCTCTCGTTGAGGTTTTTGTCAAAATTATTTCTTTGCTTTTTGTCCTTGTTTATTTAATTTGTATTACCATCCAATTATGGAATATGTTTTTTCCAAAAATGTTGTTACTGATATATCTACACATAATATGTATGTGTCCTTTCTGATATAATCTAAAACAGGGATATGCAATTAGCGGACCTCCAGCTGTTGCCAAACTACAAGTCCCATCATGCCTCTGCCTCTGGTTGTCATGCTTGATGCTGTCAGAGTCTCGCTATGCCTCATGGGACTTGTAGTTTGGCAACAGCTGGAGGTCCGCTAATTGCACATCCCTGATCTAAAACTTCCCTGTGTATGCTTATACCCTAGGGATGACATCTGGCCTAAGGACGTTTGGTCGCTTCGTGGCCTCTCCATCGTCAAACATCAGCCTTTGGTCCCAACCATGAACTGACACCAAGCAGCATCCGGGTGCACCCCCAGGTCTCACGGCAGGCAGGGGGGCTTGCGGTACCCAAGCTTGGTGCTTTGGGTCCCTCTTATGCCCATACTCCCTGATGGCCATTGGGATTCAGCCACCAGGGGGAGCGCCCAGCTTGCCGGCGGCATCCCGTGATCTCTGAAGACCAAGCATGCTCCTCCACGCATGCGCGCGCGGCACGTGAGGAGCGTGTTGACGTCACGCCGCCTTCGGACGGCGTCATTGATGGCGGTGGCCAGGGACATCCTGTCCTTCCGGAACGCCGGGGAGGCCGCGCGATGGCCGCCATTCGTGGCGGCCACAGGGCCCCCCCATATATATGGGGCATGGTCGGAGGGGGTGGGAGGGGGCTTTGCAGGGTCACCACGGTGAGTGGGCTAACACTGCACCAGCTCAGACACGGTTAACTTCCCCCGCTGTCTGCACCTGGAGGGAGGATACAAACTGTTGGGAGGGGGGTGTAACACCCACTCACACCGATCCTATTGGCTCTTTCAGCCTTTAAAACCTCCAACTCACAAGCACAGTCTCATACAGAGCCCTCTGGTGATAAAGACGGAGGTGTATTCAATACTGCAGGTCCAGAATAGTAAGTAGACAGCCTGATTGTTATGGCAATTTTACTAAGGATCTTTATCCTTGTTCTATGTACAACATGGATATTTTTTCCTCCCTACATGTCAGCATACTAATTCGGGTATGCTTAGGATACTCTAACATCACAGTAAAGTCTATGGGATTTTCTTCCATTCACCAACCTTTATGGTTCCACACATATGTTTTCTCTGACAATTCAGGTAATTAAACCTTCCCCTTTTTTCCTTTTCCTTCTTGTGTCAGCTATCACCTACCAGCACCATTCCCAATATGTTTTATATTTTTCACATGCCGGTTTTCACTGTTCAGCTCTTTAGTTTCCCTATTCTCATTTAATTTCACTCTCTTTCACTTCTCACACACACACTGCTAATACACATATCACACACCCATCATTAAATCACATATGCAGCTTCCACCGCCCATCCCCACACACACAACACACCTTTTCTGTTTTCCCCTTTTTTTTTTCCCCCCCTTTCCTCTGACTTCTTTCTTTCTTTTTCCCTTTTTTCCTTTCTCTATTCTTTTCCTCCCCTCTTCACTCAGTGTTTCACCTGTGTATCCACACACCTACGTTTATGCTTCACACAACATTTTTTCCTTTTCTTTTTCCTCATTTCTTTTCTTCTTGATCAATTCCGATCACCATTCACAGAACACACATTTGTTCCTCACTTACACCCATGCCAAGCTGCATACACTCCCACAGCCCTCTTGGGGGTTTTTCTGTCTTTCATTCATCATCTTTATTCATTATTCACATTTCACTTTTTTGAGGTTTCCTTTTTTTTTTTTTCTCTCTCCCCCTATGTCTCATCTTTCTTTCATTGTAGGTTTTATTATTATTTACTCATTACCGACTTTAATATATTCTACTAATTATACCTATCCGGATATTTTTTGTAGGGCCTTTTTCGATTGGTCTGCTGGGTCTCCCCTTTCTTTCCTCCCCCCCAAGCCCCTCCCCCCCATTCCCACCTGCTAGCCCGGGGCGGATTGGGCGTGTGCAGGATTCTTTGTCCCACATCTCTTTGGCCCTTGCTCTGTTCCCCTCCCCCACCGCCTCCCCTAAGGTGGGGGGCTGCGAGCGCGACCTCTCGTAGGCCTGTGTGGTTCTGCACTCCCGTGAATGTCTCACCGTGTCCTTCTGTGGTACTCCATCCGATCCCCTTCTGCAAGCTCAGGAGAATTATTTGCTGATGTTTCCCGACGGTGGGGCCACCCTGTGATCACTGGTCCCGGCTACTGATGTCTATTTGGGTATGTATTTAATGATATTAAACATCACGAATACCTCAACACTTACATTCAATATCATATGTGCACTGGCAATGCACCTTATAGGTGTTCTTGCAAAGTGCCTTTGGTTTATTGGCTGTTTCTTGTATTGTATTTTATTGACATACATATATGTTTCATTATAGAATCTAACTGCGCAAAGCTTATTCCCCCTGAAGAAGACCGCTATTCAAGGTCGAAACGCGTAGGGGCTATTGCGTCCTTCTTGCCTACAATTTCCTATGTGGTACCATACCCTAATGGATTGTTTTAGTGTCATGTGTCAGTTTTATTAATATGCAATTTGGAGCTCATGTCCTGATTCTTATTAATCATGTTAATTTTCTATATATAAATAAAACCTTCATATTTTTATAAACAAATTTCAATTTTTTACTCATTGCTGCAACTCAAAACCCCCAGGGGTACCTTCATTTTCCTTAGTGTACTACTGCGTGCTTTGCATAGCATTCACCTAAAACTCACCTGGATACAGTTATTCTCTATACTGTGACAGGCAGGCAGGTGATTGTGCTAGCTGCAGGCAGTCAGTGTTTCACTTAGTGTACTACTGTATGCTTTGCATAGCATTCACCTAAAGCTCACCTGAATACAGTTATTCTCTATACTGTGACAGGCAGGCCGATGATTGTGCTAGCTGCAGACAGTCAGTGTTTCACTTAGTGTACTACTGTGTGCTTTGCAAAGCGATCACCTAAAGCTCACCTGAATACAGTTATTCTCTATACTGTGACAGGCAGGCAGGTGATTGTGCTAGCTGCAGGCAGTCAGTGTTTCACTTAGTGTACTACTGTATGCTTTGCATAGCATTCACCTAAAGCCTACATTTTTGATGCAATACTTTGCAACAGGGCTCATTGCTGCACTCTAAGTACAGTATCTGTGAGGGGTTGCAGTGTTGTGGCACCAGCACCAGTGCCTAAGGTCCAATTTTTCTGCCCCTGTTTAACAGGGGCGTGTATTTACAATTTTTTATGCAATGCTTTGCAGCAGGGTTCATTGCTGCGCTCCAAGTACAGTATCTGTGAGAGGTTGCAGTGTTGTGGCACCAGCACCAGTGCCTAAGGCCCAATTTTTCTGCCCCTGTTCAACAGGGGCATGTAATTACAATTCTTGATCTAATATTTCACAGCTGGGCCCATTCCTGCACCCACCAAGAGTAACTGTGAGGACTTACAGTGTTGTGGCACCAGCACCACCACCAAAGGCTGAATTTTTCCTACCACTGTTCAACAGTGGCATGTACAGTAAATAAAATTCCTGATATAATAGTTGACAGCAGGGCGTTCCAGTGCCCACCAAGAGTAACTGTGAGGGCTTACAGTGTTGTGGCAACACCGACACCTAAGGGGCAAATTTCTGCAGAGTATATATGGCAGGCCCCTACTTTCAAACATCCAACTTACAAACGACTCCTACTTGCAAACGGAAGGAGACAACAGGAAGTGAGAGGAAATCTACCCCTAGGAAGGGAAATGATCTCCTGTAATGCCGCATACACACGACCGCTTTTCATGTCAAGAAAAAAAACGTCGATTTTCTCGACGTTATTTTTCTTGTTTCCTCTCAAGCCTGCCTTGCCTACAGACGATCGTGAAAAAAACTGATCTAGCAAAGCGCGGTGACGTCCAACACGTACGACGGCACTATAAAGGGGAAGTTTCATTTTGTTCGCGCCACCCTTTTGGCTGCTTTTGCTGATTTCGTGTTACCGCGTGTTAGTAAAAGTTTGGGAAGAGACGATTCGCTCTTTTCAGTCTTCGTGCTTTAAAGATCATTTTCGGGAGTTCGGTTTGCGCTTGTGGGTTTGTATCTGGCTTTCAGTGCGTGTAGTGAGTTCGTATCTGTTTTTGCAGTGCGTTCTTGTCCGCTCGTTACTGTTTTTCAGCTCGTTCTTCATAGGCCTTGCTGTTCTTCAGTGCGTTCTTTTAGTTCGTTCTGATTAGACGACCGTTTTGAAGCCATGTTGCGGGTACGTTCTTGTCGCCGAGATCGTGCTGTGCTTGCTGCTGGGCTTGTTGCTATGTCCCAGATCCGGTCCATGAGGAGGGTGAGGAGGAGTTCATGGACCAAGAATTGGTTGCTCCAGAGGGACCAATTATGTCATATGCCTCTGCTGCGGGAGATCCGGGAGAATAACCCTGATGATTTCAGGAATTTTCTTAGGATGTCTGACCCCGTTTTTCAGCAGCTCTTGGCTTTGGTGTCCCCCTATATCACCAGGCAGGACACCGTTATGCGGGAAGCCATTACTGCTGAGCAGAGGCTCATCGCCACGTTGCGATACCTTGCGACTGGGAGAAGCTTGCAGGACCTCAAGTTCTCGACAGGCATCTCCCCCCAGGCTCTGGGCGTCATTATCCCTGAGACCTGCTCTGCCATTATCCAGGTCCTTCATGAGGACTATCTTAAGGTAAGTTTTCTCCTTTATAAACATCACAATCTATGTTTTTTTTATGCTTGATAATGTATAGTATATTTTGAACTGTCTCTAATTACCATGATTTGAATATGCTGTGAATGTCCCCTTTGTCCCCCTGCATGTTGTAAGCTTTGAATAATATGTTTTTTGGCTACATGCATATTTGTTTTTAAACCAATCTCCAGCATTAGATCCTGGGCCCAAACACACCTAGCCTAGTCAATCCCCATTTTTGTTTTTGACGCTCCATTGTAGTGCTTAGATTGCCTGATTTCCCCCCCCCCCCCCCTAATTCTTTGATTTTTGTCTAATCTACACAAATAAATTACATAGTACTATAGATTTGAATTATGATGTCCCCAACTCATCTTAACCCCCCACCCTCTAAAGAATTTCACAGGTCCATCAGAGTGGGTGATGTTTTTGTTGCTTATTTTTCTATCTTATTCAAGCGGACCTCCATCCAAAATTTTGGGGTCCGCTCATCGTAACCCTCCCCCGGTGTCAAAATTGACACCTTTCAGGGGGGAGGGGGGTGAAGATACCTGTTTAAGCCAGGTATTTTCACCCACATCCGGGAGTCATCTCTGCGGCAAATCTGCCTGAGCCAAGTCACTTCCCGCAGAAGACCCGTAGTGTTCTTGGAAACACTTGTCTCACAGAACACAGGAGGACCAGTCTGAACTGCGCAGCGCTTCTCGTGCATGTGCGTTTGGGAACCGGGCAGTGAAGCCGCAAGGCTTCTCTTCCTGGTTCCCTCACCAAGGATGGCAGAGGGGGCAGCAGAGTGACGAGCAATTGTTCGTCCTCTGCTGCGGACGTTGCTGGACTCCAGGACAGGTAAGTGTACAATTAGCAAACCTCTGCAGCTGCTGTAGCTGGAGCTGCTGTGTTATTTTATATTATTTTGGCTGCGTAGCTCCGCTCTAAAATCCTCCTTCCAAATTAATGCTATACTGATGTTTTGCCCAGAGTGTTTTGGGCTAACATGCTTGCAATGTATAGGTAGTAAAGTATATACATTTTTTTGTTCCTTTAACTCCACAGTTACCATCGACGCCACAGGAATGGCAGAATGTGGCATCTGATTTTTCTCAGCGGTGGAACTTTCCCAACTGTGGAGGAGCCATTGATGGCAAGCACGTCCGCATCGTGCCACCAGCCCATTCTGGCTCGTTTTTTTTATAATTATAAAGGCTTCCACAGTATTGTGCTCATGGCGGTGGTGTCTGCCAACTATGAGTTTCTATTTGTTGATGTTGGGAAAAATGGGCGGATGTCTGATGGTGGTGTTTTCGCCCAGACCGAGTTTGCAGACCGGCTTCTTTCAGAGGACCTGGCATTGCCACCTGCTGAAGATAATGAACATGGCCTCCCGTTTGTGTTCCTGGCAGATGAGGCTTTTGCGCTTGGACCACATTTGATGAGGCCTTTTCCCCAAAGGTCCCTCACCCCTGAGAGGAGGGTATTTAATTATCGTCTGGCCAGAGCGCGAAGGGTGGTCGAAAATGCCTTTGGCATCATGGCCAGTCGCTTCCGCCTTTTTCTGACTGCGATAAACATGGCGGAGTATAAATGGAACCATTTGGTCATGTGCTGTTACATACTGCACAATTTTTTACTCAAAAACTCAAACAATTATCTAGCTACAGTTGGCCTTCAGGGCACACAGTGCTTGGATGGACCATTGGCAGCCCAGTTAGCTGGCCCTACAGGCTTGGCCCCCCAAAGCGGCCGTGATGTGCGGCAACGCTATCTAGAATATTTTATGGGTAGGGGGGCCATTGCAATGCCTGATCATTTTTAAACCAATTTTGGTCATAATAAAAAATAATATACTGGAAACATCTTGTTTGCTTTTCTTTTGTTGTATTTGTTCTTTCTCCTAGGTCAGTGATGGTGAACCTTGCCACTCCAGATGTTTTGCAACTCCATTTCCCATGATGCTCAACTACACTGCAGAGTGCCTGAGTAACATTAGAAATGTAGTTCCAAACCATCTGGGTTGCCAATGTTCACCATCACTGTCCTCGGTTATACTAGTGCAGTTGTAGTCCCATGTTTTTTCCTAACAAGTAAATTACAATCATTTATAGAGTCTAAACACACACATTTTTTTAGGGGGGGGGGGGGGCAACATTGATATAAGAAGCCACACATTGTTTAGTGATTAAAATTTTTTTATAGGAGTTTAAAAATTTTCACGTTTGTATCAAAATATACCCCAATTTTTTTGGGGAATTTTTTTTTTTTTTTCTCTTTTTACAACTCAGTACAAAAATGTACAACACGAACAATATACCTTTATAGAAATAAAAGATTTCCCCCCCAAAAAAATAATAAAAAATTTTGTAGAATATATACAAGTTTTACACCCTCCCAAGAATATGCTCTAGTTTTTTCAGTCTTTTCTCCATGATTTTGTTGGTTTGGCACATCTGGAACAGGTTGTCTTTTATCTTTTCAACCTCCCGAGAGCAGACCCTCACTTGTTTCAGCAACATCTGGGCAGTGGCTCTGGTGAAGGTTGCTGGTGCCGCAGGCATTAAAGTCCCTTGAAGTAGTGAAAAGAAAACGTCTTACTAAATATACAGGCCAACATCTATTACCTGAGGCTGTGGTGTATGACACTGACCTGGTGAGTTGACATTTCCCTCTTCTGCCACATCCTGCGGTTGTGGGTCTTGAGTTGGTGGTGCGGGGTTTGCAGCCTTGTGTCTCTTAGCTCTTTGAAGCCCTAGGAGATATAACCAAAAGGTAGACTTGTGTAACTAAATATATTTTGGCGTGAAAGAGGAATATTAATCATTCTTGGGAAGTGTGTTACAATTGTATTAGTGATAATTTTTTAGGAGATGAACACATGATTGTATCCATTTCCCAAGATGGTAGATTAATCTCTTTTGGTCATGTTTCACACATGGAAACACACCAGGTATCCACTGGATCACCTGTGTGTGACACCATCCAGTGGCGTCACTAGGGTTGGTGTCACCCGGTGCGAAAAAAAATGGTGTCACCCCCCAACAACTATAGTCCCCCCTCAGTACAGACCCCCCTCCACTAACTACAGACCCCCCTCCCACAGTATAGATCCCTTCCCTCAGTACAAACCCGCTCCACTAAGTACAGACTCCCCGCCATCAATATAGACCCGCCTCCCTCAGTATGAACCTCCCCCTCAGTACAGACACCCCCACCTCAGTGCAGACCCCCTCAGTTACAGACACCCCCCCTCAGTTACAGACACCCCTCGTACAGACACCCCCCTCAGTACAGACACCCCCCTCAGTACAGACACCCCCCTCAGTAACAGACACCCCCTCGTACAGACTCCCCCTCGTACAGACTCCCCCTCGTACAGACCACCCCTCAGTTACAGACACCCCCTCAGTTACAGACACCCCCTCAGTTACAGACACCCCCCTCAGTACAGACACCCCCCTCAGTACAGACACCCCCCTCGTACAGACTCCCCCTCGTACAGACCACCCCTCAGTTACAGACACCCCCTCAGTTACAGACACCCCCCTCAGTTACAGACACCCCCCTCAGTTACAGACACCCCCCTCAGTACAGGTGTCGTCACATCATCACAGTGCAGTGTGATGATGTGACAGGCTGAGTCGCTCGCTGGCTCTGTAGGGTAGGGAGGAGGATTGGAATTTAGGAATAGGAAGAATAAGGAGCCGGAGGACACACACCAGGCGCGGCCGCGGCGCTGGAGGTGTTGTTCCAGGCTTCCAGCCCAGCGGGGTGAAATTAATCAATGAATGGGTCAGCTGTAAAAAAAAAAAAAAAAAAAAAAAATTAAAAAAAAAAAAAAAAAAAAAAAAAAAAAAAGGGAGGGTGTCACCCCTCTAGCGGGTGTCACCCGGGGGCGGACCGCACCCCCCGCACCCCCCTAGCAACGCCTCTGACACCATCAAAAGGTTGTTCTTGTGGCCCACACTTGTGCTAATGAGTCCAGATGTGTAAGCAGCTGCTGAGCATACTCTTGTAACCGTACACTGAATCTAGTTACATTAGCCAAATCTAATTACCAACAACTACACAAACATGTTTATAATTACTTCTCACATAAACATTTCATGATGTTCTGTTTCATGTTCTTGGGCACAAGAATCCAACGTTGAAAAAAATGCCGTTATTCTCGTCGAGAAAAGCGGTCGTGTGTACGCGGCATGAGAGTTAATATGGCAAAAAGGTGTCTCCTCTCCACTGATGCTTTATCACCAATCCTTGTTTAAAAAAAAAAACCCAAATTTTCCAAAAACATTTGTCATTGGGATCGAAAGTGAGGTGAAATGTTCTGAACAGGTGCACAGACAGCAAAACAAATGTTACAGGGGTGATAACCCTTCCCTATGTTCTCCAAAAAGCTTAAAAATAGATTTTTTGGCTATAGCTGCACTTAAAAAATGTACCTGTTCCAAATTACAAACAGATTGTACTTAAGAACAAACCTACAGTCCCTGTCTTTTTTGCACCGCCTGTATACTGCTGTTCAGAGTATATAGGGCCTTTTTTTATTTTGGGTTGGGTGCGGGGTTCCCCTTAATATCCATACAAGACCCAAAGGGGCTGGTAATGGGCTGGGGTAGGGGTGGGTGATGGGGTAGCCATGCCATTTTTCTCAATGATTTTCATCCATATTGCTGGGACCAGACATTACATTAAAGCCGCAAGCAGTTTTAAATGGCTTTTTTTCCTTTAGAAATGTCATTTTGTGCGGGGACAGTTCTAAACACGGGAAACACGTGGCACTTCACAGGCATACTTTAGACACCCCCCAGGTACAATATTTAAAGGAATATTTCACTTTTTTTTTTTCACTTTATGCATCATTAAAATCACTGCTCCCGAAAAAACGACCGTTTTAAAAGATTATTTTTACATTGATACATGTCCCCTCGGGCAGGACCCGGGTCCCCAAACCCTTTTTAGGACCATAACATGCATATTAGGCGTTATAATAAGCACTTTAGATTTAGAACGTTTGTGTCCATTGTATTTAATAGGGTTCTAAAGTTTGCGCAAACTTTCGGTCCGTTCAAAGGTTCTGGTGCGAACCGAACGGGGGGGGGGGGGGGGGTTCGATTCATCCCTAATCCCTAGTGATAAAGTGATCCAGAGAGGATCAATGGAATACAGTAAATATATTAAAAATACTGGAATCCAAACTTGGATGATATAACATGGTATCTGAATGACTGAATTCGTCTGATAGACGGGATACCTCCCTGATGACAATGGGAACTTATGGAAAAGAGGGGGGATATTGAGACAAAAAGAAATCTCAAATTATAGTCTAGGGAAGAATCAACCACAGTATAATTCAGATATATTAATAGACTTTATTGATGAATTTATTGATGAATGCACACAAAATATAAATAAATCCCACTGGGGCAGTACTTGGACCCCCCAGATGAGACACGTTCCTCCAGAGTATCAACTATCTATAAAAACACTGCATACAATAGAAAGAACAATGTTGTTATGTTAAAAAGTGGACATGAGATGTGTAGCGGGGTCTCCGTTGAGGCCCCATGGACTACGTTACCCAGAATCACGTTTGGCACCCAGGGTGCATTGGGCTGCCGCAGAGACTCATGAGTGGGGTATAAAAGGGGAGGGCGAGGCTAAGCCCGGCCTCTTTGGACACAGCGCGGCTGGCAAGAGGACTTCCTGTGTGGACCTGCTGCGAGTGCAAGGCCCGAGGCCTGGGCCTTGCGCACTTCCAGAGAGCCTTCCACCTCGCTGCGGAGCCTGTGCGGCTACAGACATCTACCTGCTTCAGGGACGTCAGTGAACCGGAGATCAGGCTGGTGGCAGATCCTGTGTGTGTGGAGACACCGCTGTGGGAGTCCCGGACTGGGATCGAGTCCGGAGGGGTGAGAGAGCACCTGCTCACAACTATAACTGAGTACTTTATTAGGCCTATAGACTGCCTTGGCCCATCAGGTTATATTACCCTTTTTCCTGTCAGGAGACTAGTTGTGGGACTGAGTTACATAGTCTCCGGGGAGTTGCTTACATTGCCTCAGGCCATTATTGGATTACAAATATCGTTCCTGTATGTGCACCACCGATCATCTTGCATGCGAAAATTCCTTGCCTAAAAGACTGAGCTTTAACTGAGTCAGGCCTGACTGGGAGTTGATAGTGTTGCTGGGCGCCATATTGCTAACGGGACTTTAGCTAAATGTTAGTGTGGGATAGAACTGTTTGTGCGCTAAAGTTAACCAGTGTTAGTATTACTGCAGGGCTCTGCATGCATGTGTTATATGTGATATTGATCGTTAATTCCTTTATTCACAAGTAAACCCCATTTACAATTGATTAACCTGGTATTGGAGTCCATTAATCTATCTTATCACTGCTAGATAAGTATTGGGGGATTGTACATGAACTGGTATAGAGCTATACAAAAACACCACCCCTAGACTAGCTGTGCCAGAGAAGGGTTGAGTAGATTGCTGGGAGTTGGCTGTGCTGTGTACAGGGCCCAAAAGCAAACCAGCGGCTCCCTTAGTTTGGGGGTATCGCTACAGACGAATACCTCATATCAAGTTAAACCACATTTATGTCCATAACAGATGCCTGCCTTTAATACCTAATTGTCTGTTCTACAGCCGGACAGCCATGTGATTAAGCATACATGCAGTTTTCAGAGACTTATTGATTAAAAATTGCTATGCGTCCCTTAAACAGACTTTAAATACCTGTCTATTTTATACTCTGCACTCTTAGTTGTTACCACAAGATGGCAGTATACAATTTATGTGCGGATGGGATTTTATGATTGGCTATGATGCCTTATTTAAAGATCGCAATGACCCACGCACTACATCCAGATGAAGTGATTGTCTAATATCACGAAACGCATCGATATAGCGATGCAGTGGATGTCAAATGACCCCCGCTCTCCTGAGTGATACCCCGTCTATGTCAGCAGCATGATCCTGCAAGCCTGGAATTTACAGAGCAAGTTTTGCGCTTCAGCTTACTTCATATGCCATCTACAGGCCACCATAGAGAAATCCCTTCAACTCTGAACCAACAAGGACACTCCCACGTCCAAGGAAACGCTCTCATTTACCGACTACGCCTGCCAGGACTTTCAAGGTGTTTGGCAACTACAGCCCTTTCGGCATACCCCGTTGGACAGGCGTTGGACATATGTTCTGACCACAGATACTGGTCTAAGCTGGCAAACCTCAAGAAGGGTAAGAATCCCTCATGGACTTGCTCCACACATTTGTGTTTCCCGTGAATATGTCCCTATACTGAGACAGTCTGTTGGATCAGAGCACAATCTGTATTGAATACATGTAGGCTGACTGCGATTGAATCAGCCATGAATGTGCTATATTGTTGCATCATTGTTGCTTGATATTTTACTGAACTATTGGGAAACCTTGGGCTGAGCGCTCTACTTCAGCGCCGCGGTACTGTATGGCTATAATGGATGGATTTTTCACAGCTCTCTGTATGAAGGATATGTTTATGGACTGACCGTTTGACCTATATCCATTAGCTGTGCACTGCATCCAATGGTGCTATACTATTACCAAGGGAAGTAAGGCATTAGTCGTGATATTGAAGTATATATTCTACTATAGACTATTTTATATCCTCTTGCTGTGTGCTTTACTTAGTGGTAACATACCACAACTGCGGACAGTTGCTGATTAGCTGCATTTATACACTTTGGAGATAATCCAGCCCACAGTCCTCACTAGGACGGGATTTACACATGTACTCTATTAGGCCCCCTTTCACACGGGCGGACCGTATGTCCGTTTTTCACCCATTCGTTTTCGGATGAAAAACGGACATACATGTATCCCTATGAGATAGCGGATGTCAGCGGATGAACATCCGCTGACATCCGATCTTATCCATGCCCGCAATGCTCCAGTTTTTTTGGATAGAAAAATGTCTATTTTTCTATCCGTGTTCATCTGCTCCCCCATAGGGGAGAGCGGAGATCTGACAGGGCGGTCCCTGCACAGGGAGCGATCCCCGCTGAGCAAGTGGAGGTTCACGGGGCGGATCATGACTGATCCGTCCCGTGTGAAAGGGGCCTTACAGCAAACAGCCTTTATTTAACAGGACTGCTACTATCCCCCCCCCCCCAGCCTATTACCAGCCCCTTTGGGTCTTGTATGGATATTAAGGGGAACCCCACACCCAAATTAAAAAAAGGAAAGGCGTGGGGCCCCCAGGCCCTATATACTCTGAACAGCAGTATACAGGCGGTGCAAACAAGACAGGGACTGTAGGTTTGTTGTTACGTAGAATCTTTTTGTAATTTTGAACTGGTACATTTTTAAAGAGTAGCTCCAGCGAAAAAATCTAACAAAAAACATAGGGAAGGGTTATCACCCCTGTAACATTTGTTTTGCTGTCTGTGCACCTGTTCAGAACATTTCACCTCACTTTCCGTCCCAATGACCAATGTTTTTTTGAAAATTTGGGGTTTTTATTGAAACAAGGATTGGTGATAAAGCATCAGTGGAGAGGAGACACCTTTTTCACATATTAACTCTTACAGGAGAGAATTTCCCTTCCTAGGGGTAGATTTCCTCTCACTTCCTGTTGTCTCCTTCCGTTTGCAAGTAGGAGTTGTTTGTAAGTTGGATGTTTGAAAGTAGGGGCCTGCCGTATACTCTGCAGAAATTTGGCCCTAGGTGTTGGTGTTGCCACAACACTGTAAGCCCTCACAATTACTCTTGGTGGGCGCTGGAACGCCCTGCTGTGAACTATTATATCAAGAATTGTAATTACATGCCATTGTTGAACAGTGGTAGGAAAAATTGGGCCTTTGGTGGTGGTGGTGGTGTTGCCACAACACTGTAAGCCCTGACAGTTACTCTTGGTGGGCGCAGGAATGGGCCCTGCTGTGAAATATTAGATCAAGAATTGTAAATACATGCCCCTGTTGAACAAGGGCAGAAAAATTGGGCCTTAGGCACTGGTGCCACAACACTACAACCCCTCACAGATACTCTAGTTGGAGCGCAGGAATGAGCCCTGCTGCAAAGTATTGCATAAAAAATTGTAATTACACTCCCCTGTTAAACAGGGGCTGATAAATTGGGCCTTAGGCACTGGTGCTGGTGCCACAACACTGCAACCCCTCACAGATACTGAAGTTGGAGCGCAGAAATTAGCCCTGCTGCAAAGTATTGCATTAAAAGTTGTAATTACACGCCCCTGTTAAACAGGGGCTGAAAAATTGGGCCCTAGCCACTGATGGCCGCGCCCAGAACCAAAAATGTTCTTACAAGCTATCAGCATGATCATTGAGGAGGAAGAGGATAGTCACTCAGCATAACAGGATAGTCAGCATCGGCAGTCTTGAAGGGATCTGACATTTAAAAAAAATTATTCGGTTACATCAGCATCAGGTGCTTGGTAGCTGGTGGTGATCCAAGACTGATTAATTTTTATGAAGGTCAGTCGATCGACCGAGTCGGTGGACAGGCGCACCCGGTGATCGGTTACAAAGCCTCCAGCAGCACTGAATGTGCGTTCCGAAAGAACGCTGGATGCAGGACAGGCCAGTAGCTCAATTGCATACTGTGCAAGCTCTAGCCAGTGATCCATCCTCAAGACCCAGTAACCCAGAGGATTTTCGGTGGGAAAGGTGTCCAAGTCTGATCTTGCCCCTAGGTATTCCTGCACCATGTAAACCAGACGCTGGCGATGGTTGCTGAAACTGATCATACCTTGGGGCTGCAGACTAAAAAATTGTCAGAACGCATTGTTTAGACGGACACCTTCTCCACCGCTCCTTCTTTGACTGACCGAAGCCTCAGCAACACGTTGTCCAGGACCAGGAATTTGTTACCTCCCAGTCTCTGGGAACGCATTACACAGACCTTTCTGCAAGGCCTCCCGAAGATGTTTCATCCTCTGCTCCCTCTGCACGGCAAGATAAGGTCCACAACCTTACCCTTGTAACGTGGATCAAGGAGGGTTGCCAGCCAGTAATGATCCCTCTCCTTGATAGCACGAATACAAGGATCCTTCCTCAGGCTTTGCAGGATCAGGGAGGCCATGCAGCGTAGGTTTGCTGAGGCATTTGGTCCGGAGTCCTCTGGGTCACTCAAGACGACATGATCCGCAGCCACCTCCTCCCAGCCACGTACAAGTCCATGGGTGTCTTGGGACTGTAATTGATCCCTTGAAGACTGCTGCTGATGCTGAGTGCTAGGCTCCACGTCCATGTTGACACAATCCTCCTCCTCTTCCTCCTCCTCCTCCTCGTCCTCTTCCTGTGTGATAGGCGGGCCAGCAGGAACACTGTCTGGATAAAGGGGGCCTTGAGAGGTAAGGAAGTCCTCCTCTTCCTCCCTCTGTTCTGCCTCAAGTGCCCTGTCCATTATTCCATGCGGCGTGTGCTCCAACAGGTGGACAAGAGGGACAGTGTCACTGATGCATGCACTGTCACTGCTCACCATCCTCGTGGCCTCCTCAAATGGTGCCAGGACAGTGCATGCATCCCTGATCACGACCCACTGGCGTGGCAAAAAAAATAACTAGCTCCCCTGACCCTGTTCTGGTGCCATATTGGCACAGATACTCATTGATGGCGTGGCGTCAACCACCTCTGAGCCTGCCCCTGCAGAGCTGACAGAATCTCTGCCCCAGTGTGGCTCCTGTCCCCCAAGCACACCAGCTCAAGCACCGCATGGCATCTCTTTGCCTGCGTACTTGCATAGCCCCTTGAACGCCTACGGAGCACCGATGGTTCAGAGGACAAAGCACAGGAAGAGGCCATGGAGGAAGAAGAAGAGGAGGGGGTGGAGGAGAGAGGTGGAAAGGTGTGTCAGAATCACCAGTAGTAGCATTTTGGAGGCGTGGTGGCGGAACAACCTCCAACACTACTGCACCCTGTCCTGCATCCTTCCCAGCTGCCAGCAGAGTCACCCAATGCGCCGTGAAAGATAGGTAACGTCCCTGTCCATGCCTGCTGGACCATGAGTCAGCGGTAATATGCACCTTACCGCTGACCGCCCTGTCCAGCGAGGCCAAGACATTGCCTTCCACATGCCGGTAGAGAGCCGGAATCGCCTTTCGTGAGAAAAAGTGGCGTTTGGGAACCTGCCACTGAGGAACCACACATTCCACAAACTCACGGAAGGGGGCAGAGTCTACCAACTGAAAAGGCAGTCGTTGAAGTGCTAGCAATTTAGCCAAGCTAGCATTCAACCGCTGAGCATGTGGATGGCTGGGAGCGAACTTCTTTCAACGGTGCAGCAGCTGGGGAAGGGAAATTTGCCTGGTACAATCTGACGTTGGTGTACCGATAGATTGCCCGCAAGTACTTGGCTGTGACACACCTAATTCTACACCTTCATTCTTCTCAGTGCAGGTTTTAGAGTGGACTGAAGATATAGTGGGGTTGGAGATCCCAGCTGATGAGGAGCAAGGAGATGTCCGCTTTGTTCTTTGGTGTGGGTCTTTTAGGTGTGCTTGCCAACGAACTGTATGGCAGGTCGACATATGTCTGATCAAGCATGTGGTGCCCAAGCGGGTGATGTTTTGGCCACGCGAGATACGCCTGAGACATATGTTGCAAATAGCAGCGCTGCAATCTGATGCACTCGTCTCAAAAAAGGCCCACACCAAAGAACTTTTGGAATAACGCGCAGAGACAGCAGCGGCCTGCACATGCGGAGCTCTGCGGTGTGATGCTGTCGGTGTGCTGCCCTTAAGCTGGCCCCTGGAGGGCATCCTGCCTCGTTGGAGATGTGTCTCCTCCTCCTCCTCCTCCTCCTCCTCCTCCTCTCTCCTATCAGGCACCCACATAGACACGTAGAGTCTGTGACCTCATCATCCCCTCCCCCCTCATCACTGTAGCAAACCTGGCAGTATGCTGCAGCTGGGAGAACATGACTGCCAGATTGCTGTCCTTCTTGGGCACCCCCTCTCTCTGGGCTCACGTTACTGCCTTCCTCTAGCTGGGTTCCATCATCGGAGCCTTCAAAACGCTGGGCATCCTCCTGGAGCATGTACCCAACACTGTGGTCAAACAGTTCGGGGGACTCCTCAGGAGGACATGGTGGGGCAAGGGAAGGAGTGACTGATGAGGCCGCGTTGGCAGCTGCTTTGCCAGACAAAGTACCCTGAGCCTGGGTGAGAGAGAATGAGGAGGATGAGGACGGCTTGGTCATCCACTCTACCAAGTCTTCGGCATGTTGTGGCTCAACATGGCCAGCTGCCGAAAAGGACAAGCGTGTCCCACGGCCACGTGCTGATGAGGATGCACCGTGTCCACGACCAGCACTGTTGCCTTTAGACACAGAGCCTGCTTGCCCTTTTTTATTGGCTCGTGACTGTCTGTCTCTCCTTGTTTGCCTTCCAGACATACTAATGGCCTGCAGTGAGATGTAGCTGCACAAAGGTGGGATGTATGTATATATATTGTGACAGCAGGAAGGTAAAGTCACCTGGTTGCATCCAGGGGGGTAGATATATTTCGCCCAGATTCAGGCTTTACGCCGACTTATACAACTAGGTGGAGAGTTGTATAAGCCCAGCTAAGGCTAGTGGGCTCATGGATGACTCATACCTCTAGGGAGAGTGTGGGGCGTCGTGCAGACAGAGATGAGGAGACCAGCTGAACCTTGTCAGCTCATTTAGGCCTCTATAAGAACTCCCAGCTTCATTAGATGTTAGCTCATGCCTGGAACCAGACCTGTGTGGACTGTCTAGGGAGAGTGAACCCCTGTGCGGTGAGACAAAGCCTGTGTGGCTATTTGCTTGGACATTTAAAACCAGGGACTTAGGGACTAGGACAGCACTAGGCTGATCCCAGTTGTTAGTTAGGAAACCTGTATGTTTAGTCAGAGGTCAAGTTGACCAGGATTTATTTTGTTTATGTTTCTTTTGCTTTGCTGTGTTTTGTCACTGTAAATAGAAAATAAACCGCACCTTTTTGATTTTGAAAACCACAACCTCCGTTTGCTGGGCCTGTTTTTGTGTGGGGAGCCCATCTCGGGGGTCACACACACCCGCTGCCGAGCTAACCCCCTCACAGTTGGTGGAGAATGCGGGCAGTTTTTTTTTTTAAGCCAGCATGGAGGAGATACTGAAGCAGCTGGCTCTAGCAAATGCCAATCAACAGCAGACAAATGCAGGTTTGCAAAAGAACTTCGCAGCCCAGCAGCAAGCTCATCAACAGAGCCTTGCAGCCCAGCAGCAGACAAACGCAACTTTGCAACAGAGTCTGGAGGCTCAGCAACAAGCCCAGCAGCAATCTGAGGCCCGCTTCATAGACCTGTTGCAGAAGCAAGAGCAGAGACTACAACAACAGATGGAAGCAGTAATGCAGCAACGTCCGCAGACCAGTGAGGAAAGCCGTCCCACTAATACCGCGTCCTTTGGGGTGAGTCATTTATTGACAAAAATGACTGGAGAGGATGATCCAGAGGTATTTTTGACCACATTTGAAAGGACCGCTGAAAGAGAAAAGTGGCCTGAGGAGCAGTGGGCTGGACTGGTGGCTCCTCTGTTAACTGGTGAATCGCAGAAAGCTTACTATGACCTAGAGCCTAACCAAGCAAAAGACTATGTGATGCTAAAAGCTGAAATATTGGCAAGGCTGGGTGTCACCCAGGCTGTCCGCGCTCAGCGTGTGCATAACTGGACTTTCCAGCTTGGAAAACCCCCCAGGTCTCAAATGTATGATCTCATTCACCTGAGCAGAAAGTGGCTACAGCCAGAGACTTTGTCCGCACCAAAGATTGTGGAACGTGTTGTAATGGATCGGTTTTTGAGAGCTCTTCCTACTGCCATCCAAAAGTGGGTAAGCCATGGAGACCCAGAGACGGCCGATGGTCTTGTGGATCGTGTGGAGAAATACTTGGCTACAGAGAACCTGACGGCCTCTTCCAGAGACACTCGGACTTTCCACCCTAAGGCCAGACCATCCCCAGGGGCGGATATGAGGATTCCAAGGGGTGAGGGTGGAGAGAGTGAGAGGGTGGGAGCTCTACCCCAAGTTTGGCGAGAACAGCCTGGGAAATCAGCGGCTCAAGAGGCCGCAAGAAGGATCGTTTGCTACCGCTGCCGGCAAGCGGGACATATTGCAGCCAATTGCCCGGTTGTGGAGGAACCCATGCAGTGTGACTTTCTGACGGGCAGACGTCAGTCGCTGTGTGCGACAGTCGCATGCACTGCCATTCGAGGAACTGAGAAACATTTATGCAAAATGTGTGTTAATGGTAGAAATGTTGTGGTATTGTTGGATTCAGGTAGCCTTGTGACCCTGATAAAGGCTGAGTTAGTTAAAACAGAGGTCTCTGGGAATAGCAAGGTAGCTGTTATTTGTGTGCATGGGGACACCCGAGAGTATCCAGTGACTACAGTGTGTTTCGAGACCCCCAAAGGTACCCTCTCTCATCCAGTGGGCTTAGTATCTCAGTTACCGCATGACGCCATTGTGGGAAGGGATTTTCCGAAGTTCTGGGAACTGTGGGATGATCCTGAGCCCCCCACTGGTGCCCCTATGTACCAGGAATGTGATAGCCAGAACTCCCCTGAGAGTGGTGAGGACTCTCCGGAATTTCCCTTATCAGTATTGGCAGGGGAGACTCAAGAAACTGGAGAGGAGCCCACCTCCTCAGACGAAAACCTACCGTCTGTGGAGTTTTCTGATCTTGAGGTTCACAGGGAAAACTTTGCCACAGAACAGTTGAAAGACCCCGCCCTAATAAAGGCACGGGAAAACGTAGTGAAAATAGATGGCGAGTTAGTGAACCCAGATAATACCTGCACTTACCCATACTTCAGCGTAGAGAAGGACCTACTGTATCGGGTGGCAAAAAGGGCAGAAGAAACCGTTGAGCAGCTTGTGGTGCCCAAACCTTACAGGAAGTTGGTGTTGGAGTTGGCCCATGGGCACATTCTTGGAGGTCATCTGAGGACAGAGAAAACCCGAGAGAGGGTATTACAGAGATTCTATTGGCCGGGGGTGATGAAGGACATAGAAAATTATTGTTCCTCCTGCCCTGTGTGTCAGAGGTCGGCCCCGATGCCACATTTCCGTAGCCCGCTGGTCCCTCTACCCATCATTGAGGTCCCGTTTGAGAGGATCGCCATGGATTTGGTAGGTCCTATAATCAAGTCCGCTAGGGGGCACCAGTACATATTAGTTATAATGGACTATGCCACCCGTTATCCAGAAGCGATCCCTCTCCGAAATACCTCGGCCAAAACCATAGCCAAAGAGCTATCTCTTGTGTTTAGCCGGGTGGGTATTTGTAAAGAACTGCTTACGGACCAAGGTACACCCTTTATGTCCCGGGTTATGAAGGAGCTGTGTAAATTGTTCAAAGTGACGCAATTACGTACATCTGTGTATCACCCCCAAACCGATGGGCTGGTTGAAAGGTTCAACAAAACCCTAAAACAAATGTTGAAGAAAGTGGTGGATAGAGATGGAAAGGATTGGGACTGTCTACTTCCTTATCTGATGTTTGCTATTAGGGAGGTGCCCCAATCCTCTACGGGATTCTCCCCCTTTGAGTTACTGTATGGGAGACACCCAAGAGGGCTGTTGGATATTGCCAAGGAAACTTGGGAAAGTGAGAGTTCTCCCCACAGGAGTGTGATTGAGCATGTCACCCTGATGCAAGACCGAATTGCACAGGTAATGCCCATCGTGAAGGAACATTTGGCCCAAGCGCAGTTAGCACAGCAGAGAGTGTACAACCGTGGAGCCAAGACCCGTACCTTTTCCCCGGGGGATAGGATACTGGTACTTGTCCCTACGGTTGAAAGTAAATTCCTTGCCAAATGGCAAGGCCCCTACGAGATAATGGAAAAAGTGAGCGAAGTGAATTACAAGGTCAGACAACCAGGAAGGCGAAAGCCCGAACAGATCTATCACGTTAATCTGTTGAAAGCCTGGAGGGATAGAGAGTCCCTAGTCGCAGACACTTGGTCACCAGCTCAAACTGGTTGCGTGATTCCTGAGGTTGGAATAGCAGCCACCTTGTCACAACCCCAACAACAGGAGGTTAAGGAGTTTGTGCTTCGCAACAAGGAGGTATTCTCTGAGCTGCCGGGACAAACATCTGGGGTAGAGCATGACATCATTACCCCGCCCGGTGAAAGGGTGAAGTTAAAACCCTATCGGATCCCAGAGGCCCGACGGGAGGCAATACGGGAGGAAGTACAGAAAATGCTGAACTTAGGGGTGATAGAGGAGTCCCAAAGTGATTGGTCTAGTCCCATTGTGTTGGTGCCTAAACCGGATGGGAGCTGGCGATTTTGTAACGATTTTCGTCAGTTGAACAAAGTTACAAAATTTGACACCTACCCCATGCCACGTATAGATGAGTTGATCGACCGGCTGGGAACAGCCCGATACATGACGACTCTTGACCTCACAAAAGGGTATTGGCAAATCCCCCTGGCCAAGTCGGCCAAAGAGAAAACCGCATTTGTAACCCCAGACGGGGCGTTCCAATATAAAAGAATGCCGTTCGGGTTACAGAATGCGCCGGCCACATTCCAGCGGAAAATGGACCAGATGCTGAGGCCCCATCGGAAGTATGCTGCGGCTTACCTGGATGACATAATTGTCCATAGCACAGATTGGGCCTCACATCTGCCAAAAGTGCAAGCAGTCCTGGACTCTGTTCGGGAAGCGGGGTTTACGGCTAACCCCAAGAAGTGTACCATTGGGCAGGAGGAGGCCAAATATCTTGGGTACACCATTGGGAGGGGAGTAATAAAACCCCAACTCAACAAAGTCGAGGCCATCCAGAGTTGGCCACGTCCCAACAGCAAGAAGCAGGTACGAGCCTTTCTGGGAATCGCTGGGTATTATCGGCGATTCATTCCCCACTTTGCTTCTAAGGCTGTGCCCCTAACCAACCTGACGAAGGGGAAAGGGTCGGTCATGATTAAATGGACCCCCGAGGCTGAGGCAGCATTCCAATTCTTGAAACAAGCCTTATGTAGCCAGCCAGTGTTGTACTCACCCGACTTCTCTAAAGACTTTGTCGTACAAAGTGATGCGTCAGATGTGGGGTTAGGAGCAGTATTGTCCCAGGTCTGGAACGGGGAAGAGCACCCAGTCATTTACCTCAGCAGGAAGTTGAAGTCCCATGAGGTAAATTACGCCACCGTTGAAAAGGAGTGTTTAGCGGTGAAGTGGGCTCTAGATTCCCTTTCGGTACTACCTGCTAGGTAGGCACTTTGACATGGTTACGGATCACGCTCCGTTAAAGTGGATGGCTCAAAACAAGGAAACAAATAGAAGAGTGAATAGGTGGTTCCTGGCCCTCCAGGAATTCAACTTCACAGTAAAGCATCGCCCTGGCGTTCAAATGGGGAATGTGGATGCTTTGTCTCGAGTACATGAATGCCTGATTGCTGGTGTTCCAACCCCGAGGTTAAAACAAGAGGGGGGGGTATGTGACAGCAGGAAGGTAAAGTCACCTGGTTGCATCCAGGGGGGTAGATATATTTCGCCCAGATTCAGGCTTTACGCCGACTTATACAACTAGGTGGAGAGTTGTATAAGCCCAGCTAAGGCTAGTGGGCTCATGGATGACTCATACCTCTAGGGAGAGTGTGGGGCGTCGTGCAGACAGAGATGAGGAGACCAGCTGAACCTTGTCAGCTCATTTAGGCCTCTATAAGAACTCCCAGCTTCATTAGATGTTAGCTCATGCCTGGAACCAGACCTGTGTGGACTGTCTAGGGAGAGTGAACCCCTGTGCGGTGAGACAAAGCCTGTGTGGCTATTTGCTTGGACATTTAAAACCAGGGACTTAGGGACTAGGACAGCACTAGGCTGATCCCAGTTGTTAGTTAGGAAACCTGTATGTTTAGTCAGAGGTCAAGTTGACCAGGATTTATTTTGTTTATGTTTCTTTTGCTTTGCTGTGTTTTGTCACTGTAAATAGAAAATAAACCGCACCTTTTTGATTTTGAAAACCACAACCTCCGTTTGCTGGGCCTGTTTTTGTGTGGGGAGCCCATCTCGGGGGTCACACACACCCGCTGCCGAGCTAACCCCCTCACAATATATATATATATATATATATATATATATACACTGATTATACTGCAGCTAGCAGAATCAACTGCCTGCTGTGGTATTAGTATGAGAACAACAGCAATTGTCTTCAGTTAGTTTTAGGTGCACACTGTGCAGAGGACACAGTACACTAACTGAAAATACTTGCAGCTCCCTGCCTGTGGTATTAGTTTGAGAACACCACCAATTGTATTCAGGTACCTTTAGGTGCACCCTGTGCAAAGGACACAGTACACTAAGTGAAAATACTTGCAGCTCCCTGCCTGTGGTATTAGTATGAGAACACCACCAATAGTATTCAGGTACCTTAAGGTGCACCCTGTGCAAAGGACACAGTACACTAAGTGAAAATACTTGCAGCCCCCTGCCTGTGGTATTAGTATGAGAACACCACCAATTGTATTCAGGTTCCTTTAGGTGCATCCTGTGCAAAGGACACAGTACACTAAATTAAATTAATGAAATTAAATAAAATGAATGCAGCTCCCTGCCTGTGTTATTAGTATGAGAACACCACCAATTGTATTCAGGTACCTTTAGGTGCACCCTGTGCAAAGGACACAGTACACTAAGTGAAAATACTGCAGCTAGCACAATCACCTGCCTGCCTGTCAGTATAGAGAATAACAGGAACGGATCTAGCTAAACTGAATACATTGTGTAAATATATATACAACACCTAGGATGCATATATATCCTCTACACACTGTAACTGCAGCTAACTGACTCGCCTGCCTGCTCTATCTAACTCAAATCAAATTACACTTTTAACCAATGCTGCAACACACTTCACAAGGCCGCCAAGCCGGCGGCCTTATATAGTGTGGGGCGTGTACTAAACCCCCTGAGACATAATTGGCCAAAGCCACCCTGGCTTTGGCCAATTACGGCTCTCCGTTTTTTCCGCGCTGTGATTGGCCAAAGCATGCGGGTCATAGTGCATGCTTGGCCAATCATCAGCCAGCAATGCACTGCGATGCCGCAGTGAATTATGGGCCATGATGCGCCACTCGAATTTGGCGCGAACGGCCCATAATGTTTGAAATTCGGCGAACAGCCGAACAGGCGATGTTCGAGTCGAACATGGGTTCGACTCGAACGCGAAGCTCATTCCTAATCCCCATACACTGGGAGCTCTATTTTCCTAGACAAAGAGGGGTCTATATTTGAGTTTCATTCAGGTATAGCGAGGTATTCATCTCATGTTCACTTTTTAACATAACAACGTTGTTCTTTCTATTGTATGCAGTGTTTTTATAGATAATTGATACTCTGGAGGAACGTGTCTCATCTGGGGGGTCCAAGTACTGCCCCAGTGGGATTTATTTATATTTTGTGTGCATTCATCAATAAAGTCTATTAATATATCAGAGAAGCCCGGAGCTGATACGAGGTATAGGCAGAGGGCTGGCATGACTATAGTAGCAGGGAACCTAGGGGTTAAATGGGGAGTGAGAAAGTGTGGGGAGTGGGGGGTGGCCTGTGTAGTAAGTTTTCCCGGGGTAGGAGGAGCTACGGGAAAAGTACAGGTCATTCGTGGGGCAGCACATTGAGAGGAAGCTTGTGTCCCAGCTTCCCTCTTCCCCAGCATGACTGACATGGCAGACTTCCCCAAGGGGCAGACCGGATCCAGGAACAGATTGCAGCCATCGCCCGGGAGCCAGATGAGGATCCGGAGGAAGGTACTTCTGGGGGCCGGCGTGCTAGGAGGTCAAGGCCTCCTGAGCGCTTCTCTCCCCCCGAGCTCAGTGCCATTTTGGGAGCCCACCTCAGGTGGCCCCTCCAGGCACCCCTGCCCCGGCACCCATCCCGGCGGCGAGGGGTGGCAATGGGAGGAATTCGTCTGGCGGTGACCGAGGCGCAGCCTCCCCCCCGGTCCCGCCATTGCGTCGCGGGAGAGTGGATCGTGCGGCTGCCTCTCCTGGCAATGCTCCTGTCAGGGAGGCAGCCCGGCGTGGAAGAGGTTGCCCGCCGGTGCCGGCCTTAGGTCCTGTGCGGCCGGCGGCCCCCCCCACAACTTGGCTTCCCTGGATGGTCGCGCGCTCCGGTCGGGGGGCGGAGCTGGGATGGAGGATGACAGGATACCTGATCGCAGATCTGCAGGTGCTGCTGGAGCAGGAGCGAGGCGAGGCCCGGGGGCTGGGAATGGTGCTTCCGGACCTGGAGCCGGCGCCTCTTCGTTTGTGGTCCCGTCGGTGGCAAGTCAGCTTGATGCAGCTGTCCTCCGGTCGGAAGGGGAACTTTCCAGCTCCGAGGACGAGCAGTGGGATCCAGAAGCACCGGTGGACGTGGGACCTTCTCCTGTGCAGCCGGGTAAGTCACATGCTAACACTCTTTCTTCTTTGCAGGCTGTATTGGGGGGTTTGCTGGGTTTTGGGGCGGGGGTGCTTCCCCTCCCCCGCCGGTGTTGGTTAGTACCCCTGCACCTCACGCGGCGGCTGCCGTGGCTGCTGCGTCAGGAGCAGGGGGGAATTGCAAGGTATTTTGTCGGGTTTGCGCTCTCTAGTACAGCGATTTGAGGCAGGGCCGGTCACCTCTTCCCCTGTGTCCGGGTGGGTTCCCATGCAGTCCACACCGGTGGTAGTAGTGGGGTCAGGGGATGTAGCGGGTCAGGCGCCGGTAGGGAGGGCGGGGGGTCCCGTGGTTTCCCCAGTAGCAGACAAGCCGGCTAGTGGGAAGGATTCTGGTAAAGCAACGGACATCGTGCGTTTGGCGGATGCTGCCAAATGCGCGGTGTATGTGTGTTTTGAGGGCCCACTGGGGTCTCATCTCAAGTCGGAGGTGAGGGAGAAAATCTGGAAAGGTGAGTACGTGGAGATTTTTTCCTTATTGCCCCTCGAGAATTTTAATCTGGATAGGGTTAAACCTGACGAGTCGAAAAAGGTGGAGGAAGAAAAGCGCCGTTATCGCCTTATTCCTCGCTCTTTTGTTAACTGGCTTCAGGCGTTCACCATATTAGCTAGTGTGATTGGTGAGAAACAGCCCGAGTGCTGCTCGGCGCTGTTTTGCTATCAGGATGCCATTGGGGAGGCTCACAGGGTCTATGGGGGCCAGACTTGGCTTCGGTATGACGAACAATTTCGTCAGCGTAAGGCCGTTCGCCCGTCTATCCGCTGGGACCATAAAGATATCAGCTTATGGATTACGCTTATGTCTTCGGCGCGCTCCCCCACTGCATTTTTTCAGGGGAAGGTCGTGGTTCAGATACCCCAGGGCAGTCGGCCACAAAGAAAAAAGGGGTATGTTGGCAGTTCAATAAGGGAGCCTGCAGGTTTGGAAACGGTTGCCGTTTCAAGCACGAGTGCTCCGGCTGGGGGGGTAGCCACTCATTGTCAAGGTGTTTTAGACAAACTAAGGGGCGTGCAGGGGACGCTTCAGGAAAGAGGGAGGACTCCGGTGATGGTAGTAAGGATGCTTCCTTTTCTAAATAGATACCCAGACCGGGCGGCTGCCCGGCTCCTGGAAATGGGTTTAGAGATGGTTTTCGCATTCCGTGTTCGTTGCAGCTCATCCCCCCAGTGTCTCGGAATTTGCGTTCGGCATTGCAGAATCCGGGGGTGGTTTCGGACAAATTGGCCAAGGAAGTGTCACTGGGCCGCATGTCCGGCCCATACCCGGCCCCTCCGTTGTCGAACTTAGGGGTGGTGCCCAAAAAGGAGCCGGGAAAATTCCGGTTAATTCACCATCTGTCGTTTCCGAAGGGGGGGTCGGTCAACGATGCCATTGACCCAGAGGCCTGCTCGGTGTCATATACTTCATTTGATACGGCTGTGTGCTGGGTCAGGCGGTATGGCAAGGGGGCGCTTATGGCAAAGACGGATGTGGAATCGGCTTTTCGGCTCCTGCCCGTTCACCCTGACAGTTTTTACCTGTTGGGATGCATGTGGCAGGAGTCGTTCTACGTTGACCAATGTTTGCCGATGGGCTGTTCGGTCTCACGCTCGCTGTTTGAGATGCTCAGTTCATTCCTGGAATGGGTGGTCCGGGATGTGTCGGGCATCAGTTCTATCATTCATTATTTGGATGATTTTTTGTGCGTGGGTCCTCCATCGTCGGGGGTGTGCGGGGTCTTGCTGGCGACGTTGCAGCATGTCGCTGATCGTTTTGGGGTCCCTTTGGCGCCGGATAAGACGGTAGGTCCTGTGTTCGAGATACGTTTTTTGGGCATTGTGATCGACTCCCGGGCCATGGAGTGCCGCTTGCCGGAGGACAAGTTGCATGACCTTCAGGCTGCGGTTCATTCAGTGGCTGGTACACAAAAACTTCAGTTGCGGCAGCTTCAGTCCCTGTTGGGAAAGCTGAATTTTGCGAGTCGGATCATTCCGATGGGTCGGGTGTTTTGCCGCCGCTTATCGTCTGCTACGGCGGGTGTGTTTTCTCCCAAGCACTACATCACGCTCAAGCGGGAGCACCGGGAGGACCTGTGTGTTTGGCAGGTCTTCTTGGATTCGTACAATGGCCGGTCGGTGTGGATGGGGGGCCCCGTGAGCAATTTTGACCTGGACTGGTCAGCCCTTCTAGGAGGGCTGGGGCAGTATTCTGGCAAGTGATGTTCGTTGTGAGGTTGCGGCAGTGGTGATTTACCTGCGGCGGTTTAAGACGGACCAATTGGGAAAAGGTGAGTACGTTCACGTGTACGAGGTCCCATCGGAGTTAGTTTGTCCGGTGGCAGCAGTCCGGGAGTCTTTGGCGGTACGCCCGCCTGTGGGGGGATCGTTTTTGGTGCACCGGGACGGATTGTCCTTATCGGTTGTTCCAGTTTCGTTCAATATTCCAGAAGTGTTTGGTGGAGGGGGGGTATGACCCTTCGGATTATTCGTCTCACTCCTTCCGCATCGGGGCTGCCACTGAGGCAGCCAGATGGGGTTTGGACAAGTCGGTCATAAAATGGATAGGACGATGGGAATCGGAACGTTTTAAGCTGTATGTTCGCCCTCAATTGGCGTAGTTGATTAGTATGTATGGTTATCTTGGGGTGGGGTTGGGACTGTTATATGGTGGTGGTGGTTCCATGTGCTCAAAATTTTTCTTTCAGAACATCCTGTTGGCCTCGTGTGGATCATGGGCCACTCATATGTTTATTGGGGAGCCCAAAGGGCAGACGTTCGGCCAAACGGCCGCCAGTTGGGAGTTCCAAGGGAGTTGGCGATGGTGCGCTGGATCGGAATTCCGGGCATGCTGTGGAGCAAGGGTTACCGGAGGTTCATAAATATTCCCGCCTGGATCGGGCCCCTGATGTATTAGTATTGCATGTCAGGGGTAATGATTTGGGAGTCAGGTCCATGCGGCACTTGGTCAGGGATATTGAATTTGATGTGATGCGTATTCGCGCTGACTTTCCCCATACCCTAGTAGTGTGGTCGGATATTATTGGCCGCACGTCTTGGAGGTGGGCTCGGTCAGTGGACAGGATTAATAGGGCTCGCATCAAAGTGAACAAGGAGGTGGGCAGGTTTGTTGTACGTAACGGGGGGCTGGTGGTCCGTCATAGGGACTTAGAAGTTGACATTGTGCGGTACCTTAGGGGGGATGGTGTCCATCTAAATGCTGTGGGGATTGATTTCTGGTGTTTAGCGTTGCAGGATGGCATTCAAAGGGCCCTGCATTGTGTGGGTCGTCCGCAGGTGTAAGGTCTCACACCTGTGGGCGGTGGCGGTTGGGGATTCTTGGAGGCAATTTGACAATTTGACCAATTTGGCATAAGTGGGGAACCATCAAGGTATGGGATCCTCGGTTGATGCCAGCTAACCGTGGTTTAGCTGGCATCGGTTGATGGGTACCAGCGTGGGGAAGGTTCAGAGTGTAAAATCCTTGAGCCGGTGCACTGCGGCTGGGATCTTTGAGGGCCACGCTGGTACGAGGAAAATTAGGTCAATGCCTTCAATTGTCTCCAACAGGGTGCAACTATATCTGTAAAGGATTGTTTTAGTGATTTAAAGATGTTTTGGTTTATTGTTATGGTTTAATTTGTTAATAAAATGGCCAAGTGGCCAATTTTACTCCAAAATGGTTGTCGCCTGGTTATTTATAAGTTAAGGTATAATTTTGGGGTAATAATGTAATGGAGGTTTATCTGACTTACTTTAGTCATGAATTATACTGTGGTTGATTCTTCCCTAGACTATAATTTGAGACTTCTTTTTGTCTCAATATCCCCCCTCTTTTCCATTAGTTCCCATTGTCATCATGGAGGTATCCCGTCTATTAGACAAATCCAGTTATTCAGATACCATGTTATATCATCCAAGTTTGGATTCCAGTATTTTTATTATATTTAGAGAATGCTATGTGACTGGCTGTGCAGCAGTGGGGAACCCTTACTTCAGCAACTCCTACAGAGGGTAGTGCTACACTGATGTAGGGGAGACTCTGAGGACCCTGATTTAGGGAGGACTCTGATATAAGGGGAGACTCTGATGTAAGGGTAGACTCTGGGGACCCTGATGTAAGTAAGCACTCTGGTATAAGGGGGGACTCTGGGGAACATGGTGTAGGAAGGGTGCTTGCACTGACTGCTGACACTGGGGCATTCTTCCAGTTACTTGCCATTGACACTGGGGCCTTTTTTACTCTTGCTTATGACCAACACTGGGGCATTTTATACTCCCTCTGACACCTGGACTTGCTTTATTTCACAGACTATTGGTGATTTTTTTATTCTCCGTTATCAGCAATCCCAGGGCATTACTTTCCTCCTACTGACCACTGACACTGGTGCAATCTTCCTTTCATTGACCACCTCTTGCCTGAGCGCTGCAGTGTTTGAACTTCCTAAGGCACCCTCTCACTGACCAGCAATGTAAAGGCCACTATGTTGCATAATGACCACTTCATTCTGGAAGCTGTGTTGTACAATACATACTCCTGACCACTGTACTATTTAGGCCCTTTCACACGTGTTGACCATTCGTCCGTTTTTTCATACATCCGTTTATGGAATAAAATGGACAGTAATGCATCTCTATGGGATAGTGGACGTTAGCAAGAGATTATGCCACGCCCATTTTGCCACATTTGCATGCCGCGTATAGCGTGTTTTTGTATTTAGCGTGTCACTTGCCACATCACCTGCCACAAGTTATGGATTGTCCACTTGCCACGTCACCTACCACGTCACCTGGCCACGTCACCTGCCACAAGTTGTGGATTGTCCACTTGCCATGTCACCTGGCCACGTCACCTGCCACGTCACATGGCCACGTCACCTGCCACAAGTTGTGGATTGTCCACTTGCCACATCACCTGCCACGTCACCTGCCACAAGTTGTGGATTGGCCACTTGCCACGTCACCTGGCCACGTCACCTGGCCACGTCACCTGCCACGTCACCTGACCACATCACCTCGCCACGTCACCTGCCATGCCACCTGGCCACGTCACCTGCCATGCCACCTGGCCACGTCACCTGCCACGTTACCTGGCCACGTCACCTGCCACGTCACCTGGCCACGTCACCTGCCACAAAGTGTGGATTGTCCACTTGCCACGTCACCTGGCCACGTCACCTGCCACAAGTTGTGGATTGTCCACTTGCCATGTCACCTGGCCACGTCACCTGGCCACGTCACCTGCCACAAGTTGTGGATCGTCTGCAAAGTAAAAGCAAAATGGGCTAGTATGCACCGCATACTAGCCCATTATGTGGCACTTACCTACAAACGAAGCCCGCGCTGTTCCTACCGGCTGTTCCTACTGGTGGCCACATCCCTCTACGCCCCTTTCCCTTCAGCTACTGAAGAAATGGCATGGGGAGGTGTTTCTTCACAGCGTATGCGCCGATGACATCCCGCCAGTGGCGGCTGGTGCTCAAAATCAATTGCCGCCACTGTGCCCATTAAACGCAGCCACTGTGCCCAAACGCCACCAGTTTGCCCCCTCAAATACAGCCAGTTTGTTTCCATATACAGCCAGTGTGCCCACATATATATATATATATATATATATATATATATATATATATATATATAACCAGTGTGCCCCCATATATACAGCCAGTGTGCCCCCATATACAGCCAGTGTGCCCCCATATATATATAGCCAGTGTGCCCCCATATACAGCCAGTTTGTCCCCATATATATAGCCAGTGTGCCCCCATATACAGCCAGTTTGTCCCCATATACAGCCAGTTCCCCCCAAATGCAGCCAGTTTGTCCCCCATATACAGCCAGTTCCCCCCAAATGCAGCCAGTTTGTCCCCCATATACAGCCAGTTCCCCCCAAATGCAGCCAGTTTGTCCCCCCATATACAGCCAGTTCCCCCCAAATGCAGCCAGTTTGTCCCCCCATATACAGCCAGTTTCCCCCATATACAGCCAGTTCCCCCCATATACAGCCAGTTCCCCCCAAATGCAGCCAGCGTGTCCCCCATATACAGCCAGTTCCCCCATATACAGCCAGTTCCCCCCATATTCAGCCAGTTTGTCCCCCATATTCAGCCAGTTCCCCCCATATTCAGCCAGTTTGTCCCCCATATTCAGCCAGTTTGTCCCATATTCAGCCAGTTTGTCCCCCATATACAGCCAGTTCCCCCCATATTCAGCCAGTTTGTCCCCCATATTCAGCCAGTTCCCCCCATATTCAGCCAGTTTGTGCCCCATATTCAGCCAGTTTGTGCCCCATATTCAGCCAGTTTGTCCCCCATATTCAGCCAGTTTGTCCCCCAAATGCAGCCTGTCCCCCCCCCCCCCAGCCCTGCACTTACCTTCCTCGGTCCGCGCCGTCCTCGATGTGTTCTCCCGCCCTCGATGTCGCTTCAGCCAATCAGGTTACCGGTAACCAGATCCGGTGAACCTGATTGGCTGAAACCTCCACACAGTCTTCTTCCAGGAACGCACCCCCGTGCGTACCTGGGAGGAGTTTTTGGAAGCCGAATACAGCGTGAGAGCTGTATTCGGAAAGCCTATCAGAGCCGCTGGCTCTGATAGACACTTCCAAGCCACACCCACCACCGGCCGCCGCTCTAATTCATATGGCCGGCGCTCACCAGGAGGCCGGCCATATGTATAGTGGGCAGCGCGGCAGCGGTGACAATACACAGATTCATGCAATGCATGAATCTGTGTATTGTCTTTCAGTGGCGGTGCGGGAGCGAGAGGGGGCGGCGCTCCGGCGCCCTCTATGGATGCACCGCCACTGCATCCCGCAGTGTACAGCAAATATCTCCTAAACGGCGCAGAGATAATTGCAGTACTTCTAGGTAAGCCTTTTTATAGGCTTACCTATAGGTAAAACTGACAAAAACAGTTGTTAAAAACCACTGTATTCCACATATGGGTTTCAAATAGTATACGTAATTGTCATGTTGGAGTTCTATCAGTTCATTGTGTCTACTGTTCCTATGCAGGCGAAAAAATCATGACAAGGTGGAGATCCCTTAGAGACCAGTATAGGCGGGAGCTTAATGATGAAGCTAAAGAAAGTCATAGCGGAGCAGGATCGTTCAAAAAAAAAGCCCTTTCTTTGAGATGCTGGACTTCTTGAGAAGTGTGATGAACTTAAGAGGGTAAGTAAATACATTATTTCTCCCCTATATTAAATTAGTTGGCCTAGTAGAAAAAATCATATACGCCAAAGAGAAAGTAAACCCTATACAAAAAAAAAAAAATACAAGACAAAGGCATAATGAGCTTGTATGCATAGCATACTAGCTCATTTTGAATTACCTACCTGAGATCGAAGCCCCGCAGCGGTCCTCGTTCCCCTCCTCTGCCGCCGCCATCACTCCCGGAGTGACTTCTGGGTATTGCGGCTCCGGTGCTGTGACTGGCCGTAGCCGCGATGACGTCACTCCCGCTCATGCACGCGGGAGCCACCAGTCACGGCACGATCGCCTTCAGAAACGGCACGCTTAGTCAAGCGCCGTTGTCTACGTGTTTTCTGCAAATATCTCCTACACTGTGTAGGTTTAGGAGATATTTCTTGCACCTACAGGTAAGCCTTAATCTAGGCTTACCCAGGGCTTTTTTTCAGCGGGAACGCGCGGGAGTGCAGTTCCGGCACCTCCTGGACTGACTTATGTAATGTCAAGGGGTGCTCGGGTGTGCTGCAGTGTATTGATGCTCACTGTTGGCGGATCTATTCTAGCTGGAGGGGATCTATTTTTGCAGGGGGGTCTATTGTTGGTGGTGCTGGCGGGGGACCTATTGTTGCTGGGGGGTCAGTTGTTGCTGAAGGAGATCTACTGTTGGGGGAGGGGTCTATTGTTGATGGCTGCCAGAGAGTCTATTAATGCTGGCTGTGCGGAGATCTGTTGATGCTGCCGGGAGTCTATTGTTGCTGGGGGGTCAGTTGTTGCTGAAGGAGATCTACTGTTGGGGGATGGGTTTATTGTTGATGGCTGCCAGAGAGTCTATTAATGCTGGCTGTGCGGAGATCTGTTGATGCTGCCGGGAGTCTATTGTTGCTGGGGGGTGGAATTTTGTTGTGGGTGGTACATTGTCACAGGGATCAATTGTTGCTGGCTGGAGGGGAAACCAAATTCCATACAAATTACTTAGCACAACAAAATGATACTTGGTTCTGTATTGTCTAAAAGGGACGTTGCTCGGAGGTGGGTAGGGGCGGAGAAAACAAGTGACTCGGAAAAGGGGAGTTCCTGCACCTATTGTCTGAGAAAAAAAGCCCTGGGCTTACCTGTAGGTAAAAGTGGTCTGTAAGGGTTTACAACCACTTTAACAGTAATGACACACAAGGATCTATGCAGTAGTGTATTTAGGTTTTGTGTTGCCCTAGGCCTGACTAAACTCGTGCACCCCCTAATTTAAATATGACCCACCCCTTCCTGTCAAGGCCACACCCCCTGCCGGTTAAGACCCGCCCTGAAATTTTCGAGTGGGGACATTAGTTCTGAGGGCCTGGTGGGGGGGGGGGATGGATTCCCTTAATTTGCATAGATTTCCCCTCACTTCCTGTTTGGCTATGGTGCAGGAAGTGAAGGGAAATCTCTGCAATGGACAGGGATGTTAAAACATAAACTTACAGGGGCTATAAGACCCCTTTACACTGAGCCGCCCATAGCGTTGGCGGTAAAACGCCGTTATTTTTTACTGCCGACGCTATGGGCGGATTTGCACCGCATTTCGGCCACTAGCGGGGCACTTTTAACCCCCGCTAGCGGCCGAGAAAGGGTTAAAACCGCCCGCAATGCGCTGCTGAAGCAGCGCATTGCAGGCGGTATAGCTGTCTAGGGTGACCACATTTCCAAACTGCCATTCAGGGACACACCCCCTCTCTCACCTTCCCCCCAAAAAGATGAGGGGGCGGGGGGTAATGTAGTCTCGGGGTTGATGGGGAATTTGGTGGCGAGTTATTTGTCAGGGGAATGTGCCACCTGCCACCAGATGCAGTGCCACTTGCCACCCATAGCCTGCCACCAGATGCAGTGCTGCTGTCACTCCCTCAGCATGAGCCACGTGCGTAGAAGGAAAGGAGTGGCTTCACTATCTGGAGAGTGAAGATCACACCAGTCCCTGCTGCTTGCCACTGGGTGCCAGAAAAGGAGGAGGTGCCGAGGTGGGTGGGGACAGCAGTGCTGCACTAGGCGCAGGCCTCGCTCCCGGTCTCACTGTCTGAGAGTAAATTGTCACTGGTTGCAGGATGCCAGGCAGTGCTGGTCCTAACAATCAGTTCTGGAAATTTAGTTATTAGTTAGTAGGGGGTGGCTGTGTCCTCTATTTCATTCTGGGACATTGTATTGTCCCGGAATGAAGGTGCCCGGGACAGACATGTCAATTGTGGGACCGTCCCGGGCAATCCGGGACACGTGGGCACCCTAGCGCTGTCCCATTGATTTCAATGGGCAGGAGCGGTGGAGGAGCGGTAAACACACCGATCCTTCACCGCTCCAAAGATGCGGCTAGCAGGACTTTTTTTACCGTCCTGCTAGCGCAACGCTCCAGTGTGAAAGCCCTCAGGCTTTTACACTGGAGTGAATGTAACAGCTGTTTAAGGGCGGATTGCAGGCGCTATTTTTAATGCTATAGCACCTGCAATACACTCCAGTGTGAAAGGGGTCTTACCCTCCTTTACTCTATCCAAAGTGAAAAAAAAAAGTGTTGCCTATAGTTCTACATTAAGCACATATTTCAGATCATTTTATGGAGAGGACTAAGAAGATATAACCCATGCCAATGGTGCAGCAGAAACATATAACACAGAGAGGAAGGTTTTTGGTCCAGGATGACAGGACAGTCAAAATTAGAAGTGGCGCCCCCCCCCCCCACAGTTGCGGAAAGCCGGCCGCCCGCATACAGGAAGCAGTGCGGCTGCTTTATGGGGGCGCTAGACTAATTTGCCTAACAGTGTAGCGCAAGCAGGCAGAGACTCTTTTCGTGCTGCCCCCCTGCAAAGTGCTGCCCTAGACCTGGGCCTTGTCGGCCTAGGCCAGGATACAGCGTTGGATCTTTGTATTGTAATAACTCTACTGTACTGACCTGTAATCCATCTATCAACAAATATTTTACAGTACCACCAGCAACATTTCAGAAACAGAAGAGGAGGGCAATGCAGAGGATACCCAGCAAGCGCCAGAAAAAGAGATGGGAGTTGTACATAACGAGCAAGGTCCCGAAGAAAACGCGTCTTCACATTCGGCAGCAACAGCCACGCTTGAAAGACAACGTGTGCCTGTAAGTATACTGTATAAAATGCCCCATTTTGAAATGATGACAAAATAAAATGTGCTAATAAATGTTCCACCCCTCAGATTCGTTCTGTTGGAGCTACCACATTGAGAGGCAGTAAACGACATCACAAACATGACATGGATGGAGCCATGTTGACATTTATGGAGGAGATGAAGGCAATGCGAAGGGTTGATACCAACGACCCATTTTCTAAACCCAATAACGAGGATGATATACGTCAGCAGAATGGCACAGCTGGGCATAAGCACGTACAGGTACGTTGCCCTTCAAGAGCCCAGCCGTGGGTCGTGCGCGCGAGCTCCGTGACCACGCCGGCGGGACCCGCGAATCCGATTGCCACGGGTGTCCCGCGATCGGGTCACAGAGCTGAAGAACGGGGAGAGGTAAGTGTAAACAAACCTTTCCCAGTTCTAGTGAGAGTGTCACTGATCGTCTGTTCCCTGTCATAGAGAACGACGATCAGTGACGTCACACACCAAGCCACGCCCCCACACAGTAAGAATCACTCATTAGGTGACACTTAACCCCTTCAGCGCCCCCTACAGGTTAACCCCTTCACTGCCAGTGTCATTTTCACAGTAATCAGTGCATTTTTATAGCACTGATCGCTGTAAAAATGACAATGGTCCCAAAATGGTGTCAAAAGTGTCTGATGTGTCCGCCATAATGTCGCAGTCACGATAAAAATCGCTGATCGCCGCCATTATAGTAAAAAAAAAATATTAATAAAAATGCCATAAAACTATCCCCTATTTTGTAGACGCTATAACTTTTGCGCAAACCAATCAATAAATGCTTATTGCGATTTTTTTTTACCAAAAATATGTAGAAGAATACGTATCGGCCTAAACTGAGGAAAAAATATGTTTTTTTATATTGTAGCGATACCCCCAGCTAAGAGAGCCGCTGGTATGAGGTTTCGGGCCTGTAACACACCGCTATCAACCCCCAGCAATTTGCACTACCCTCCCTTGGCACAGCTAGTAGGGGATAATAGGATTGTGAGACCTGTACAGTAACTTTAGTTCACGCAATCAGGCAATAAATGCACACAGTGATATGGTATAACTGACACTGTCCGTCCCCTCAAAGTAATTACACAAATAACTTGTCTGCTTAATCCTGGTATTTTTACTGAACGAAATGGTTAAGCAGATAAACTGTATACGTGAACATATGCAGAGCCCTGCAATAAAAGGTATTCAGCAAATGAACAGATATACAATTCTGTACACACACAACTAGCAAACCCCGCTTGCAGCTCCCCTCCCTCGTGGGCAAGATGGCGCCCAGCAATGTCTAAACCCAGAAGTCAGGCCTGACTGTTCTATGTGTAGGTTCCGTAGAGATGGATCTTCGCTAGCAAATGGTGGTGCACTTTTGAAGACAAAATTGTAATCCACAGGAATAGGTACTTATAAACTTGAGGAATAAGGTAAAGTCACTAATGCTACTCAATGCACTGTCCCTCCGGTGTGCAGATGCAAACTCTAACTAGTGAGTTCCGAACAACAAACACTGGGCCTAGAGATCCTGTACTAATCTCTGAGCAGGTGCTCTCTCACCCAACCGGACCAGTCAACGTCCGTATCTTCCATTGCTGTGTCTCGGTACACAGGTTCCACGACACCCGGGTCTTCGGTCCTCCTGGAAGTAGTAGATGGGTAGCAGGATGAGACGTCCCTCAGGCTCCTCAGTGGAAACGGAAGGCTCTTTGAAAGCACAAGGCTTGAACTTCAGACCCTGTCAGGAACAACAGACTCAGCGCAGAGTTCCACTTGCTGGGTGGGCGATGTCCAAATAGACCGCACTCCGGTCTGCCCCTCGGTCAAATAGCCCACCCCAGCAGTCCTTGCGCGGGGCAATGCACCCTGGGTATGGTAGTCTCTGGGTTCCTAAAGCAACACCCCGCTATACACTCCCCCCACTTAAAATCTTTGGTCCCCAAAAATAATATTAGCATTATTTACAAACAATACAGTTTATGGCTGCAAAGGAGCTGGGCAAGGGAACCTCCCACCAAACTTGGTAAGGGAGATTGTCTTGTCTACAGGTCATATTGGTGGAAGTGACCTGCCTAACTGTGCCAGAGAGTGAGCTGGGGTTGCCCTCCACCAAATGCACAGTGAAGGGGCCAGGTTTCTCTATTGTCCTTCTCGCAGTCACTACAGTATCTTCAGAGCATTCTCCCATCTGAGTGTATGTTAGTTTTCAGGGAGGGCAAATATTTTTTTTCACTCTTTGTTCCCTGGGGGCTGAGGTATCTGGCACAATGGGTTCTTCCATTCTTCCTTCCACTGGGACAGATGTAGTGGATCCTACTGCTTCAGGGGCATCCAAATCTGGTGCAGAGAGGTACAAAGAGTCTCTTGGGTCTTCAGCTGGGACTGACTCTAGGGCATCTTCCCATTCCTCAGTCAGAGTACACGATGGAATGAACTCAGCAGCTTCAGCATTTAGGGTGCCATCGATGGTAACTTCACAGGGTGAAGGATCCAGGACCATGGGTTCAGGTGCCTGAGTTGGCCATAGCCAGTCCAGTTCCATTTCCTCATCTTCACTCTGGTCTGTGACATCCATCTCTCCCGACAGAGTGGTTTGAAACCTGGTGTTGGGCCTAGGGGTATTGGAGGTTGAAGGTGACTCAGGAGAATCCGGAGTAGAAGGTATCCGGACTGCTTCGGAGAGACGCAGTAAGTGGTTCCTGTGCCAGGTTTTCAAGGGTCCCACTTTTCCTTCAGGTTTCAGCTAATACACTGGCAAGCCAGGCAATTTTTTACAAATTACATACGGCTGTGACTTCCATCTGTCAGCAAGCTTATGCTTTCCTGGGACACCCAGATTCCGCAACAGCACTCTGTCTCCTGGTTGCAAGTCATGGATCCGGACCCTGAGGTCAAAATTTTGTTTGTTCCGGGCTCCTCTCTGGTCGGAAGTGGCTTGTGCCTTCTCATAAGCCAGTCTTAAGCTTTTCCGCAGCCTGACCACGTATCCCTTGTGTGAAGCAGCCAATGTGTGGTCTATCGAAGTACCAAAGGCCAAGGTCTACAGGTAGTCTCGCTTCCCTACCGAACATTAATCTATAAGGGGAGTATCCGGTGACATCACTAGTTGTGTTATTATAAGCGTGCACTATGGCTACTATATGCTTGCCCCAATGTTGTTTTTCCTCGCTACTCAGGGTCCCCAGCATATTCAACAAAGTTTTGTTAAACCTTTCTGGTTGGGCATCTCCTTGTGGGTGATAATGGGTTGTGCGAGTCTTCTTTATGCCTAAGGAATCCAACAACTTCCGGATCAATCGACTTTCGAAGTCCCTCCCTTGATCCGAGTGAAGGCGTTGAGGTAGTCCGTAATGTACAAAGTACTTCTCTACGAGTATCTTGGCCACAGTGGAAGCCTTCTGGTCTTTAGTTGGAAAGGCCTGGGCGTATCGGGTGAAATGGTCGGTTATTACCAGAACATTTCCATGTCCACCCAAATCAGGTTCCAGACAAAGAAAATCAATGCATACCAAGTCCAAGGGCCCTTGGCTTTGCAGGTGGCCCATTGGGGCAAATGAAAAAAAGGAAGAACAAGAGCGCACCAGCCTGGTGTGATATCGTTTAGGATAATTTATTTAAAATAAAAGCAATAGAAAGGTACTCACAAAACTAGTACAAAAGTTTGCATTGTACAAACAGTGCCTTGGAGGCAGCATGTGAAACCCAAACCACACTTCGACCGATCAAGGAGACTGTGATGGGGTGCACTACCGGCTGACGCGTTTCGAAGCGCACAGCTTCTTTATCAAGTCACCTGCTAGAGGTAGACCAGCCACCCATTCACTCCAACCAGTTCCCTCTAGTATAGAGAAGACCCCTATCCCGAGCTCTATAGATATTCAACTTGGCCTTGAGTCTGTTGGTAGATTCCAGACTCAAAACCCTTTCACTATCCTTGAGAACCTTGGCACTGATCCTATCAGTGACAGTATAGCCAGCATTACCCCTCCTATTATTTTTTTAGGGATGGAAGTTGTATCGGTAGAGGGCGTTGCAACGGCGAGTCCCAAAGTGATCCCTCTGTTGATCACCCCTCCATTGAAAAAGGCAAGGAAAAGAGGAGGGGAACCAGATGAGGAAAGAGAGGAGGAAAGAGACACCAAAAGGGGCAGGGTCTAGCTAACACCCACTCTACTATTAAGATCTTTAATTTGTCTAGCTCGGTATTTACCGATACCGAGCTTAATCTTCTAAGAAAAGGCCTCAACTACGCTCCACCTAGTGTGCCTAATCTATTCAAACTATTTATAGATCTAAACAAATATATAAGGAAGCTCACTATTCAGCGATACTATATCCTAAAAGACAATGGTAAAGACAATCTAATTACCCCTAGTGTCAAGGCAGCCTCTCCAGTTCTCTTAGAGACTAGCGTTGATGAAGATCCTGCCCTCAATATCCTTGAGGAACTTTTTCTAGAGGCTCACCATGAGACAACATCACCAGTAGTATCCAGCATCTCTGTCGAAAATGCTATTAATCACACTGGGTTTAGACCGAAGTCGTCGTTCTTTCCCCATTGGGCTAAAGGTAGATTCATCTCCACCTTCTATGACGTGGTCTTTGAGTCTTTTAAAAATAAATTCCATGGAGGTAAAACCAACAGTAAATATCGGTATGATGCTAATCCTGATAGCCTGGTGATGACCATTGACAGCCTTAAACAGAATCAGGATGTTATCATAAGGAAGGCTGATAAGGGTGGAAGTTTGGTCATTCAAAACAGGGTCAACTACATTGCAGAGGCAATGAGATTGCTGGGTGATACGGATACCTATATCAAAATAAAAAAAGATCCGGTTATTGAGTATACGAAAGAGCTTAAGCTGCTCCTCGATCATGCTCTCCTGGATACAGTCCTAACAAAGGACGAATACTATTTCCTCCTCAATAGGCACGCCGCCACTCCACACTTTTACCACATCCCCAAGGTACACAAGAGTATGGTAAATCCCCCAGGTAGGCCTATTATTGCGGGTATTGATAGCATCTCTAGTAACTTCTTGCAGGATCTTGTGACATGCCTCCCGTCATTCGTTAGAGATTCTGGCCATATACTGGAAGTGTTGTCACACTACGTCTGGCAGCCAAACTATAGATGGCTTTCACTGGACGTGGCATCCTTGCACACATCTATCGACCATGAATATGGTCTAAGAGCTCTAAATCATTACCTGCTAGAATCCAATAACTTTAATTCTTTACAGGCTAAGTTCTTGCTAGATTGTGTCGAGTTTGCCCTTACGCATAATCATTTTTCCTTCCTGGGCGATCACTTTTTGCAAATTAGGGGCACGGCTATGGGAGCTAGGTTCGCCCCGAGCTACGCCAACCTATTTATGGGTTTTTGGGAGAATGCTTCTATCTGGAATAACAATCCGTTCGGGGCCAACCTAATTCTCTTCGCCCGTTATATTGATGATATCCTCATCATTTGGGATGGAACTGACCTAGAATTGGACAATTTTTTGGAATACTGTAGAGCCAATCCCTTTGGCATAGATTTCACCCATGTCATCAGCAAAGATACTCTTGTGTTCCTTGACTTAGAACTTGGGAGCGATCCTGATGGTAAAATCTTTTCTAAGACTCACTTTAAGCCTAGTGGGGGCAACTCTTTTCTACATGCTAAAAGCAATCACCATCCAAGATGGATTAGAAATATCCCCTATGGACAATTCTGCCGTCTCAAACGGACTTGCACTAGGAAAGAGGACTATGTGGCCCAGAGTGAGCTGCTTATTAAGAAATTCCAGGAGAAGGAATACGACCCGACACTTATCGAAACAGCCTATAAAAAAATATGCGGACCTATATGATTTTCCATCTGTGAGTAACGCTCGACCAATCTCCATTGATAACCCTGCCGTTGCCCAAGCCCGTTTTTCTACTCAATATACCAACAAGGCTTTTGAGATACAAAACATCTTGAAGAAGAATTGGGGTATACTGAAACATGATCCGGTATTGAAAGAACATCTTCCTGATATACCCAATATAGTATTTAGAAGGACCCGCGATCTGAGAAGTATGGTTGTCCCTAGCAGGGTTAAGAAGCCTACTAATAAAACTACTAGTGCCTGGTCAACCATCTTCGATCAGAAGGGTAGCTACAAATGTAGCGTTAGAAACTGTGGCACCTGTCGATTCATGTGGCATAGAAAGAAGTCAGTGACAGGTAGGGATGGTAAGGTTCACCAGCTAAAGCAGTTCATCAACTGTGGGACCGATTTTGTAGTGTATGGTATTATTTGCCCATGCAGACGCCTCTATGTAGGTCGCACATCCCGCCCTATGAGAGTGCGCATAGGCGAACATAAGTGTGACATCACCAACACTAGGGTCAAATACCCGGTCCCTAGACACTTTGAGGAAGTTCACCAAGGTGATCCATCTGGTATGAAAGTCTTTGGAATTGAATCCATCAGAGGCAATTTAGATAGAGGCAGGAGACACCAGAGGCTCTGCAAACGCGAGGCCTACTGGATCTTCACCCTGGGTAGCCTCACCCCCGGTGGGCTAAACGAAGACTCTGAGATTCACAAAATCAGTTAAACAATTTACCAATGATCACTTTGTTACGATCTATACTTATCCATTCCAACAATACCATTTTCCTGTCGGTTCCCTTTTTTAGACGGGGCTCCATGTGGTTTAGCCACGTGCCTAAGCTAGGGGATCCTTTAGGTTGGTGTGTGTTTGGGTGGTCTCCCCTTGTCATTCACCCCATTCCCCCTTTCCCTACGTCCCTATTTACTTCTGTAGCGGGCGCTATTTTCCATCTGGTTTCCATCTGGGCACTCCAACAACTGAGACTCCAATTTCTTCTGCTCTGGATCCTCCACTAGCCCGGAGCTCCGCTCCTTGACACAAAGCCCGTACCCCCTCTGGGGTTACCTGGGTCCAGTCTTCTGCCATGCAAGTGGGAGCATGAGATCTTCGGGACAAGGCATCAGCATCTCGGTTTCCAGTCCCAGGCCTGTACTTCAGGCTGAAATTGAACCCTGAGAGGGCTGCCAACCAACGGTGTCCAGTGGCATCCAGTTTTGCTGTGGTTAGAAGGTAAGTGAGTGGGTTATTGTCTGTTTTAACCACAAAGTCAGCTCCATATAAGTAGTCCTTCAGTTTGTCCACCACAGCCCACTTCAGGGCCAAAAACTCCAACTTGTAGGTGGGGTAATTCTTTTCAGCTGGGGTTAAACTCCTACTCACATAAGCAACGGGTCTGAAGCCTCGTACACACGACCGATTTTCTTGTCAAAAAAACGACAAGAAAACTGCCGAGAGAGCTTTCTTGCAGAGAAAGCCGTTCGTGTGTATGGTTTCACGTCGAGAAAACTGCCGGGAATCTCGACGAGAAAAATAGAGAACCTGCTCTTTATTTTCTCATCAGGATCCTCGATTTTCTCGTCGGGTTTCTCGTCGGCCTGTTTTGCAACGAGAAAACCGGTCGTGTGCATGCTTTTCCGAGTCTTAAAAAATTGTGCATGCTCAGAATAAAGTATGAGACGGGAGCGCTTCTTCTGGTAAAACAAGCCTTCGTAAAGGAGATAGCACATTCGTCACGCTGTAAATTATTGCATCATTTAAATGTTTCGCATTTAAATCTTCTTTAGAATGGTACAATAATGAAAAATAATGAACTTGTTTTGCTGCTGATATTCACACAGAGTTCTGATTAACTATTTTAAACATTTTTCATGCTGATCTCATGAATATTTTGCTGTATTATATCGAGCAAGATCTCCTTAATATTTATATATTTTAAATTTGGAATACAGATCTTCATTTTAAATGATTATTTAATTTATAGTGATCTCCATGATTTTAATTTTTATTTTTGTTGTGTCAAGTTTACCAAATTAATTTTTTTATCTTGTTTTTTCGACCTTCAAGGAGATTGTTTTGTGTTATCTGTCCCTTTTATTTTGTTTGTTAAAATGTATCTGCCTACTCCAAAGCTACATTTTTAATTTTTATAAAAACACATAGTCAAGTATTAACTGTAGAAAAAAAAACATTTACTCTGGTATATAACAAAATAAATAGAAGGCAGCGCTGGAGAACACGCTGTCATTTGTGCATCCATGGGACCCCAGAGCACACATCAACCCTGTGTGGACAATAAAATTGGGAGCTTGACAAGCACATCAGTTGTGAGCACAATCTGATGCTGGACTCCCAGAGGTCAGGAACAGCAGCAGGTGATATATATGTCCAAAGTCTGTGGTACTACAACAGGCTGCCTTCTGTCAGACCACATTGAAGCAAGGCCATCACTTCCTGGTCTTCTTGGCAGCCTTCCCTGCAGCCTTCCCTGCAGCCTTCCTTTTGCGTGTGGCTGGAGGCTGTGCCACTGGAGGTGTACTTGTGTCAGGAGGAGGAGAAGGAGGTGGAGGAGAAGAAGAAGGTGGAGGTTGAGGTTGCGTAAGCTGGGCGACCTCACATATGGCCGTATTGGGGGTAATTCTCCCCATCACCCCCTTGTTCATTAAGGTGATCAGCAGGGGCTCGCATAGGAGGTGTTGTTCCATGCTCATAACATTGAATTTGGCCCCAACTAGGTCGGCAATGGCCTCTTCGGTGGATGTTGGCTCCTGGAGGGTGGCATGTGTCTCTCTAATCAGGGCCACTGCTGCCTCACTTGTGCTCCTGTCCCTCCTGGTTCTTTTTGGAAGGCGGATGGGAGGCACCTGAGATCTGGTCCTGCTACTTGGCCCGGCCACCTCCTGTCTGCCACTGGGCCCGGCCACCTCCCGTGTGCCACTGGGCCCTGCCTCCTCCTGGCTCACAGTGGGCCCTGCCTCCTCCTGGCTCACAGTGGGCACTGCCACCTCCTGGCTCACAGTGGGCCCTGCCTCCTCCTGCCTGACACTTTCCAGACCCTCATGCTGGCTGATGTCATCCTGTGTATGAAAAAGGGACATAGTTTTAGTTTTTGGTTCATCATTTACACACAATTTTTAGCTCATGACTGTTGCAAATTGAATGTAAATCAATAGAAAAGACTATCATTATGACCCCATCAGTTTTCATTCTTCTCCCCCAATTTTTGGGCCACTACTGTCTATTGATATTTAGATCACTTTTTGGTCCAATTTTTTTGGGTATTTACATATTAACTTTTTTTTGCTGCATTAATTTTATCACAATAAATGTTTATAAAATACTATACCTGGCTCCAGATGTCCAAATCGGGTTCTTCAAGTATGGCTGCCTCCTCTTGCTCCAGAGAAGGCTCAGGTTGGCTGCAGGGAAGTCTGGGGGGAAGACTGGACAGTGATGGCCTTGGCTCAATGTGGTCATCCAGAAAGGACATCCTGCTGTAGTACCAAAAAATCGGGACATATACATCTTTTGCTGCTGCTCCTGACCTCTGAGAAGCCAGGACCTTAAAGCGCTCAGTCCTGTATGTGCCTCTCAAGCTCCCAATTTTACTCTCCACCTGTTGTGTGGTTGCTGTGGGTATCTTGGTCTGCACAAATGGGAGCAGGCTCTCCAGCGCTGCTTTCCTCACACCTTTTTTTCTGTGAATGGGGTTTTTGGTCTCCCACAGAGCGGGCAGCTCCCTTACCCAGTCAATAAATTCCCCCAGAAATTCTTTATCGCTGAAAGCATTCATTTTTGGTCTGCAAGTCAAAACACAAGACAAAAAAAGTAATGTCAGTCACACAGTCTAAACTCAAGAAAATCTTAATCCCCATATATATCCTCAAACAATCTCTAGGCAGTGTAGGCCACCGATTTCACAAAGTATAAAAATCACATACCTTCGTTCTCACGTCCATCACTTTTCCTCCTCTCTCCGCACACAGAACGTAGTAACGTCACATGTGTGTTTGCTTTATATACACCACGCATGCGTGAAACTCCGTACACGTCGCTCCGCACACGTCGCCCGCCCATGACGTTCACATTATCAACTTTTCCCCGCCCCTTCTCTTTCAGCGCACAGACAGATATGGCGGAGTCACAGAAGGTGTCTGGTAATTCATCAAATAACGATGATGAGACAAGCCCGGACCATGAAACGTCACGATCAAGGAGGAGATTCAAGGCATCTAATATGTCTTACGCGGAGATGGTGGAGATGGTGGACATATTGATAAAGTCGGATTATGATGCAAAGCATGGGCCGTATACCCACCCTAATCTAAGGAAGTCCAAAATTTTGAAGAAAGTAGTGAAAAGTCTGAAGAAGAATTTTGGGGTGAAAAGATCAAAAGAGCAGCTTAGAAAGAGGTGGTCTGACCTCAAACTGAGGGAGCCGGAGCAGTTAAGGAGCATTAAAAGAACACTAAAGGTTCCCGTTTAAAAAAAAAAAATAACAAACATGTTATACTTACCTCCACTGTGCAGCTCGTTTTGCACATAGTGGCCCCGATCCTGGTCTTCTGGGGTCCCTCTGCGGCTGTTTCAGCTCCTCCCCGCAAGGACTCCACACCAAAATGCGAGCGAGCTCGCATGGTGTGGAGTTACTGCGGGCGTGCTCCCATGATACAGCTGCGGCCATAGCCACCGACTGTCTTACTCGGCCCCGCCCCCCGGCGCGCCGCGTCATTGGATGTGATTGACAGCAGTGCCAGCCAATGGCTGCGCTGCTTTCAATCCATTCACTGTAGCCAATCAACGGCCGGGCTCAGGAACTCGGAGGATGACGGGAGCGAGCGCGGGACTTTCGAGGGGTCAGGTAAGTAAAACGGGGGCTCGGGGGGGGCGGTATTGTCGAATGTTTTTTCACCTTAATGCATAGCATTAAGGTGAAAAAACATGTACCTTTACAACCCCTTTAAGAGAATGCTAGAAAAAAGTAAGTACTTTTCCTGTGTTCCTATTATTGTATTTCAGAACTTGCATGTTGCTCCATGTTGTTGCTTTTTTCTATTGTACCTTAGAAAATGTCATCTCTCAAAATTTTGTGGGCCCAGTAATCGGTCGTTACAGACACATCGTTCGCCCACTACATACGATGTTTTGCGAAGATACAGGGTTCCAATAATTTCGAGACATGCCTGTTTTTATTCCATAAATGTTAGTACATTGTTGTCTACATGATGTGTTTGGAACTAGAATGAAATGCAAACTTGAATCAGTGTAAAGGAGAGGACACTCAGCAGCTGTTTACACATCTGCACTCTGGAGCACTATAGTGTGGCCCAACAGAACAAGCTTTTTAGGGTGCCCCATACAGGTGCATCAGTGTATTTTTGGGGTGCCTCCATGTGTAAAACTTGTCATAAAAAGGTGAATAGTCAAGATTTGTTTATTTTTAAATAATGTCTTCAGCTTGTAACTCGGCCCAAACAGACACTTGTACCCCACTTCCAAGCAATGTATCATGTTCCTATTTTTTATATAAAATATCTGTGTGCTAAGTATACCTTTTGTTTCATTCTCATAGGGGAGAGAAGACTGGGAGGACACCACTCCAGGGAACACAGGAACCCCACACCTCAGAGAGAACCCCAACCTCACCAAGAACCCCAACCTGAGGATGTTGAGGAAGTAGAAGAAGTGGAGGAAGGAGAAGTGGAGGAAGGAGAAGTGGATAACGTGGTGGAACTTGTCACCACAACAGGTCAGTATCTGTCACCACAGCTACAGGTAAGAGATGTAGGCCTGCAGAATTATAATACCTTTTGTATTTTTTTATAGGGGAGGAAAATGTTGTTGCGAAAGAAAGTCCACGTTTCTCTAGTGATAGTGCCCTACGAATCATCCAGCAAGTGATGGAGTGTAGTACAGAAGTGGACAGAATTAAGCAAAGAATGAATGTTATGGAGCAAACATTTAAGGACATCATAGATGTTTTGGGGCGAACTGAATGAGGCACAAAACCCCCCTTTTTCTATTTTTCTTGCAAAAAATGTTCACTTTTATACAATCAATCAAGCCAAAATTTAAAGATGCACACAGTGTGTCAACATGTGCCATCTGCCATCAGGGGATATCCATGTATGGGTTTTGTGGGTGCAACCCCTTCCTCACATCTCAAGTAGGTGAAAGGAAGAAGGGGTTGCACCCCCAAAACACGTCCATTGATCACCCCTGATGGCAGATAGCACATGTTGACAATAGGGATCAGGAGGGAAATACCCCTTTTTAAAAACACTCTAAATTGTGTGCATCTTCAAATTTTGACTTGGTCAGGGGTGCTAACACCCCATATTATGATGGGCAGATAGAGACATTTTTCTTAAAATAGAATGTCTGATATTGCCGAGAGGTTTACAATGTTGTCTTTTGTTGTATAGTAATGATAGTTTTGTATTTTCTTACCCCCCAAAAAAGGCCTGTTTATGGCCAAACCAAAAAAAATAAAAAAAATTCTAACAAAAGTGTTATATTTACCATGTGTGTGTGTGAATGTGCACAGAGTAAAATGTTTGAACAACAAGGTGTAGCTTCTTTATCAAATACGCTCTAACCTTTTTTGTGTATATTTTTGGTGTTACTAGTGAAATGGTTGCTATTTACTAAAGCAAAATACACTTGTCACTACAAATGCACTATGAAAAACTAGGAGACAGCTAAAAAAAACACAAGCAATACATCAAAAATCAGATTAAACCAGATATTTATTTTTTGTTTCTCCCAAATTTTTTAGACATGGACTGGCATAGGTATTGCCCCCCTACCCGTGAAATATTCAACATATTTCTGCCGAACCTCACAGGCATTTTGGGGGGGCAAGCCAGGACAGCCAGATTTTAGGCCCGACAGGGTATTGACATTTGAAAGTCCTGTCTCAGGCCCAATTGAGGCCATATAATTTGGTGATTTCCTTCGAAGATAATTGTGTAGCACAAAGCAACAGAATACTACGTAGTTCAGTTTGTACTCCACCAAGTTAATTGGTGTCATGAAAAGGCGGAACCAGCTGGCCATTATCCCGAAGGCATTCTCCACGACTCTTTGTGCCCTGGCCAGCCGGTAGTTGAACACCCTCTTCTCCGGGGTCAGGGTCCTCTGGGGAAATGGCCTCATGAGATGCGGTCCCAGTCCAAAGGCTTCATCAGCCAAAAACACAAGGGGAGTCCTTCAACATTCCCTTTATCCGGTGGCAATGCAAGGTCGTCACTCTGGAGACAGAGGGCAAACTCCGTCTGGCTGAAGACTCCCCCATCGGACATCCGGCCATTCTTCCCCACATCCACATAGAGACATTCATACTGTGCTGACACCACCGCCATCAGCACAATACTATGAAACCCCTTATAATTGTAGAAGTAGGACCCAGAAAGGGGTGGCGGCACGATACGGACGTGCTTCCCGTCAATGGCTCCACCGCAGTTGGGGAAGTCCCACCACGTGGAAAACTCAGATGCCACAGTCTGCCATTCCTGTGGCGTGGAAGGAAGCTGTGGAGTCAAACAAGATAAACAAATATTAGTACTTTTGCACATAACATTGCAAGCAGATTATACAAAAATACATTCTTGCCCAACATCATTATAAGTTTCAGTTTAATGTGTTTTTAAATACTAAAATAGAAGGCTCAAGTATCATATTCATCACCCCCTCTGATGGCCCAATGTAAAATATTTGGGGGGGGCTAGATGAGTTTGTGAATGCCAAAAAATAAGGACAATTAACATTTGTAACCTCTCTATCCTGCGCCGTCACTCAGAACAATACATAGGTTCATGCCTTGCATGAACCTATGTATTGTCGCTGCCGCCCACTATTCAGGTGGCCATCCCCCTGTTGAGCGCCGGCCATCTGAATAACAGCGGCAGGTTGGTTTTTGGAAGTGCCTATCAGAGCCAGCGGCTATGATAGGCTTCCCGATTACAGCCTGAGGGCTGTAATTGGCTTCCAAATAGTTAACCAGGGGACGCAGGGGGGGTGCATTCCTTGGTTAAACACTGACAGGCTCCTCAGCCAATCAGGTTCACCGGGTCAGGTTAACCTGATTGGCTGAAGCAACATCGAGGGCGGGAGAAGACATCGAGGACAGAAGAAGGACGGCGCAGACCAGAGGAAGGTAAGTGCAGGGCTGGGGGGGGGGGGGAACTGGCTGTATTTGTGGACAAACTGGCTGCATTTGAGGGGACAAACTGGTGGCGTTTGATCGGCACAGTGGCTGCGTTTAATGGGCACAGTGGGATGATTTTTTTTTTTGGGCGCCCCCCCAAACATTTTGAGCACCAGCCGCCACTGCTGGAGAGGTTAGTGAAGGGAAATATGCATGGAGGAGAAAAAAAAGGGGCATTTAAAAGCTTACAGCATGCATGAGGACAAAGGGGACATTCTCAGCATATTACAATTAGGGAAGGATGAAAGAAATACAATACATTAGCATACATGAAATACATAGAATGTGATGTTAAAGGAGAAAACTTACCCTAATATAGTCCTCCTGACTTGGATGATGGCAGAACAGGTCTCTGGGATTATGACGCCCAGAGCCTGGGGGGAGATGCCTGTCGTGAACTTCAGGTCCTGCAGACTTCTCCCTGTCGCCAGGTAGCGTAACGTGGCGATGAGCCTCTGCTCAGCACTGATGGCTTCCCGCATAACGGTGTCCTGCCTGGTAATATAGGGGGACACCAAAGCCAACAGATGCTGAAAAACGGGGTCAGACATCCGCAGAAAATTCCTGTAGTCCTCAGGATTATTCTCCACGATCTCCCGCACCAGAGGCATATGACAGAATTGGTCCCGCTGGAGCAACCAATTCTTGGTCCATGAACTCCTCCTCACCCTGTTCATGGACTCGTCTTGGTCCAAGATAAGCAGACCAAAACCAAACGCCCGCACAGCACGAACTCTATGACGAGAACGTACCCGCGACATGGCTAGAAGACGGTCGTCTGATCAGAACGTACTAAACAGAACGCACTTAAGAACAGCAAGGCCTATGAAGAACGACCTGAAAATCAGAAACGAGCGGGAAAGAACGCACTGTAAAACAGATACGACCTGCCTACATGCCCTGAAAGACAAGATACGAACCCACAAGCACAAACTGAACCGCAGAAAACGAACTGAAAGCACGAAGACTGAAAAGCGCGAATCGTCTCTTCCCAAACTTTTACTTCACACGCGGTAACACGAGATCAGCAAAAGCATCCCAAGGGGGCCAGGAGGTGACTGCCTCCAATTTATCGGGATCTGTAGATACTCCTTCTTCAGACACTATGTGTCCCAGGTAATGGACTGAAGACTGGTAGAACTGGCACTTCTCCCGGGAGAGCTTGAGTCCCTCATCACTGAGTCTCTTCAAGACCTTCTCTAGCCTCTCCTCATGCTCCTCCAGAGTCTTCCCAAAAATGATGATGTCATTTAGGTATACTAGGACCTCAATAAGGTTAATGTCCCCCACTGTCTTCTCCATCAGCCGCTGGAAAGTGGCAGGAGCTCCTGACAGACCTTGAGGCATACGGTCAAATTCATAGAACCCCACCGGGGTAATGAAGGCCGTCTTCTCTCTGTCTTCTGGGTGCATTGGTATTTGGTAGTACCCGCTCTTCAGGTCCATTACACTGAACCATTTGGCTCCAGACAGACTCTGCAGAGCATCCTCTATTCTTGGGGTGGTGTATTGGTCAGGTATTGTCCTCCTGTTGAGGGTCCTGTAGTCTATACAGAGTTTCAATGACCCATTCTTCTTCCTGACTACCACGATTGGAGAGGCAATTCCCGGGTAAACACCAGTTCTCTTGAGCTCTGCAAGTTGCTCACGCAGATCTTCCAAATCAGCCAGGGGGACTTGCCGGACTCTCTCCCTAAAAGGTTTGTCTTCTTGTAGACGGATCTTGTGAGTGGCACTTTTCGCACATCCTACATCAAACTCATCCTTGGAGAAGATCTTCCGCCACTTCGCCAACTGGGCCCTGGCCCTCTCCTTCCATGCCGGGGGTAGGGCCGGGTTCTCCAAAGTGGGTTCCCCTCCTTCTTCCTTCTCTAAGTCGGGCAAGGCCACTGGGGTAGCGGGATTCACTTGGCCCAACAGCATCCGGGCTGGAATCTTCACAGGTGAGTCAGTGGTGTTTCTGATGCTCACTGGCACCCTGCCGTTTGCCTTCTTCAGGACTCTCAGCGGGACTACTTTGGGGATCACCTTCAGTCCTGGGTGGGTACCCAGAGGGTCTGGTTCCAGGACTACAAAGGGGCCAGGTTGTTCCCAGGTGAGCTTCACAGTGGCTCTCAAGCAGGCAACATCTCCAAACTTTCCCCACCCCCTCTTCTGGGGCATCTGTTCCAAGATCAATCGCTGATAGGCCAACTGCAACATGGGGTGGATTCTGGCTGTTGAGGCGCCCTGCTCTTGTGCGAGAGGTCCCGGGTTCAAATCCCGGATGAGCCCCCACGTGTAGCGATACCCCCAGCTAAGAGAGCCGCTGGTATGATGTTTTTCGGGCCTGTAACACACCGCTGTAAACACACAGCAATTGGCTCTACCCTCCCTTGGCACAGCTAGTAGGGGGTAATAGGATTGTGAGACCTGTAACTTTAGGTCACGCAATCCGGCAATAAATGCACACAGTGATATGGTATAACTGACACTGACCGTCCCCTCAATAAAGTAATTACACCAACAACTTGTCTGCTTAATCCTGGTATTTTTGCTGAACAAAATGGTTAAGCAGGTAAACTGTATACATTAACATATGCAGAGCCCTGCAATAAAAGGTATTCAGCAAATTAAAAGATATACAATTCTGTACACACACAATTAGCAAACCCCGCTTGCAGCTCCCCTCCCTCGTGGGCTGGATGGCGCCCAGCAATGTCTAAACCCAGAAGTCAGGCCTGACTGTTCTATGTGTAGGTTCCGTAGAGATGAATCTTTGCTAGCAAATGGTGGTGCACTTTTGAAGACAAAATTGTAATCCACAGGAATAGGTACTTATAAACTTGAGGAATAAGGTAAAGTCACTAATGCTACTCAATGCACTGTCCCTCCGGTGTGCAGATGCAAACTCTAACTAGTGAGTTCCGAACAACAAACACTGGGCCTAGAGATCCTGTACTAATCTCTGAGCAGGTGCTCTCTCACCCAACCGGACCAGTCAACGTCCGTATCTTCCGTCGCTGTGTCTCGGTACACAGGTTCCACGACACCCGGGTCTTCGGTCCTCCTGGAAGTAGTAGATGGGTAGCAGGATGAGACGTCCCTCAGGCTCCTCAGTGGAAACGGAAGGCTCTTTGGAAGCACAAGGCCTAAACTTCAGGCCCTGTCAGGAACAACAGACTCAGCGCAGAGTTCCACTTGCTGGTCGGGCGATGTCCAAAGAGACCGCACTCCGGTCTGCCCCTCGGTCAAATAGCCCACCCCAGCAGTCCTGCACCCTGGGTATGGTAGTCTCTGGGTTCCTCAAGCAACACCCCGCTACAATATATTTTTTGGGGATATTTATTAGAGCAAAAAGTTAAAAATATTGCATTTTTTTCAAAATTGTCGCTCAATTTTTGTTTATAGTGCAAAAAATAAAAAAACGCAGAGGTGATCAAATACCACCAAAAGAAAGCTCTATTTGTGGGAAAAAAGGACGTCAATTTTGTTTGGGAGCCACGTTGCACGACCACGCAATTGTCAGTTAAAGCGACACAGTGCCGAATCGCAAAAAGGGGCCTGGTTCTTTAGCAACAAAATGGTCCGGGGCTTAAGTGGTTAATTTTGCAGGTGTGTGCATAAGGGCTGCAATGTCTGGTGATCCCATGCCACCAGTCATTAGCCATCACCAACGCCCATACCATAGTGAGCAAGCTCCACAACATATATTTCAGCATCCATACCACCCAGGCATTATCCCTCATCACCATCGTGCACCAGCCACCACTGCCCAAAATGTAGTACCCCCACCTCAAGTGGCACCCACCTATGAGTCCTCCAGTTCCCAGGCCACTTTATATGGTAATTCCTCCCAGTCATTCAACCCCTATTCCACTTCCCCCAGTCCTTATTATCAGGACCTTTAAAGAATCCCCATTTTAGGTTGCCCCGTTGTAGTTGGCCACCAAGTTTGCACTGCACACATCTCAGGAGTGATTTTTCCACCTCCATGTATAAAGGGACTAGGTTAAGGCGGGGGGGGGCTTGTGTAACCCAGCATAGAGCTCTGAAAACCCTTTTTCCAACTTCCTCTGCCTCTCTTATGTGCAAGGCAACCTGTGTCCTAGGGGCGCAGGGTGACAGAGAACCCCAGTAGGAGTCTGTTATGTGGTTCTCGGTCACCCTGTGCCCCTAATAGACACAAAGGGTAACTTACACATATAGAGGGGCCGTGGTAGCTGAAAAAAAGGGTTTTCAGTGCTCTCTAAGGTAAGCTGGGTTCCACAAGCCTGGAATCCTGCTCAGGTTCTACAACTCCCATCTCTAATGCCGTGTACACACGATCGGTTTTACCGATGAAAACAGTCCGATTGACTTTTCTCATCGGACAAAGCGATCGTGTATGGGCCCCATCGGTCTTTTTTCCATCGGTGTGAAAAAATAGAACATGTTTTAAATTTATTCGATGGGAAAAAAAACTATATCAAATTCCGATCGTCTGTGTGGAACTCCATCGGACAAAAAACCCACGCATGCTCAGAATCAAGTCGACGCATGCTCAGAAGCATTGAACTTCATTTTTCTCGACTTGTCAGAGTGTTTTACGTCACGGCGTTTGGGGCGGTCGGATTTTTGACTGATGGTGTGTAGGCAAGACTGATGGAAGTCAGCTTCATTGGATTTCCGATGGAAAAATCGATCGGATTAGAATCCATAGGAAATCTGATCGTATGTACAGGGCTTTACTCTGGCTCTTGATCTGTATCCTCTGACCATGTTCGTGGATTCTGAAGACAATGGGATATCAGAGTTGGGGGCTGAATCCAAATGCACAGGACACATTTTCAGAGCACTAGACTAGATGTTTGTATATCTGTTATATTTTTCTACAAAAATATGTTTGAACGGCTTTGTATTTTTTGTGACATACAGTGGGTACGGAAAGTATTCAGACCCCCTTAAATTTTTCACTCTTTGTTATATTGCAGCCATTTGCCAAAATCATTTAAGTTCATTTTTTTCCTCATTAATGTACATACAGCACCCCATATTGACAGAAAAACAAAGAATAGTTGACATTTTTGCGGATTTATTAAAAAAGAAAAAGTGAAATATCACATGGTCCTAAGTATTCAGACCCTTTGCTGTGACACTCATATATTTAACTCAGGTGCTGTCCATTTCTTCTGATCATCCTTGAGATGGTTCTACACCTTAGTTTGAGTCCAGCTGTGTTTGATTATACTGATTGGACTTGATTAGGAAAGCCACACACCTGTCTATATAAGACCTTACAGCTCACAGTGCATGTCAGAGCAAATGAGAATCATGAAGTCAAAGGAACTGTCTGAAGAGCTCAGAGACAGAATTGTGGCAAGGCATAGATCTGGCCAAGGTTACAAAAATCAGTGGTCGGTGTCAGTGATCGGTGTCAGTGGTCGGTTGTCAGTGGGGTAGTGGTCGGTATCAGTGGACGATGTCAGTGGGGTAGTGGGGTAGTGGGCGGTGTCAGTGGACAATGTCAGTGGGGTAGTGGGGTAGTGGGCGGTGTCAGTGGGCGGTGTCAGTGGTCGGTGGTCAGTGGATTAGTGGTCGGTGTCAGTGGACGATGTCAGTGGGGTAGTGGGGTAGTGGGCGGTGTCAGAGGGCGGTGTCAGTGGGTGGTGTCAGTGGACGATGTCAGTGGGGTAGTGGTCGGTGTCAGTGGACGATGTCAGTGGGGTAGTGTCAGTGGGGTAGTGGTCGGTGTCAGTGGTTTTGGGGCTCTGGACTGTGTCAGTATGGGGGGGCAGTTGTGGTGTCAGTTTTTTTTTGTAGCGGGGTATCGTTTTCACCCACAAAACTACAGTTCCCAGCACGCTTTGAGGCACCCAGGGTGCATTTCCCCGCGCAAGGACTGCTGGGGTGGACTATAAAAGGGGGAGGAGGAGCCTCGCTCTTTCTCTTGGAACGCCGCCCTCCCTGCAAGAGGATCCCTGCAATCACCTGCTGCGCGTGCAAGGCCTAAAGCCTGGGCCTCGCACTTTGTTCCAGAGAACCTTCCGTTCCACCGAGGAGCCTGCGGAGCATCCGATCCACCTGAGGTGCCACCATCTTCTGGAGGACCAAAGACCTGGTGCATCGTGGGCACGGTGAAGCAACTCACCGTAGCGGAGGTACCGGACAGGAGTCGGTCCGGTCTGGGTGAGAGAGCGCCAGCTCAGAACCACATCTAAGTAACTTTGTTGCCTATTAACTTTGCCTAGGCCCATCATTGACCACAGTTATACTTTGGAGAGACTGTCTGCTGAACTGAGTTTATCAGTCTCTCCAGTTTTATCAAGTTAGCGATTATTTGCTACCCCTACTGGATTACAGTTTGTTTCCTTATGTGCACCACCGAGAGTTGCTAGCGAAGATTCTTCTACAAACTATACCCCAAGTTATAGTCAGGCCTGACTGGGTAGTATAGGACATTGCTGGGCGCCATTTTTTGCTCACGAGGGAGGATAGCTGCAGCGGGGATATTTTATTGTTACTGCATTAATGAATGTTATACTCTTTTAATGCGTGCACCTATATTGCAGGGATCTGCATGAGATATTGTATGCAAATTACCTTTTATACTTTTACCTATAGTAAAAAGTTATAGTTAAGTAATTTGGTGGTCAGTGTCAATTACTGTGCTGGGACACGGAAAGGAGGCTGTACCATATAACAGTATAGAAGTGTAGCGGGTGTTTGAATTTAAGGGAGGCATCTGGGTGGTAGTGTAACCCAGATGCACAAATTGCTAGGGGATCCGAGACCTTTTTCCGGTTCTTGGATGACTCTGGTGGTGTGAGGTTCCTTGCGGTCCACGGGAGGTGCTGTTGCCCTGGGCCGGAGCTGAACTCACACCGCAAGACTGTACCTTTTTGTCCTCCCCTGTGGGGAACCCACTGTGACGCAAAGGGAGAGGGGATAAAAGGGGCGGATGCCCTTACCACGGGGTTCAGAGTTGAGAGTTCGGAGTGGGAGTCGGAGGACTCGGCCGCACCCAGGCACCTTCAGCTTGGGTGCTGGCATTCCAGTGCTCCAGGCCTAGGTGCCCTTGGCCTGGCCTGAGCGAAGATGGAGTCCATCTCAGGCACCTTTAGCCTGGGGTGAGGTACTATGGCGGAAGCCTGGGGCTCAGTACCTTCGACTGAGTTCCGCGAGGGTGGAGGAATCCGAGGGGGCCCTAACTCCTTGGGTGCCCGTGTCTGAGTTCGTGAGATCTGGTGTGCGGAACTTCTCTGGAGAGTCCGGCGCAGCATCGCTGGTGACAGAGAGGCCTCCTGTTTCTCCCTTGGACGGATTTCCTTCCCCTGACAGGGGCCGTGCTAGCGAAGGAAATTCACGTTCTACCTCACATAGTCAGTGGCAGTGACTATTTACCACTGGTGATACCACAGTGGTTAGCAACAGAAGGGAAAGGATTGTGCCTCGATCTATCCCCCATTATTACTCAGTAGAAGAAACTGTTTGTTGTTTGCCAAGAAGAATAAAACTGAGTTGGACCTATTCACTGTGTGGAACTCTGATTACTAGGAGCAAAGGAGTCAGGGACGAAGTACTGGACTTGACTCTAGGACACCTACACAAAACCCAATCTTCTGGCCTTCACCTCTTAGCTATGGAGGACATGGGCCGTGGTGTATCTCATCCCTCTCTCCCAGGTACCCCTAGACAACAGCCGTACAACCGATAAAGCTAGAGAGAGAGTGAGGCCGCTACACGTGGGGGCATCGTGTCCGGGATGTGTGTGGTGTCTGAACTTGAACTTTGCTGCCCGGAGGAGTTCCGAGTAGGTCGGCCATATTGGCCAACGCGCCACGAGGCAACCCATAGCTGCGTAGTTCGTGGGCGGGGAGAGGAGAAAGCCAGCGAACAAGTGCAGAGTGTGGGAGGAGTCTGGCCATGTGGACGTACGCACTTGGAGATTCCGGCGCGTGTGGGTCAGTGCGCAATGGAGCAGCGAAGAGAGAAGATGACTTCAGCTTCTTCTTTCACGGACATGACTTCTCTGGCTGCTCCGATCATGAATACGGGGATGAGACTAAGGCCCCGGGGGCGATTGGCTCTGTACACCTGCAGAGACATGGAGGCCCTCGGTGTGATCTGTCCCTGCTGTTCGGGACTGGTGGTCCAGCTGAAGCCATTCGGGCGATGTGAGGTCTGCAAGGAGTTTCTCTTTGAGGTGGAACCATACACAGAAAAGCCTCGGGCTTTCCACCTCAACTACCTCACAGGGACTGCCACTCCGGAAGGAGAGATTGATGCTGGTGCGTTTCCCGTGCGCACTGATCCGGGCAAAGTGACTGCCCAAGCGGAGATGAAAAGAGAAAAATCAGAGGATGCTGCCTCGGTCACCAGCAGCTTCCTGCTCCGACCACTGAAGAGGAAAGTCGGCCTAGTGATAGACTCGTGTGGTCGTGGAAGAGCTTCGCCCCGCTGCTTGCCTGGCCTGGATGGATCCGGAGGGAAGAGTCCTGGACATCCCTGTTATTCTGAAGGCCCAGGTGAGCCAGGGGTTGGGACTGTCTGTGTGGTTAAAAGTGGCGGAAGCCCACAGTCGGTAGAGGCCGTCAAGGGAGATAGTTTCGTGACTGGGAATTATCTGCCCGCTGAATGCTACGACACCTCCGACCTGGATTCATTGTCTGACAATGGCGATGATGGGGAGATAGACGAAATCTTCCACCAGAAGGGATGGGACAAGATGAAGCTACCCTCGTCCCGTGTCACAAGGGACCTGCCCATGTCTACTGGAGATAGTACACCCTGGGTGGAGGCATCGGTGCCTAGGGAAGAATCTGGTCCCCTGTCAAGGATTCCTCTTCTGGACTCAACATCCATTTCACCTGCTCCTGTTGCGGGAGTGCAACGCAAGTCACTGCGGGCTCCTAGGCCCAGATCTGCCAAGGTGGTGAACGCACCTCGCCACCCAGAAGCGATTGTTCCGCCTGGAGAAGGAGACCGGGCCACCATGCCACCTTTGTCAAGGCTGCAGCGTCTCTTCGGCCAGAAGGTTGCCCAAGAGTATGGGTGGGAATACCCATACCTGCCTCGAGAACTGCTCTCCGAGGTGGAAGTTTTCGCCAAAGATGGTATGATACCTTTGTGTGGGACAAACTTAAAGTACCGCAAGCACGGCAATACCTTTCTTGTTCATCAACGGTCACCAAGAAGTTTCAGGACTGTAAAGCTAAGTGGATGCTGGGAAGGCATATCCATGCGGACAGAGTGGTGATTTGCCGCAAGGAAGGAGGAAATGCTGAGTACCATGTGGAGGCTTTGGACAGACATTTGAAGCCTGTGTTCCTGCCGCATCCAAGGTTTTACCTTTAGGAGAAAAGGAAAGACTCCTGTGTGTTCTTTTTGCTGTTCATTGTAGAACTTTCCGGAGTGCCTTCACCAGAACACAGGGACTGTGCCCTATTTTTTTTTGCATTTGGGCAGTTCTACTCTTTGAAGAAATGGGAGCTGTTATTGTTTTGTTCTCCCTCTTTCTCCCTGCACTTCAGAGAAATCAGTGACTTTGGGGTTTTAGTCAGTGTAGAGTCACAGAGAAATGATCAAGAGAGAAAAAGTTCACCTGGAAGTGATGAGTGACTTGACCGTGGCATTGTCACCAGGTGGCAGTGTTGCGCAACGATTGGTTTTTTTTTTTTGGACATTATGCAGCACTCATTGGAGTGAGTGGGTTTCTTTTCGGATAGACCCATTCATTCCAAGCAGACACACATATATTGTTAGGATGTATGTTTCTTTTCTTTCCCTCTGCAGGAGACTCGTCTATCAAGGCTGCTGAAAGTGGGTGGTCCTTAGATAGCAAGGGGGAGGGAAGAATGTAAATGTGTGAGATATGTAAAGTGTTTTATTGGAAAGTTTTATAGTTGTACTGTTTTAAGTTTTCCCTTTCCCATTCAGGTCTTGGCACAATTCAGGGTTAAATTGTGTAGTTTGGTTTCTGGGCTGAACTTATGTCACCACCCTTGTGGGATGTGACCAGTGTCAAATCACCAGGGGGAGAGTGTAACGGGTGTTTGAATTTAAGGGAGGCATCTGGGTGGTAGTGTAACCCAGATGCACAAATTGCTAGGGGATCCGAGACATTTTTCTGGTTCTTGGATGACTCTGGTGGTGTGAGGTTCCTTGCGGTCCACGGGAGGCGCTGTTGCCCTGGGCCGGAGCTGAACTCACACCGCAAGACTGTACCTTTTTGTCCTCCCCTGGAGCTGGTACAGCGCGGCGGGGAACCCGCTGTGACGCAAAGGGAGAGGGGATAAAAGGGGCGGACGCCCTTACCACGGGTTCAGAGTTGAGAGTTCGGAGTGGGAGTCGGAGGACTCGGCCGCACCCAGGCACCTTCAGCTTGGGTGCTGGCGTTCCAGTGCTCCAGGCCTAGGTGCCCTTGGCCTGGCCTGAGCGAAGATGGAGTCCATCTCAGGCACCTTTAGCCTGGGGTGAGGTACTATGGCGGACGCCTGGGGCTCAGTACCTTCGACTGAGTTCCGCAAGGGTGGAGGAATCCGAGGGGGCCCTAACTCCTTGGGTGCCCGTGTCTGAGTTCGTGAGATCTGGTGTGCGGAACTTCTCTGGAGAGTCCGGTGCAGCATCGCTGGTGATAGAGAGGCCTCCTGTTTCTACCTTGGACGGATTTCCTTCCCCTGACAGGGGCCATGCTAGCGAAGGTAATTCACGTTCTACCTCACATAGTCAGTGGCAGTGACTATTTACCACTGGTGATACCACAGTGGTTAGCAACAGAAGGGAAAGGATTGTGCCTTGATCTATCCCCCATTATTACTCAGTAGAAGAAACTGTTTGTTGTTTGCCAAGAAGAATAAAACTGAGTTGGACCTATTCACTGTGTGGAACTCTGGTTACTAGGAGCAAAGGAGTCAGGGACGAAGTACTGGACTTGACTCTAGGACACCTACACAAACCCAATCTTCTGGCCTTCACCTCTTAGCTATGGAGGACATGGGCCGTGGTGTATCTCATCCCTCTCTCCCAGCTACCCCTAGACAACAGCCGTATAACCGATAAAGCTAGAGAGAGAGCGAGGCCGCTACAGATATATTGCAGTTGTGCCATCTCCCCCCCCCCTTTTCTAACTGTGCCACGAGAGGTTAGAGCCGATTGCCAGGGGTTGATAGCGTAGCGGTGCATTACAAGGCCCAAAACAAACAAGCAGCCCTCTTAAACTGAGGGTATCGCTATATTTTTTTTTTTCAATTTCATATTTTTTATCTTTTTTTTTGTTTGTTTTTTACAATTTTGGAATATTTTTTATTTTATTTTTTATCAGCCCTGTTGGGGGCGTTGGTGACATGTCAGGGGTCTAAACAGAGACCCCTGACATCTCCCATTTGAAACAGAGAAAGGGACAGAGGACATTGATTCCCCAGTCCTTTTCTCTGAACAGAAGATGAATGGAGAGAAGACAGCGGCTCCACTCCATTCATAAACTGAAGCAGAGTAACACACAGCTTACTCTGCTCAGTTGTTACAAATGTCCTTAAATTAATAATATATGGACGCTCACATATAAAAGAGAGCGATACTGAAACCAGGTTTCCAAACCTGAAAACATTGAAGTAATTCATTCTTATTTGCAGGAAGCCAAAGAAATCCACCACCAAATAAGGTAAGGTAATTACTGCTTACCAACACCCACTACAGAGGATCAGGAGAATCTTAATGAATATGGAAAGATGACATCCAGGTGGATTCAGCCCCAAAGCAGCATATGACACGCCAGTTTGTTGGATCCCGGATTCATGTGCCAATTCATGTAAAAGAATGGGAGACTCCCATAGTGTAAAACAGTTTTGATTTATTTTATAAAAGAAGAATCACACTTACATAAAACAATGGAGGTAAAAGCCTTCAGCCTGCTGTCCCGGCCGGACACATGCAGGCAAACCCGTCCTAGCTGGATGGAAGTAGGTGGTGACGTCAACGCGCCGCTCCGTTCCGCCCTACGCCGCTTCGCAACAAAATTGCGTCTTCCAGGGGTTCCTATGCCGGAACGCTTTTCAGGGGTTTGCCACAAGTTCTGGGCTTTTAGGAACGCCTGTCGGCTATACTTTACTAAACAGCCTAGGACCTTCTCCTCAGAGGATACAAAGGTTGGGTTCATATTAGTCCTACTTACAGAAGAACCTCAGGCATGGGTTCATCAGCTATTGGAAAAGAAGAGTCCTATACTACACTCACTGTCTTTTTTCTTCAATGCCATGGCAATGCTCTATGATGACCCACAATGAACCACCACGGCTGAAACAGTGTTGACCTCTCTACAACAGGGGAAATGCCCTGTTGAGGACTACGTAATGGAATTCCACAAATAGGCTGCAGACACTGCATGGAATGACGCTGCCTTGTGCCTTCAGTATTCGCTTGGGCCTGTCCGAGCCCCTCAAAGACGAATTAGCAAGAGTGGGGCTCCCTGGAACCTACAATTCAGTTGGCTATCCAGCTTGATTGCAGACTCAGAGAACATCGCAGGGAACGACCCGGTTTGGGCCGTCCTACATGGATGCTCCCACGAGTACCCATGGCTCCACACCTGAGAACCCCTGAGACCCACGCATCAACCTCAATTCAGGATGCAGAACCAATGCAACTCGGCTTAGTTCGTGCACCCCTCACACCCAAAGAGCGAGTAAGTGGATCAAACCCCCATCTGTTTCGCCGTACGTTTTATAAATCCTCGCATCTCACTTTCTGCCTCTCGTTGCAGATACCGGGAAGTATAATCCGATTAGCAGCCATTATTGACTCTGGGGCTTGCAGCTGCTTTATTGACATCCACTTCCCCAAAAAGTATGGAATCCCACTATGCAAGATGGCCCAGCCGTTTACCGTTCATCTGGCAGATGGCTCCGCCCAACCTCGGGTTCAATAACCCATGAGACCACCCTCATATTGGCCTCAACCGAAGCTGACCATCGGGAATTTCTTCGGCTGGACGTGATTTCTTTCCCCAATTTTCCGGTTATTTTGGGGTTACCGTGGCTTTGACAGCACCAGCCACAGATTGATTGGTCCACTCACCCTATTGCTTACACCACTGTTTCCCACAACAAGCCTGTCTGACGGTTCAACCCCTTTCCACAGAGGACAACACTCTTCTTCCCCAGGTTTACAGAGACTTCTTGGACGTCTTCGACAAGAAGGGAGCTGAATCCCTACCGCCTCACCAGCCATATGATTGCCCCATTGAGCTTCTTCCTGATTCTGCAATACCATTTGGGAGGATCTTACCACTCTCTGGGCCTGAATTAGAAGTCCTTCGAAAATACATTGATGACAATCTTAGGAAAGAGTTCATCCGGCCCTCTACCTCTCCTGCTGGCGCTGGACTCTTCTTTGTGGAAAACAAGGACCATTCTTTAAGACCATGTATCGACTACAGACAATTGAATAGTATCACAATCAAGAATCGATACCCATTGCCTCTAGTCCCTAAACTTGTTCAGAGGTTCCGCACTGCCAAGGTGTTCTCAAAATTGGACCTACGGGGGCCTACAATTTAATACGGATAAGAGAGGGCGATGAATGGAAAACGGCCTTTCGTACTAGGTTTGGCCATTTTGAATATCTGGTCATGCCAACGATATCTTTCAGGATTTTCTTGACCTCTTCATGATAGTGTACTTAGATGACATCCTTGTTTCTTTTTCGTACATCACGGGACACAGAGCGACTTAGTCATTACTAATGGGTTATATAGATTACCTTCAGGTGTTGGCACTGGCCAATTCCAAACCGGAAGTACCCTCCCCTATATAAGCCCCTCCCACCCGGGAGCACCTCAGTTTTTTGCCAGTGTCTAAGGTGTTGGCCAAAGAGTAACATGTGTTTTCACTGGGCTTGCGTACAGGTTCTTTTGGGCCTTAGTAAGCTGTTCCGGATCCCACCAAAAAAGCTTCATAGCTAAACGGTCGGTACCCGGGCCTTGCAGCAGAAGAGCAAGGTTTTGCCTGTAATGCTTCTCTTAGGAGGGCTGGACCCTGGGATCCAGAGCTCTGGTCATACCCACGACCAAGATGTTGTCTGTGCAGGGTGCTATACAGGTCCAGGGGAGTGGAATCCTTGGGAACCCGGTCCCTGAAGGTTTAATTACAATGCCTGCCGTGATAGGTGAAGTTTGGACTTCTGTGGACCAAACAAAGTCCTGCGGCGGGGATCAGGTAAGTGGGGGCCCCCAGGAACTTGGTTCTATTGGGGGACCCCCAAGCCTAATTTGTCTTTCTGTCTGTTACCTAACGGTATTCCCGCTAAATATCTGTGTTTGCCTGTAACTACTGAAAATGTAAAATTTTAATAGTAGTCAAGAAAAAAAAAAAAAAAAAAGGGACCGCGGTACCTGTGTTAAACCACTAGAGGCCGCTGTAGTCCATTTTTCTTGTCATGTGGATCTTTGGTTTTCTCAAGTCAAAAGATCCAGGCAGCTGGTAAGTTTCTCTGTGGGAATCCACTTCCTCTGCCCTGTTGCTGCGCTCATCCACCGCACAGGCCCTCCGGCAAAAAGGGCCCTGGCTCCTAGTCCCCTGTTTGATTTCGAAAAGGGCGCCAATGGCGCACGGGCGCGCGCGCGGGCGCGTGCACGCGCCTCCTATGAAAAAAAGGGGCGGGGCGGGTGGATGACGCTCGATGCGCGCCGCAGCGCTTCTGCGCATGTGCGGGCGTCCCAGCATAGTTAAAAGACACAGTACAAGTGTCAGCTGGATGCAAACAGAGCTAGCAACAAACAGTGGCACACAGAGGCGGTTGATGCAGGCATCCCCATAGAAAGGCACTTTAGTGGACACCAGCTGGTATATAGCAGCACCTGTGTTAGATTATTACCAGCAAAATTGGTGTATGACGACGGGAATACCTCAGCTTTGTGCTTAAAGGATATGTCGTCCAGACGCTCCGGAAATAGATCTTCCAGGAAGCCAAAGGGGTCTCCATCGGGCTCTGAGGATATTGGGCATGCTTGTACTGCACCAATCTCCCCTGAGAATTCAGAGGTCAGTAGCCGTAGAAACCCCGCAGGAATGCCTGGTGCTGCGGCTGTCCCCAGTCCACCTGCTCCTGTATATATAACAGAGGAGGTTTTATCCTCAACTCTGGGAGGATTGGAAGAGAGATTAACAGCATTGATCGCTGCTTCCCTGTCTCAGGAAAAGCGCGTCCGATCTCCGTCTCCTCCTTCAGAGTGCCTGTTAGTGGAGGAACAGCCCCACACAGAGATCGACCTACCTGAAGGGGATCAGGATGAGGTTGATTCAGTTATGGAGGAATCAACAGTGGAAGAACCTTTCTCAGCATCTCAGGCTGAAAGATTATGGGTTCAGTCTCTGACTAATATGGTCCGATCAGCATTTAAAATGCCTCTGGCGGAACCACCATCCACTACGGTTTCCTCGCTGGGGTCGCTAAAAGCTCCCCAGGCTGTCTGTTCCTTCCCAATCCACCCTTTATTAGAAGGGCTTATTTACCAGGATTGGGAGCATCCTGATAAAATATTTGCTCCCCCCAAGAGATTTCCGGTGATCTATCCCATGGAGGATAAGTTCATAAAAAAATGGAGGGTCCCTACAGTGGACGCAGCCATCTCTTCTGTTAACAAATCACTGACATGTCCAGTAGATAATGTTCCAATGTCAAAGACCCAATAGATAAAAAATTGGAGTCTTTACTAAAATCTGCTTTCTCTACAGCAAGCATGGTGACACAACCTGCGGTAGCAGCGATTGGAGTCTGCCAAGCAGTGAAAGATCAGTTGAAACAAGTCTTAAGGGACTTACCAGATCAGCAGGCTCTTGCCCTAGCTGACCTGCCTAGAGCCTTGTGTTTTGCGGTGGACGCCATAAAGGATACAATCCAACAGGCCTCCCGCTTTACGCTGTCTATAGTACATATGCGTAGGCTTCTGTGGCTCAAAAACTGGTCTGCTGAAGCTCCCTGTAAAAAACTGCTGGTTAGCTTCCCATTTCATGAAGAACGCTTATTTGGAGAAGATCTGGACAAATATATCCAGAAAATTTCTGCCGGTAAAAGTTCACTCTTACCGGTTAAGAACAAGGGTAGAAGTCCTTCTTTTAAGAGGCCTACTTCTCCAGTCCCTGGCACATCGGCTGTGAAACAGTTCCGACGGCCTCCGCGGTCAAATCCAGGGGGCAGAAATCAGGGACAATCACAGGGTATCAAGAAACCCTGGGTCAAGAGAGGTACAAAACCTCCCCCTAAGTCATGAAGGGTTGCCCCCACTCAGTCGGGTGAGGGGAAGACTTCAGTTGTTCACAGAGACCTGGCGGGACACCATCAGAGATGGGTGATCCCCGCAGTAAGTCTGGGATACAGGCTGGAGTAAAAAGACATTCCTCCTGCCCATTTTATAAGGTCAAACGTGCCAAGCGATCCCCAGAAGAGTGGATCCCTCCTTCTGGCACTAGAGCAACTATTGCCCCAAGGGTAATCATGAAGGTTCCCTTGAAAGAAAACGGGTTCGGGTTTTACTCGAACCTTGTCACAGTCCCCAAACCAAATGGGGACATGAGGCCCATATTGAATATAAAAGGGCTAAACAAGTTCCTACATATCAGGATTTTTTTCGGATGGAGTCGATCCGATCGGTGGCCACCGCCCTACAAGGGCAGGAATGGTTAGCCTCGATCGACATAAGGGATGCTTATTTGCATATTCCCATCTGTCCGGCCCACCAGAAATTTCTACGCCTTGCAGTAGAAGGGCGCCATTTTCAGTTCAGAGCCTTACCTTTCGGTCTGGCCACGGCACCACGAGTGTTCACAAAAATTCTGGCCCTACGATTGGCCAAACTAGGAACACAAGGTGTAACGATAATGGCATATCTAGACGACTTGTTGCTGATAGACCACTCAGTGAAAAAAACTAGAAGTGGTCGTTCACAAGATAATCAAGTATCTGGAATCTCACGGTTGCATTATCAACCGAGACAAGTCAGCCCTAAAACCAGTCAAAAGCCTGGAATACTTGGGGGCTAAGACTGGATTCAAATCAGAGAAAGATTTTCTTACCTCCAGAGAAGGTGTCGTCTTTGAAAGATTTGACCCACTTAGTGGGTACAAAAAAGAAAAACCATCCATACGCCTGTGTATAAGGCTGCTGGGAAAAATGGTGGCTTCATTCGAAGCGGTACCCTACGGTCAATTCCATTCAAGGAACTTGCAGAGGGCCATACTGTCAGCCTGGAACAAAAAAGTTCAGGCTTTAGACTTACCAATGTCCCTGTCCCCTTCCGTTCGCAAGAGCCTCCATTGGTGGTTGGTGCCCCAGAATCTGGGAAGGGAAACCCTTCAGTCCGGTTTCTTGGAAGGTGGTCACTACAGTTGCCAGCCTCATAGGCTGGGGGGCAGTACTGGAGCAATGGTCTCTCCAGGGCAAGTGGTCAGAAGCAGAGAAGGCCCTGCCCACCAATCTCTTAGAGATACGAGCAGCCCGGTATGCCCTAGTAGCATGGACATCCAAACTCCAAGGGTCACCTGTCAGAATTCAATCAGACAATGCCACAGCAGTGGCATATATCAATCTCCAGGGTGGCACCAGGAGTCGTGCAGCCCAGAGGGAAGCGAAATGCATCCTGGAATGGGCAGAAAGGTATGTCACAGCCATATCCGCGGTTTTCATCCCAGGAGTGGAAAATTGGAGAGCGGACTTTTTTAAGTCGCCAGCAATTATGCCCGGGGGAATGGTCTCTTCACCCCGAGGTTTTCCAGGCAATATGCCAGCGGTGGGGAACACCGGATGTAGATCTGCTAGCATCCAGATTCAACGCAAAGGTGGACAGATTTGTGTCTCGCACAAAGGATCCCCTAGCTTGCGGTTCGGATGCCCTAGTGTTCCCTTGGGATCAGTTCAAGCTGATATATGCATTCCCACCGCGATTAATCCGCAGAATCAGGGTAGAAAAGAAACCAGTGATTCTGGTGGCTCCAGCGTGGCCCCGAAGGGCATGGTACGCGGAGATTGTAAAAATGTCAGTGGGAAGTCCTTGGACCCTCCCACATCGTCCGGACCTGCTTTCGCAAGGACCGATATACTACCCTTCCTTACCAGCCCTAGGTTGACGGCCTGGCTATAGAAGCCCACATTCTAAAAAAGAGAGGGCTCTCTAATCCTGTGGTATCTACCATGATCAATGCCAGGAAGCCGGTATCCAGGCAGATCTATTATAGGATCTAGAAGACGTACATCACGTGGGGTGAGGCCAGGAAATGGCATCCACGTAAGTACGTAATAGGTAGGATTCTGGACTTCCTACAGTGGGCTGTACATAGGAAGCTTGCCTTGAGTACTATCAAGGGTCAGACGGCCTTGTCAATATTTTTTTTTTTTCTCAAAGGCCCTTGGCTTTGCATTCATTAATCAAAGCTTTCATACAAGGAGTGATGCGTATTAGCCCTCCGGTTAGTATTCCCATATGTCCATGGGACTTAAACCTGGTTCTGTCGGTTCTACAGAAACAACCATTTGAACCATTGCGGCACATTTTCTTGGTTCTTTTCACCAGGAAATTGATTTTCTTAGTAGCCATTTGTTCGGCTAAAAGAGTATCGGAATTAGCCGCCTTGTCCTGTAAGGAGCCATATCTGGTTATCCATAAGGACAGAGTAGTATTACGTCCTCATTCAGCCTTCTTCCTAAGGTGGTATCGAGGTTCCATTTGAACCAAGATGTGGTTCTTCCTTCCTTTTTCCCCAAACCTAGTTCGGTAGAGGAAAAGTTATTGCATTCTTTGGATGTAGTAAGAGCAGTTAAAGCTTATCTTAAAGCCACTGCTCAGATTCGTAGAACGGATACTTTGTTTGTTCTGCCGGAAGGCCCCAGAAAGGGTCAGGCAGCATCAAAAATCTACTTTAGCCAAGTGGATTCGACAGGTCATAATACAAGCCTATGGCTTGAAAAGGAGACCGCCTCCGTTCAAAGTTAGGGCGCACTCCACAAGAGCAGTTGGAACTTCATGGGCAGTGCATCACCAAGCCTCCCTGGCTCAAGTACTGTAAGGCCACAACATGGTCCTTAGTACACACGTTTACTAGATTCTACCAGGTAGACGTCAGAAGTCAGGAGGATGTCGCCTTTGGGCGCAGTGTGTTGCAGGCCGCAAAAGAGCCTCATGCCTGATGGCGCCCAGCTTATGTATCCCTCCCCTCATTTGGCATTGCTTTGGGACGTCCCATTAGTAATGACTAAGTCGCTCTGTGTCCCGTGATGTACGAAAAAGAAAAAGGGATTTTTATAACAGCTTACCTGTAAAATCCTTTTCTTGGAGTACATCACGGGACACAGAGCTCCCACCCCTCTTTTTGGGACACTTATTGCTTGGCTACAAAACTGAGGTGCTCCCGGGTGGGAGGGGCTTATATAGGGGAGGGTACTTCCGGTTTGGAATTGGCCAGTGCCAACACCTGAAGGTAATCTATATAACCCATTAGTAATGACTAAGTCGCTCTGTGTCCCGTGATGTACTCCAAGAAAAGGATTTTACAGGTAAGCTGTTATAAAAATCCCTTTTTTTTCACTTTCCCTTGAGGCACATCACATGCACATGCGAAAAGTCCCTTTTCGCCTCCGGGCCCATAAACTCTACACCAAGCTTGAAAAATGTTGTCTAATATGAGCCTGTATGTGCATGCAGGTGCACACACATGAATGCACCCACATGCACCCATGTATACATCATAGAAGAACTACCTCCATTCTGACGCCTGCAAGGACGCATGTATCCCAATACGATTGTAAATATTGTATAGTAATTTAATACAGACCCTATATACAGGTACCATACATGTGATAATGTCCACTTTGGTCCAATGCGTCCACACAAAAGTACACGGAGATAGTAGGAAATACTTAAGGCTAAATATCAAAAAATTAAAATAAACAATAGAAATAAAAAATAATTTAATGAATACTGTCTCATAAGTGTAGCGGGGTGTTCAATTTAAGGGAAGTGTCTGAGTGGTAACCAGGCTCAGACACATTAAATTGATAGGATTCATGGACCATTTTTGTTCTCAGGTGTTAATGCTGGTGATGTGTTCCCTGTGGCTGGTGGGTGGCGCTGCCATTCTGGGCCAGGGTTGAACCGCGAGCGCAGTGCTGTGCCTTTTGTGTCCCCTCTCGGCAGCTGTACAGGAGGGCGGGGAACCTGCTGTGCATGCCGGGAGAGGATATAAAAGGGCCGGACATCCTCTGAGAGGGGTCTTCGTCCATCCACGCCCAGGCACCTCCAGCCTGGGTGTGTGGGAGTGGGATTCGTCATCTCCGGGTGCCCTAGGCCCGGAGGCCTTGTTCCGGTTCCACCTCAGGCACCTTTAGCCTATGCCAACCTGGGGTACCACCCTTCTTTTTACCCTGTCCTACCCACTTCCGCTTTGGTCCCGGCTGTCTGGAACAGAGTGGAGTTTCTACACAACAACTTAGAGCTCATAAAGGATACCATGGCCAAGGCGCAGCTGAATTACAAGACCATCTATGATTGAAGGCGGCGGGGGGACCTGGATCTCCAACCGGGAGACAAGTTTGGCTGTCTACCAGGCATTTGAAGTTGGCCTGTCCCTCCAAGAAATTGGGCCCTAAGTTCATTGGGCCCTTCCCTGTCCTGTCATGATTCAATCCTGTTGTCTACAAACTCAAACTGCCCTCAACTTACAGGATCCACCCTGTCTTCCATGCCTCCCTCCTGAAGGCCATGGCGCCGAACCCCTTTGGGGAACGTGGGGCCCGTCCTCCGGCTCCCTCTATGATTAAAAGGATTGAGGAGTACAAGGTGGAGGCCATCCTGGACTGCCGTAGAAGGGGCTGCGGATGCCAATTTCTGGCACAGTGGAGGGGTTACGGCCCTGAAGAGAATTCCTGGGAACCCGAGTCGCATATCCATGCTCCAGATCTTCACTGGCAGTTCTTTCAGCGAGCTTCATCCCAGATGGCCATCCGGAGGCCACCCCTTCGGGGGGGGGGGGTTCTGTAAGAGTCCAGGGCTTACTACGCATGTATCAATGGCGCGTTGCTGCAAAAGGAAATCCGTGCCAACTGAGCATGCGCCAAAGACACCTCAGTGCTACAACCCGCACCTGCGCAGAAGACCTGATGGAAAAAGGCAGGAAAATGCCCAGGAGGCACACAGGAAGTGATCTCAACCTGATGGAAAAAAGGTGGGAAAATGTCCAGGAGGCGCACAGGAAGTGACCTTAAACTTCCCTATATAAATCCAGCCCAGACACTGCCAAATTGCTGGATTATTTCAGTCCCCCCTTGTTCCTGTGCTAGTGTGTGATCTGTCTGAACTTGCATACCTCCCAACATGCATGGATTCTGCGGGACTCTCCCGCATAGACACTATTTTCCCGCATACCCGCGATAGGATAAATTTTCCCGCAAGCGCAGATGAGCGAAGGAGGTAGGAAGATATCACCCTGCGTCCCCCCGCTCCCGCTTATACTGTAATGTCAGGCGGTCGGCGGTAGCTCCCCTTGTAAAATCTATTGTCGGCCGATCATCCCCCCGCTCAACAACTCTGATGTTAGGGAGGAAAAATGCCGACCCGCGTCAGCAGCGCCCCCCCCCCCCCACTCAACAACTGTGATTGTGATGGCAGGAAAAAAAAATGTGAATGAGTGTCCCGCAGTCCCGCAGTGGAATTTTGAAAAGGTATGCTGCTGGGCTCTGCCCCCCTCCTGCGTACATAATCAGACGGAAGCTCTGCCCAGATGAGTCTGAGTCCAGCCACATCGGAGAAGACAGGCTGACACTTAAGATGTAAGCCGATCCTCCAGCAACCACCCGAGGGCTCTGTCCCCCTTCAGATACCTTCTCATCCTGACTGCCTCACTGGAGATTGCCTGCCTTGAGGAGCCTGCAAACATGTATGGGGCTGCAGAGATCTGTAGTCCCACAACACACAGTCTGCTGCAGATAGGCACAGACGGTCAGAAAGATGTGGGAGAGTGCTTTTATTCCTGATTCCAGCAAATCAAGTAGGGGGACTTCTGGAACTTGCAGTCCTCCCAGAAGATGACAGCCATGGACTCTTTCCTAAGCAGGTATGCAAGGGAAGCACACACGCCTGTAGTTAGAGACTAGGGATGTTAGGAAAATACTTCACTTTATTCTGGGCATTAGCGAACGTGTACACAGGAGATTGTTCTCTATGGAGATGGTTCACATCTCCACTCTAAGTTGCCTGAAGCCAAATGTTGGAAGCTCAATAAAGTTTTAAAGCTGCGTTTGTAGCTCAATTTAGGCAGATTGGTGCATTTAAGTGTATTTTTTCTCCATAGAAATGCATTGAAACATGCAATTTGCATGTTTTTGAGCGTTTTCGTGCATCTTGTGCATTTTTGGAGTGTTTTCTGCTGGTTGTTACCCGTCTGCGTCCTAACAACCAGTGACTAATCCCTGCTGTCAGCAGCAGAGATGAGTCATCATTTATTAAGGAGCCAGCTCGCGCCAGCATCCTAATAAACAGCAGGGATTCCCTGCTGACAACAGAATGTAAACAAAAGAGCTGACACTGAAAAACCCTTCGGGTTTGGCATGGATTTTAAGAGGGACCCCACTCCAAAAAAGAAAATGTGTGGGCTTTCCCCAAATTCCATAGCATACCAGTCTGGTATAGATTTTAAGAGGAACTCCACACCAAAAAACTGCCATGGGGTCCTGCCCAAAATGCATGCTACACCCTTATCTAAGCATCCTGCCCAGCAGGCAGGGAAAGGGGGCTAAGAGTGAGTGGCCCCCTGTCCTGAAACATATCAAGTAGGGATGAGCTTCGTGTTCGAGTCGAACATACGTTCGACTCGAACATCGGCTGTTCGATCGTTCGACGAAGATCGAACGATTTGGGCCGTTGGCGCCAAATTCGAGTGACGCGAACAGCCCACAATGCACTACGCCATCGCAGTGTCATCCAGGCGCTGTGATTGGCCAAGCATGCACTGTGACCCCGCATGCTTGGCCAATCACAGCGCCGGCAGCGAGGAGAGCAATGATTGGCCACAGGCAGGATGCCTGTGGCCAATTATTGCTGAGGGTGTTTAGTACACGCCCCACACTATAAAAGGCCACCAGCACGGCGGCCTAGTGTAGTGTGTTCCGGAGCAGGGATAGAGCAGCATAGGCAGGGACAGTGACTTTTATTTCTTTCTTGCTTAACCTGGATTCCTTTAGTTTAGGGAAAGAGAAGGATAGGTAGGGAGAGTGTCAGTGTGTTTTGTGCTTGTGCTATAGTGTGCTTAAAAAAAACATTTTTTCTAGGGACAGAAAACTGTAGGTAGGGAGAGTGTCAGTTTCTTTCACTGTGCAAGTCCTTGTTTCTAGGGACCTGGAAGGACAGTGAGTGAATTCTCCTTGTGCTATATTGTGCTTAAAAAAAACATTTTTTCTAGGGACAGAAAACTGTAGGTAGGGAGAATGTCAGTTTCTTTCACTGTGCAAGTCCTTGTTTCCAGGGACCTGGAAGGACAGTGAGTGAATTCTCCTTGTGCTATATTGTGCTTAAAAAAAACATTTTTTCTAGGGACAGAAAACTGTAGGTAGGGAGAGTGTCAGTTTCTTTCACTGTGCAAGTCCTTGTTTCTAGGGACCTGGAAGGACAGTGAGTGAATTCTCCTTGTGCTATATTGTGCTTAAAAAAAACATTTTTTCTAGGGACAGAAAACTGTAGGTAGGGAGAGTGTCAGTTTCTTTCACTGTGCAAGTCCTTGTTTCCAGGGACCTGGAAGGACAGTGAGTGAATTCTCCTTGTGCTATATTGTGCTTAAAAAAAACATTTTTTCTAGGGACAGAAAACTGTAGGTAGGGAGAGTGTCAGTTTCTTTCACTGTGCAAGTCCTTGTTTCCAGGGACCTGGAAGGACAGTGAGTGAATTCTCCTTGTGCTATATTGTGCTTAAAAAAAACATTTTTTCTAGGGACAGAAAACTGTAGGTAGGGAGAGTGTCAGTTTCTTTCACTGTGCAAGTCCTTGTTTCTAGGGACCTGGAAGGACAGTGAGTGAATTCTCCTTGTGCTATATTGTGCTTAAAAAAAACATTTTTTCTAGGGACAGAAAACTGTAGGTAGGGAGAGTGTCAGTTTCTTTCACTGTGCAAGTCCTTGTTTCCAGGGACCTGGAAGGACAGTGAGTGAATTCTCCTTGTGCTATATTGTGCTTAAAAAAAACATTTTTTCTAGGGACAGAAAACTGTAGGTAGGGAGAGTGTCAGTTTCTTTCACTGTGCAAGTCCTTGTTTCCAGGGACCTGGAAGGACAGTGAGTGAATTCTCCTTGTGCTATATTGTGCTTAAAAAAACATTTTTTCTAGGGACAGAAAACTGTAGGTAGGGAGAGTGTCAGTTTCTTTCACTGTGCAAGTCCTTGTTTCTAGGGACCTGGAAGGACAGTGAGTGAATTCTCCTTGTGCTATATTGTGCTTAAAAAAAACATTTTTTCTAGGGACAGAAAACTGTAGGTAGGGAGAGTGTCAGTTTCTTTCACTGTGCAAGTCCTTGTTTCCAGGGACCTGGAAGGACAGTGAGTGAATGCTCCTTGTGCTATAGTGTGCTTAAAAAAAACATTTTTTCTAGGGACAGAAAACTCTAGGTAGGGAGAGTGTCAGTTTCTTTCACTGTGCAAGTCCTTGTTTCCAGGGACCTGGAAGGACAGTGAGTGAATTCTCCTTGTGCTATATTGTGCTTAAAAAAAACATTTTTTCTAGGGACAGAAAACTGTAGGTAGGGAGAGTGTCAGTTTCTTTCACTGTGCAAGTCCTTGTTTCTAGGGACCTGGAAGGACAGTGAGTGAATTCTCCTTGTGCTATATTGTGCTTAAAAAAAACATTTTTTCTAGGGACAGAAAACTGTAGGTAGGGAGAGTGTCAGTTTCTTTCACTGTGCAAGTCCTTGTTTCTAGGGACCTGGAAGGACAGTGAGTGAATTCTCCTTGTGCTATATTGTGCTTAAAAAAAACATTTTTTCTAGGGACAGAAAACTGTGGGTAGGGAGAGTGTCAGTTTCTTTCACTGTGCAAGTCCTTGTTTCTAGTGACCTGGAAGGACAGTGAGTGAATTCTCCTTGTGCTATATTGTGCTTAAAAAAAACATTTTTTCTAGGGACAGAAAACTGTAGGTAGGGAGAGTGTCAGTTTCTTTCACTGTGCAAGTCCTTGTTTCTAGGGACCTGGAAGGACAGTGAGTGAATTCTCCTTGTGCTATATTGTGCTTAAAAAAACATTTTTTCTAGGGACAGAAAACTCTAGGTAGGGAGAGTGTCAGTTTCTTTCACTGTGCAAGTCCTTGTTTCCAGGGACCTGGAAGGACAGTGAGTGAATTCTCCTTGTGCTATATTGTGCTTAAAAAAAACATTTTTTCTAGGGACAGAAAACTGTAGGTAGGGAGAGTGTCAGTTTCTTTCACTGTGCAAGTCCTTGTTTCTAGGGACCTGGAAGGACAGTGAGTGAATTCTCCTTGTGCTATATTGTGCTTAAAAAAAACATTTTTTCTAGGGACAGAAAACTGTAGGTAGGGAGAGTGTCAGTTTCTTTCACTGTGCAAGTCCTTGTTTCTAGGGACCTGGAAGGACAGTGAGTGAATTCTCCTTGTGCTATATTGTGCTTAAAAAAAACATTTTTTCTAGGGACAGAAAACTGTAGGTAGGGAGAGTGTCAGTTTCTTTCACTGTGCAAGTCCTTGTTTCCAGGGACCTGGAAGGACAGCGAGTGAATTCTCCTTGTGCTATATTGTGCTTAAAAAAAACATTTTTTCTAGGGACAGAAAACTGTAGGTAGGGAGAGTGTCAGTTTCTTTCACTGTGCAAGTCCTTGTTTCCAGGGACCTGGAAGGACAGTGAGTGAATTCTCCTTGTGCTATATTGTGCTTAAAAAAAACATTTTTTCTAGGGACAGAAAACTGTAGGTAGGGAGAGTGTCAGTTTCTTTCACTGTGCAAGTCCTTGTTTCTAGGGACCTGGAAGGACAGTGAGTGAATTCTCCTTGTGCTATATTGTGCTTAAAAAAAACATTTTTTCTAGGGACAGAAAACTGTAGGTAGGGAGAGTGTCAGTTTCTTTCACTGTGCAAGTCCTTGTTTCTAGGGACCTGGAAGGACAGTGAGTGAATTCTCCTTGTGCTATATTGTGCTTAAAAAAAACATTTTTTCTAGGGACAGAAAACTGTAGGTAGGGAGAGTGTCAGTTTCTTTCACTGTGCAAGTCCTTGTTTCTAGGGACCTGGAAGGACAGTGAGTGAATTCTCCTTGTGCTATATTGTGCTTAAAAAAAACATTTTTTCTAGGGACAGAAAACTGTAGGTAGGGAGAGTGTCAGTTTCTTTCACTGTGCAAGTCCTTGTTTCTAGGGACCTGGAAGGACAGTGAGTGAATTCTCCTTGTGCTATATTGTGCTTAAAAAAAACATTTTTTCTAGGGACAGAAAACTGTAGGTAGGGAGAGTGTCAGTTTCTTTCACTGTGCAAGTCCTTGTTTCTAGGGACCTGGAAGGACAGTGAGTGAATTCTCCTTGTGCTATATTGTGCTTAAAAAAAACATTTTTTCTAGGGACAGAAAACTGTAGGTAGGGAGAGTGTCAGTTTCTTTCACTGTGCAAGTCCTTGTTTCCAGGGACCTGGAAGGACAGTGAGTGAATTCTCCTTGTGCTATATTGTGCTTAAAAAAAACATTTTTTCTAGGGACAGAAAACTGTAGGTAGGGAGAGTGTCAGTTTCTTTCACTGTGCAAGTCCTTGTTTCCAGGGACCTGGAAGGACAGTGAGTGAATTCTCCTTGTGCTATATTGTGCTTAAAAAAAACATTTTTTCTAGGGACAGAAAACTGTAGGTAGGGAGAGTGTCAGTTTCTTTCACTGTGCAAGTCCTTGTTTTTAGGGACCTGGAAGGACAGTGAGTGAATTCTCCTTGTGCTATATTGTGCTTAAAAAAAACATTTTTTCTAGGGACAGAAAACTGTAGGTAGGGAGAGTGTCAGTTTCTTTCACTGTGCAAGTCCTTGTTTCTAGGGACCTGGAAGGACAGTGAGTGAATTCTCCTTGTGCTATATTGTGCTTAAAAAAAACATTTTTTCTAGGGACAGAAAACTGTAGGTAGGGAGAGTGTCAGTTTCTTTCACTGTGCAAGTCCTTGTTTCCAGGGACCTGGAAGGACAGTGAGTGAATTCTCCTTGTGCTATATTGTGCTTAAAAAAAACATTTTTTCTAGGGACAGAAAACTGTAGGTAGGGAGAGTGTCAGTTTCTTTCACTGTGCAAGTCCTTGTTTCAAGGGACAGAGAAGGACACCTGAAGGTAGCCCTTATTGCTTTTTTCCCATCTCCCTGCAGGCCATCTATTAGAATGTCTGGAAGGCAAACAAGGAGAGGCAGACAGTCAGGAGGCAATAAAAGAGGGCAAGCAGGCTCTGTGTCTGGGGGCAACAGTGCTGGTCGTGGACGTGGTGCATTGTCATCAGCACATGGCCATGGGACACGCTTGTCCTTCTTTTCCGCAGCTGGACATGTTGAGCCACATCATGCCGAAGACTTGGTAGAGTGGATGACCAAGCCCTCCTCCTCCTCCTCATCCTCTCTCACCCAGGCTCAGGGTACTGGCAAAGCAGCTGCCAAAGCGTCCTCTTCCCTGGTATCAATGTCAGACTCATCATCAGTCACTCCTTCCCTAGACCCACCATGTCCTCCTCCTGAGGAGTCCCCCGAACTGTTTGAGCACAGTGTTGGGTACATGCTCCAGGAGGATGCCCAGCGTTTCGAAGGGTCTGATGATGAAACCCAGCTACAGGAAGGCAGTAGGGTGAGAGCAGACAGAGGGGATGCTCAAGAAGGACACCAATCTGGCAGTCATGTTCCAGCAGCTGCAGCATACTGCCAGATTGGCTCCAGTGATGAGGAGGGAGGGGATGATGAGGTCACTGACTCCACGTGGGTGCCTAATAGGAGAGAGGAGGAGGAGGATGAGGAGGAGGCACATCTCCAACGAGACAGGATGCCCTTTGGTGGCCAGCGTAAGGGCAGTACACCGACGGAATCACACCGCAGAGCTCCGCCTGTGCAGGGCGCTGCCTCTGCCCGTCATTCAAAAAGTTCCTTGGTGTGGGCCTTTTTTGAGGCTAGTGCATCAGATCGCACAGCTGCTGTTTGCAACATATGTCTCAAGCGTATATCGCGTGGCCAAAACATCAGCCGCTTGGGTACCACATGCCTGACCAGACATATGTTGACCTGCCATGCAGCTCGTTGGCAAGCCTACCTCAAAGACCCACACCAAAGAACAAAGCGGACCTCTCCTTGCACCGCATCAGCTGGGATCTCCAACCCCACTATAACTTCAGTCCTCTCTGAAACATGCACTGAGAGGAATGAAGGTGTAGAATTAGGTGTGTCACAGCCAAGTACTTGCGGCCACTCTGCTAGCAGTACACCGATGTCCGATTCTAGCAGGCAAATTTCCCTGCCCCAGCTGCTGGACCGTCGAAAGAAGTTCACTCCCAGCCATCCACATGCCCAGCGGTTGAATGCTAGCTTGGCTAAATTGCTAGCGCTTCAACTGCTGCCTTTTCAGTTGGTAGACTCGGCCCCCTTCCGTGAGTTTGTGCAATGTGCGGTTCCTCAGTGGCAGGTTCCCAAACGCCACTTTTTCTCACGGAAGGCTATTCCGGCTCTCTACCGGCATGTGGAAGGCAATGTCTTGGCCTCGCTGGACAGGGCGGTCAGCGGTAAGGTGCATATTACCGCTGACTCATGGTCCAGCAGGCATGGACAGGGACGTTACCTTTCTTTCACGGCCCATTGGGTCACTCTTTTGGCAGCTGGGAAGGATGCAGGACAAGGTGCAGTAGTGTTGGAGGTTGTCCCACCGCCACGCCTCCAAAATGCTACTACTGGTTGTGACACACCTCTCTCCTCCACCCCCTCCTCTTCTTCTTCCTCCATGGCCTCTTCCTGTGGTTTGTCCTATGAACCAGCGGTGCTCCGTAGCCGTTCACGGGGCTACGCAAGTACGCAGGCAAAAAGATGCCATGCCGTGCTTGCGCTGGTGTGTTTGGGGGACAGAAGCCACACTGGGGCAGAGGTCCTGTCTGCTCTGCAGGGCCAGGCCGAGAGGTGGTTGACGCCACGCCAGCTTAAGCCAGGAATGGTGGTTTGCGACAATGGCACCAACCTCCTCTCCGCCCTCCGACAGGGACAACTGACCCATGTGCCCTGTGTGGCTCACGTCCTTAACCTGGTGGTGCAGCGGTTCTTGGGCAGGTACCCGGGCTTACAGGATGTCCTGAGGCAGGCCAGGAAAGTCTGTGTGCATTTCCGCAGATCTTATAATGCCAGTGCTCGCCTGGCTGAGCTGCAAAAGGAGTTGAACCTGCCCAAGAACCGCCTTATATGTGACATGCCCACCAGGTGGAACTCAACGTTGGCCATGCTGCAGCGGCTGCACACGCAGCAGAGGGCCATCAATGAGTACCTGTGCGACTACGGCACCAGGACAGGGTCAGGGGAGCTTGTTTTTTTTTCTCCACGCCAGTGGGGCATGATCAGGGATGCATGCACTGTCCTGGCACCATTTGAGGAGGCCACGAGGATGGTGAGCAGTGACAGTGCATGCATCAGTGACACTGTACCTCTTGTCCACCTGTTGGAGCACACGCTGCGTGGAATAATGGACAGGGCACTTGAGGCAGAACAGAGGCAGGAAGAGGAGGACTTCCTTGCCTCTCAAGGCCCCCTTTACCCAGACAGTGTTCCTTCTGTCCCACCCATCGCACAGGAAGAGGAAGAGGAGGAGGAGGAGGAGGAGGAGGATTGTGTCAGCATGGAGGTGGAGGCTGGCACTCAGCATCATCAGCAGCAGTCTTTTAGGGATGATTTACAGTCCCAAGAAACCAGTGGACTTGTACGTGGCTGGGAGGAGGTGACTGCGGATCATGTCGTCCTTAGTGACCCAGAGGACTCCGGAGCGAATGCCTCAGCAAACCTACGCTGCATGGCCTCCCTGATCCTGCAAAGTCTGCGGAAGGATCCTCGTATTCTTCGGATCAACGAGAGGGACCATTACTGGCTGGCCACTCTCCTTGATCCACGGTACAAGGGTAAGGTTGCGGACCTTATGTTACCGTCGCAGAGGGAGCAGAGGATGAGACAACTCCGGGAGGCCTTGCAGAAAGGTCTGTGCAACGTGTTCCCAGAGACTGGGAGGTTACAAACTCCTGGTCCAGGACAACGAGTTGCTGAGGCTTCGGCCAGTCAAAGAAGGAGCGGTGGGGAAGGTGGCCGTCTGACCGATGCGTTCAGACAATTCTTTAGTCCGCAGCCCCAAAGTATGATTGGTTCCAGCAACCATCGCCAGCGTCTGATAAACATGGTGCAGGAATATCTAGGGGCAAGGTCAGACTTGGACACCTTCCCCACCGAAAATCCTCTGGCTTACTGGGTCTTGAGGATGGATCACTGGCCAGAGCTTGCACAGTATGCAATTGAGCTACTGGCCTGTCCTGCATCCAGCGTTCTTTCGGAACGCACATTCAGTGCTGCTGGAGGATTTGTCACGGATCACAGGGTGCGCCTGTCCACCGACTCGGTTGATCGACTGACTTTCATCAAGATGAACCAGTCTTGGATCACCACCAGCTACCACACACCTGATGCTGATATAACAGACTAATTGATTTTAACATGTCACGTCCCTTCAAGACTGATGCTGATGCTGAGTGCCTGTGCTGTTATGTTGACTGGCTATCCTCCTCCTCCGAGTCCTCAATGATACGATTGATGATGATAGCTTGGAAGATCATTTTTGTTTATGGGTGCCGCCACCAGTGGCTAAGGCCCAATTTTTCAGCCCCTGTTTTACAGGGGCGTGTACTTACAATTTTTTTAGCAATAATTTGCCATAGGGCTCATTGCTGTGCTCCAAGTACAGTATCTGTGAGGGGTTGTAGTGTTGTGCCACCAGTGCCTAAGGCCCAATTTTTCAGCCCCTGTTTAACAGGGGCGTGTCATTACAATTTTTGAAGCAATACTTTGCAACAGGGCTCATTGCTGTGCTCCAAGTACAGTATCTGTGAGGGGTTGTAGTGTTGTGCCACCAGTGCCTAAGGCCCAATTTTTCAGCCCCTGTTCAACAGGGGCATGCAATTACAATTCTTGATGTAATAATTCACAGCAGGGCCCATTCCTGCACCCACCAAGAGTAAGTCTGAGGGCTTACAGTGTTGTGGCAACGCCACCACCACCACCACCATGAAAGGCCCAATTTTTCAGCCACTGTTCAAAAGGGGCATGTAATTACAATTCTTGATCTAATAATTCACAGCAGGGCCCATTCCTGCACCCACCAAGAGTAACTCTGAGGGCTTACAGTGTTGTGGCAACACCACCACCACCACCACCACCACGAAAAGCCCAATTTTTCAGCCCCTGTTCAACAGGGGCATGCAATTACAATTCTTGATTTAATAATTCACAGCAGGGCCCATTGCTGCACCCACCAAGAGTAACTGTCAGGGCTTACAGTGTTGTGGCACCAGCACCACCATCAAAGCCCCAATTTTTACTACCACTGTTCAACAATTATATGTAATTAAAATTCCTGATATAATAGTTGACAGCAGGGCGTTCCAGCACCAACCAAGAGTAACTGTGAGTGCTTACAGTGTTGTGCCAACACCAACAACTAAGGGGCCTATTTCTGCAGAGTATATACGGCAGGTCCCTACTTTCAAACATCCAACTTACAAACGACTCCTACTTGCAAACGAAAGAAGACAACAGGAAGTGAGAGGAAATCTACCCCTAGGAAGGAAAATTCTCTCCTGTAAGAATAAATATGGGAGAAAGGTGTCTCCTCTGTACTGATGCTTTATCAGCAATCCTTGTTTCAAGAAAAACACCACATTTCAAAAACAGTTGTCATTGGGACGGAAAGTGAGGTGAAATGTTCTGAACAGGGGCACAGACAGCAAAACAAATGTTACAGGGGTGATAATCCTTACCTATGTTTCCCAAAAAGTTTAAAAATAGATTTTTGGGCTGGAGCTACAGTTCAACAATGTACCTGTTCAAAATTACAAACACATTCTACATAAGAACAAACCTACAGTCCCTGTCTTGTATGCACCGCCTGTATACGGCTGTTCAGAGTATATAGGGCCTTTTTTATTTTATGTGCGGGGTTCCCCTTAATATCCATACAAGACCCAAAGGGGCTGGTAATGGCCTGGGGTGGGGGGGGGGGTCATGGGGTAGCTATGCCATTTTTCTTAAAGATTTTCATCCATATTACCGGGACCAGACATTACATTAAAGCCGCAAGAAGTTTTAAATGGCTTTTTTTTCCTTTAGAAGTGTCATTTTGTGCAGGGACAGTTCTAAACACGGGAAACACGTGGCACTTCACAGGCATACTTTAGACACCCCCCAGGTACGATATTTAAAGGAATATTTGACTTTTTTTTTTCACTTTATGCATCATTAAAATGACTGCTCCCGAAAAACGACCGTTTTTAAAACTTCTTTTTGCATTGATACATGTCCCCTGGTGCAGAACCCGGGTTCCCAAACCCTTTTTAGGACAATAACATGCATAATAGTTGTTATAATTAGCACTTTAGAATTCGAACGTTCGCATCCATTGTATTTAATAGGGTTCTAATGTTCGTACGAACTTTCGGTCCGTTCGCGGGTTCTGGTGCGAACCGAACCCGGGGGTGTTCGGCTCATCACTAATATCAAGCCACACACCCTTGCTGGCAAAGCACCCTGTCCCCATGTTTATGAGGTCAAGGGCCTCTTCCCCACAACCCTGGCCCTGTGGTTGTGGGAGTGCAGGGAGTAGCTTATCAGAATCTGTTAGCCCTCTTTAAAAAGTGCGCCCTCAGTTCCTGGCCCCACCTCATGTGAATAAGTATGGGGTACATACTACAAAGTACCCATTCACCACAAAAGTCCAAATTAAGTAAAAACACAAACAGTTTTTGACAAATCCTTTATTAACTACTTCCTTACTGGGCACATATACCCCCTTCCTGCCCAGGCGAAATTTCAGCTTTCAGCACTGTCACGCTTTGAATGACAATTGCGCGGTCGTGCGACGTGGCTCCCAAACAAAATTGACGTCCTTTTTTTCGCACAAATAGAGCTTTCTTTTGGTGGTATTTGATCACCTTGACGGTTTTTATTTTTTGCGCTATAAGCAAAGATAGAGCGACAATTTTGAAAAAAAAGCAATATTTTTTTGATTTTTGCTATAATAAATATCCCAATTTTTTTGGAAAATTTATTTTTTTCCTCAGTTTAGTCCGATACGTATTCTTATACATATTTTTGGTAAAAAAAATCGCAAGCGGCATTTATTGATTGGTTTGCGCAAAAGTTATAGCGTTTACAAAATAGGGGGTAGTTTTATGGCATTTTTATATTTTTTTTTTTTTACTAGTAATGGCGGCGATCAGTGATTTTTTACGTGACTGCGACATTATGGCGGACACATCGGACACTTTTGACACTATTTTGGAACCATTCACATTTATACAGCGATTAGTGCTATAAAAATGCACTGATTACTGTATAAATGTGACTGGCAGGGAAGGGGTTAACACTAGGGGCCGAGGAAGGGGTTAAATGTGTGCCCTATTAGTGATTACTACTGTGTGGGGGAGGGGACTGACTGGGGGAGGTGACCGATCTGTGTCCCTATGTACAAGGGACACAGCATCGGTCCCCTCTCCCTGACAGGACATGGATCTGTGTGTTTACACACACAGATCCATGTCCTTGTCTGTGTAACCGCCGATCGCGGGTGCCTGGCAGACATCGCGGCCGCCAGACACGTGCATTGGCATTGCAGTGACGCGCCGGGTACGTGCGCGCGCCGGGTACGTGCGCGCGCCGGCGGCGGCGCTCGCGCGCCCCCCAGTGGCCAAATTAGCGGAGGCCGTATAATAACGGCCTCCCGGCATGTAACAACCACCTCGCGGCCGTATATAGTCGTACGGCGGGCGCAAGGTGGTTAAAAAAAGAAACATGTCCTTTAATGTAAATCCATTGTCAATCATGATGAACACCGGCCAGTGCGGCCACCAACCTTCTCGAAGAAAAAACCTGCCACACGACAACACCACTTCCCCCGGCCGTTAAGTAAAAAAGTGACCCTGCCCCTATGATGTCATGGGGCGGGGCCTCCAAATTACGTCATGGGGTGTGAATGTTTACTTAGTGTTGGGGGCTAGCAGCGATGCAAAGAGTGGCAAGTGTTTGGACCTGTCGTGTTCAACAAGCAGCTCAACACAATTCAACTGTGAACCTCGTCCCACAACTTCGGTGTCAGGGTACAAAAGTCCCGCGGTGGGACTTTTAAAAGTTGGGAGGTATGAACTTGTTGTGACCTGGAAACCTATTTGAATACTCTTGATTGCTGCTTGCCATTGACCTCAGATTTGTACCTTGACCATTCTACTTCTTTGCCCCTTTTGTACTCAGCTGCCAGATTGGAACCTACCCACTGCCCAGGCTTGGAACTCGACCATTCTTCTTCCGATTAACCCTTCTGTACTTCGTTGCCAAAGCGGACTTGACCTCGGCTTGGATCTCGGACTAAGGCTTGCCCGTGCCACTCGGTGTCCACCAAGACTCTGTCTCCATCTCCAGAGGCTTCAAGGACCCGAGGTACAAGGGAGGCCTCCCCACTACTTCAGTCTCCCCTCAGGTACGTGGCCAACGTGACAATTACCTACTACTGACTGAACTATTTATTGCCTCAACAGTCACCGGTTGTTAAGTACTTCTCTAAGGTCAGTTAATACAAAATATTAGCTCTATGTATATTCCATAGGCGTGCGCACAGGGTGTGTCAGGTGTGCCTGGGCACACCCTAATCGCCCTGTGTGGTACAGATTTCCCCTGTTTAGACCCCTGATATTTCACCAAAGCCCCCTAACAGGGCCCCTAAAAAAATAATTAAAAAAATCCAAAAATAAAAAATACTGACACTGTCCACTGCCCTATTGACACCAATCTTTGCCTTACTGATACTGTCCATTGCTCTGCTGACATCGTCAGTATATATACACATGCACACCCATGCAAACATGTTTGAGCTTTGGGGTGAACACCTTAATGCAATAGGCTGTGCATACCTATGATTACAGCCTACCAGTCCTTAGTTATGGTTACCACATTCGTTTTAAGTTCCCCCTTCATTTTCACCTGGTAATCCTTCAATTACCTAACTTCTTGCCCCATCGTGTCCACACTTTCCTTCTCCATTATATCAGTGGCAGCAGCAATGCTTGTTAGCATAGGTGTGCGCACAGGGTGTGCTGGGTGTGCCTGGGCACACCCTAATTAACCCATGCACATTAGCATTATCGCTTTGTGTGTCAGTGGGAAGATAGGAAAGATTTCCCTCTTACCGCCCCTGCCATAAGGAAAGTGCTTCTGCACTTCTCTTTAACTGAGCAGGGAGATCAATATTCCAGGGCCATATATACTATATACACACATATATATATATATATATTGTGACAGCAGGAAGGTAAAGTCACCTGGTTGCATCCAGGGGGGTAGGTATATTTCTCCCAGATTCAGGCTTTATGCCGACTTATACAACTAGGGAGAGAGTTGATGAAGCCCAGCTGAGGCTAGTGGGCTCATGGATGATTCATACCTCTAGGGAGAGTGCTGGGCGTCGTGCAGGCAGGGAGTTGATGAGACCAGCTGAAGCTTGTCAGCTCGTTTAAGGCCTCAATAAAAACTCCCAGCTTCATTAGGTGTTTGCTCATGCCTGGAACCAGACCTGTGTGGACTGTCTAGGGAGAGTGAACCCCTGTGCGGTGAGACAAAGCCTGTGTGGCTATTTGTTTGGACATTTACTAAACCAGGGACTTAGGGACTAGGACAGCACCAGGCTGATCCCAGTTGTTAGTTAGGGAAACCTGCATGTTTAGTCAGAGGTCAAGCTGACCAGGATTTATTTTGTTTATGTTTCTTTTTGCTTTGCTGTGTTTTTGTCACTGTAAATAGAGAAATAAACCGCACCTTTTGATCTTGAAAACCACAACCTCCGTCTGCTGGGCCTGTTTTTGTGTGGGGAGCCCATCCAGGGGGTCACACACACCCGCTACCGAGTTAACCCCCTCACAGTTGGTGGAGAACCAGTGGCAGTTTTTTTTTAAGCCAGCATGGAGGAGATACTGAAACAGCTGGCTCTAGCAAATGCCAATCAACAGCAGACAAATGCAGGTTTGCAAAAGAGCTTCGCAGCCCAGCAACAAGCCCAGCAGCAATCTGAGGCCCGCTTCATAGACCTGTTGCAGAAGCAAGAGCAGAGACTACAACAACAGATGGAAGCAGTAATGCAGCAACGTCCGCAGACCAGTGAGGAAAGCCGTCCCACTAATACCGCGTCCTTTGGGGTGAGTCGTTTATTGACAAAAATGACTGGAGAGGATGATCCAGAGGTATTTTTGACCACATTTGAAAGGACTGCTGAAAGAGAAAAGTGGCCTGAGGAGCAGTGGGCTGGACTGGTGGCTCCTCTGTTAACTGGTGAATCGCAGAAAGCTTACTATGACCTAGAGCCTGACCAAGCAAAAGACTATGGGATGCTAAAAGCTGAAATATTGGCAAGGCTGGGTGTCACCCTGGCTGTCCGGGCTCAGCGTGTGCATAACTGGACTTTCCAGCTTGGAAAACCCCCCAGGTCTCAAATGTATGATCTCATTCACCTGAGCAGGAAGTGGCTACAGCCAGAGACTTTGTCCGCACAGGAGATTGTGGAACGTGTTGTGATGGATCGTTTCTTGAGAGCTCTTCCTACCGCCATTCAAAAGTGGGTAAGCCATGGAGACCCAGAAACGGCCGGTAAACTTGTGGATCGTGTAGAGAGATACTTGGCTGCAGAGAACCTGACGGCCTCTTCCAGAGACTCTCGGACTTTCCACCCTAAGACCAGACCATCCCCAGGGGCGGATAAGATGATTCCAAGGGGTGAGGGTGGAGAGAATGAGAGGGTGGGAGCTCTGCCCAGGGTTTGGCGAGAACAGCCTGGGAAGTCGGGGGCTCAAGAGGCAGCCAAAAGGATTGTTTGCTACCGCTGCCGGCAAACGGGACATATTGCAGCAAATTGCCCGGTTGTGGAGGAACCCATGCAATGTGACTTTCTGACGGACAGACGTCAGTCGCTGTGTGCGACAGTCGCATGCACTGCCATTCGGGGAACTGAGAAACATTTATGCAAAATGTGTATTAATGGTAGAAATGTTGTGGTATTACTGGATTCAGGTAGCCTTGTGACCCTGATAAAGGCTGAATTAGTTAAAACAGAGGTCTCTGGGAATAGCAAGGTAGCTGTTATTTGTGTGCATGGGGACACCCGAGAGAGGGTATTACAGAGATTCTATTGGCCTGGGGTGATGAAGGACATAGAAAATTATTGTTCCTCCTGCCCTGTGTGTCAGAGGTCGGCCCCGATGCCACATTTCCGTAGCCCGCTGGTCCCTCTACCCATCATTGAGGTCCCGTTTGAGAGGATCGCAATGGATTTGGTAGGTCCTATAATCAAGTCCGCTAGGGGGCACCAGTACATATTAGTTATAATGGACTATGCCACCCGTTATCCAGAAGCGATCCCTCTCCGAAATACCTCGGCCAAAACCATAGCCAAAGAGCTATCTCTTGTTTTTAGCCGGGTGGGTATTTGTAAAGAACTGCTTACGGACCAAGGTACACCCTTTATGTCCCGGGTTATGAAAGAGCTGTGTAAATTGTTCAAAGTGACGCAATTGCGTACGTCTGTGTATCACCCCCAAACCGATGGGCTGGTTGAAAGATTCAACAAAACCCTAAAACAAATGTTGAAGAAAGTGGTGGATAGAGATGGAAAGGATTGGGACTGTCTACTTCCTTATTTGATGTTTGCTATTAGGGAGGTGCCCCAATCCTCTACGGGATTCTCCCCCTTTGAGTTACTGTATGGGAGACACCCAAGAGGGCTGTTGGATATTGCCAAGGAAACTTGGGAGAGTGAGAGTTCTCTCCACAGGAGTGTGATTGAGCGTGTCGCCCTGATGCAAGATCGAATTGCACAGGTAATGCCCATCGTGAAGGAACATTTGGCCCAAGCGCAGTTGGCACAGCAGAGAGTGTACAACCGTGGAGCCAAGACCCGTACCTTTTCCCCGGGGGATAGGATATTGGTACTTGTCCCTACGGTTGAAAGTAAATTCCTTGCCAAATGGCAAGGCCCCTACGAGATAATGGAAAAAGTGAGCGAAGTGAATTACAAGGTCAGACAACCAGGAAGGCGAAAGCCCGAACAGATCTATCACGTTAATCTGTTGAAAGCCTGGAGGGATAGAGAGTCCCTAGTCGCAGAAACTTGGTCACCAGCTCAAACTGGTTGCGTGATTCCGGAGGTTGGAATAGCAGCCACCTTGTCACAACCCCAACAACAGGAGGTTAAGGAGTTTGTGCTTCGCAACAAGGAGGTGTTCTCTGAGCTGCCGGGACAAACATCTGGGGTAGAGCATGATATTATTACCCCGCCCGGTGAAAGGGTGAAGTTAAAACCCTATCGGATCCCAGAGGCCCGACGGGAGGCAATACGGGAGGAAGTACAGAAAATGCTGAACTTAGGGGTGATAGAGGAGTCCCAAAGTGATTGGTCTAGTCCCATTGTGTTGGTGCCTAAACCGGATGGGAGCTGGCGATTTTGTAACGATTTTCGTCAGTTGAACAAAGTTACAAAATTTGACACCTACCCCATGCCACGTATAGATGAGTTGATCGACCGGCTGGGAACAGCCCGATACATGACGACTCTTGACCTCACAAAAGGGTATTGGCAAATTCCCCTGGCCAAGTCGGCCAAAGAGAAAACCGCATTTGTAACCCCAGACGGGGCGTTCCAATATAAGAGAATGCCGTTCGGGTTACAGAATGCGCCGGCCACATTCCAGCGGAAAATGGACCAGATACTGAGGCCCCATCGGAAGTATGCTGCGGCTTACCTGGATGACGTAATTGTCCATAGCACAGATTGGGCCTCACATCTGCCAAAAGTGCAAGCAGTCCTAGACTCTATCCGGGAAGCGGGGTTTACGGCTAACCCCAAGAAGTGTACCATTGGGCAGGAGGAGGCCAAATATCTTGGGTACACCATTGGCAGGGGAGTAATAAAACCCCAACTCAACAAAGTCGAGGCCATCCAGAGTTGGCCACGTCCCAACAGCAAGAAGCAGGTACGAGCCTTTCTGGGAATCGCGGGTTATTATCGGCGCTTCATTCCCCACTTTGCTTCTAAGGCTGTGCCCCTAACCAACCTGACGAAAGGGAAAGGGTCGGTCATGATTAAATGGACCCCCGAGGCTGAGGCAGCATTCCAATTCTTGAAACAAGCCTTATGTAGCCAGCCAGTGTTGTACTCACCCGACTTCTCTAAAGACTTTGTCGTACAAAGTGATGCGTCAGATGTGGGGTTAGGAGCAGTATTGTCCCAGGTCTGGAACGGGGAAGAGCACCCAGTCATTTACCTCAGCAGGAAGTTGAAGTCCCATGAGGTAAATTACGCCACGGTTGAAAAGGAGTGTTTAGCGGTGAAGTGGGCTCTAGATTCCCTTCGGTACTATCTGCTAGGTAGGCACTTTGACATGGTTACGGATCACGCTCCGTTAAAGTGGATGGCTCAAAACAAGGAGCCAAATAGAAGAGTAAATAGGTGGTTCTTGGCCCTACAGGAATTCAACTTCACAGTAAAGCATCGCCCTGGCGTTCAAATGGGGAATGTGGATGCTTTGTCTCGAGTACATGAATGCCTGATTGCTGGTGTTCCAACCCCAAGGTTAAAACAAGAGGGGGGGGTATGTGACAGCAGGAAGGTAAAGTCACCTGGTTGCATCCAGGGGGGTAGGTATATTTCTCCCAGATTCAGGCTTTATGCCGACTTATACAACTAGGGAGAGAGTTGATGAAGCCCAGCTGAGGCTAGTGGGCTCATGGATGATTCATACCTCTAGGGAGAGTGCTGGGCGTCGTGCAGGCAGGGAGTTGATGAGACCAGCTGAAGCTTGTCAGCTCGTTTAAGGCCTCTATAAAAACTCCCAGCTTCATTAGGTGTTTGCTCATGCCTGGAACCAGACCTGTGTGGACTGTCTAGGGAGAGTGAACCCCTGTGCGGTGAGACAAAGCCTGTGTGGCTATTTGTTTGGACATTTACTAAACCAGGGACTTAGGGACTAGGACAGCACCAGGCTGATCCCAGTTGTTAGTTAGGGAAACCTGCATGTTTAGTCAGAGGTCAAGCTGACCAGGATTTATTTTGTTTATGTTTCTTTTTGCTTTGCTGTGTTTTTGTCACTGTAAATAGAGAAATAAACCGCACCTTTTGATCTTGAAAACCACAACCTCCGTCTGCTGGGCCTGTTTTTGTGTGGGGAGCCCATCCAGGGGGTCACACACACCCGCTACCGAGTTAACCCCCTCACAATATATATATATATATATATATATATATATATATATTAGGGCTGTGGAAATTAACTATTAATTCCTCGATTAATCGATTAATTGTTTTGATCGATCAAAATTCTTTTGATCGGTACTCACCTCTCCGCCGGCTTCCGGGTCTTCAGGGAGATCTGGTGATGTCACGGACACCGACGGGGCTTGCCGTGTCCATCTGAAGGGCTCCTTTGCTGTGCCTTCATATCTGCATGCCGGCGGGACCTTACTATCTGCCACACGCAAGGGCTGTTACACTTCCCTTTATCACTTCCCTCTATCAATCTAGGATTCTACAGCCATCCACTGGGAGTTGTGATAGTTCCCTTCACGGGACATCTACATGCCGACGGACTGATGTTAGCCCCTTCTCATCTGGATTCAGCAGTGGTATCGTTGTACACATTTTTATACTAGTCTACTTAGCTACATGTTTTTATGACTGCTTTTGCTACCGTTTGGTATTACTCACACCATTTTTACAGTTTATGTAGCTACATCGATTTTATCTCCAGTGCAACATTTATTTTGTTACCTACTTGAAGACTATAAAAGTTTTAATGCTATTCCCATTGAGCGCTGCCTTTGTGTGTTTTTTATATCCTGCTATCCATTTTTCCAGTGGTTGGTAGCTGCACTGGGAATCGGCCTGCAAGGAGATCAGATAGGGAATCGGCCTGCAAGGAGATCAGATAAAAGTAGTTGGATCTGTATGTGTGTTATAATTAATCAAAATTAGTAGATTAATCGATTTAAAAAAAAATCGATTAATCGAACACGAAAATTTTAATCAGTAACAGCCCTAATATATATACACGCACATGTTTTTTTTTTTTTTTTTTTTTATTATTTTTATTGAAAATTTTTGACATACAACACATACACAGCTTGGCACAACACGAAACTAAACAGTCAGCCAACATGGCCGGTAAGTCTAACAACATTAACAATGCCATCCAACCGACAACTACAGCAAGTATAACCTCCCCCCTCCCCGTACTCAGTTCCCTTCCCTCCAACGAAAATTATATTATTTGTGGGATGCAAGCCATTTCACTTCTCTAATCACCCAAAATAATTGTCATTTACTCTTCCTCCAGGGTATAATACATGTTGGCTACATATTGGACCCTCCCATCCTTTCAGCTTAAGATTAACCCGTCACACTGTTTGATCAGACTCATACCATGCTCTCCATACTTTTCCAAATTTTTTACTGCACCCTCTAGCCCTATACGTGGCTTTGTAGTGCGGGAGCATTGCGTTCACCAATCCTTTCCAAAAGGTTATTTTAGGAGCCCCCATTTTTTTCCGCTTTAGTAGAATGGCCTTCTTTCCATAAAAAAGTAGTATTGTAAGTAAGGTTCTGTGTGCCCTTGATGAGACTACCTCGTCTACCAACCCCAGGAGACACACCTCTATAGTTAATGGTACCGGAACTTGCAGCACCTCTGCTATACAGGAGGTGACCCCAGACCAGAATTGGCGGATCTGGGGGCAGCTCCAGAACACATGATGCGCGTCCGCCGGGGCGGCAGAGCACCGCCAGCACTCTGAGGAAACGGATGGGTATATTGTGGCCAATCTGGCGGGGATATAATATATTCTATGCAAGAATTTAAACTGGATAAGCCTATCCCTTGCTGCCACTAGATTCTGAAATGGTTTTTCCCACATATTGTCCCAGTCCTCCCCCTGTATCTCTGGTACCTCCACTTCCCATCATTCCCTACATTTAATTAGAGCCTTGGGACTAGTTTTGAACAATTCTTTATATGTTACTGACAATGTCTTTGCTAGATCCTCCGTCATGAGTGTGTCTTCTAACCTAGAGGGGAAGGATTCAACCCTCACCTCCCTAAATTGCGTCTGAAAGGCGTGTCTTAACTGCAGGTATCTGAAGTACTGAGAGTTATGGAGGTCATGTCTAGCCTTGAGGTCATTAAATGTCAAGAGTTCACCATCTCGTGTAATGTCTTTTAGTAGTCTGACTCCCTTGCTCGCCCACCCAATTGAGTCCTCCAGGGCATAGAAATGTTTCAACTTTGGGTTCATCCATAGTGGGGATGTTGGGGAAATTCCCTGGAAACTGGGGCATGCCAATTTCACTGCCTCCTCCCATGCTTTTATAGTGGCTTTCATAGAATCTGTGAGAGGGAACTCACTTCTCAGACCTCTGTGTATGGCTAAGCAAAGGGATTCGTAGGAACCTAGGTGGGCTGCCTCAAGAATTGTTGCCGAGTCACCCTCATCAGAGACCAACCATCTATTCACAAAAACCAATTGGCCTGCCAAATAGTACTTGCGCCTGTCCGGCAGAGCCAACCCTCCCTGTCCCCATGGCTCTTGTAGCACTTTTAGGCCTATTCTGGGCATTTTAGGGGCCCACAGAAATGAGCTGGTGATCCCATCCAGTTTCCTAAAAAAAGACTTCGGTATTCATACCGGAGCGTTTCTCAAGAAATATAAGATAACCGGGAGAATTTTCATTTTTACAAAATTATTTCTACCTATCAGAGAAAGTGGGAGTTTTTGCCACACCTGTGTCTTTTGTTTAACCACTTGAGCACTGGGCACTTAAACCCCCTTAATAACCAGACCAATTTTCAGCTTTCGGTGCTCTCACATTTTGAATGACAATTACTCAGTCATACAACACTGTACCCATATGAAATTTTTGTCCTTTTTTTCACATAAATAGAGCTTTCTTTTGGTGGTATTTAATCACCGTTGGGTTTTTTATTTTTTGTGCTATAAGAGAAAAAAGACTGAAAATTCTGTAAAAAAAAATATTTTTTTCGTTTCTGTTATAAAATTTAGCAAATTAGTATTTTTTCTTCATAAATTTTGGCCAAAATTTATACTGCTACATATCTTTGGTAAAAATAAGTACAAATTGGTGCATATTATTTGGTCTTTGTGAAAATTATAGAGTCCACAAGCTATGGTGCCAATATCTGAAAATTGATCACACCTGAAGTACTGACGCCCTATCTCATTTCTTGAGACCCTAACATGCCAGAAAAGTACAAACACCCCCCAAATGACCCCTTTTTGGAAAGAAGACATTCCAAGGTATTTAGAAAGCGGCATGGTGAGTTTTTTGAAGTTGTAATTTTTTCCCACAATTCTTTGCAAAATCAAGATTTTATTTTTCTTTTTTTTTTTTCCCCACAAAATTGTCATATTAGCAGGTTATTTCTCACACACAGCATATGCATACCACAAATTACACCCCAAAATATATTCTGCTATTACTCCCGGGTATTGCGATACGACACGTGTGAGACTTTTACACAGCGTGGACACGTACTGAGGCCCAACATGCAGGGAGCACCGTCAGGCGTTCTGGAGCACCCAGGCCAATTCTGACATTTCTCTCCTACATGTAAAAACCATAATTTGTTTGCTAAAAAATTACATAGAACCCCAAAACATTATATATATGTTTTTTTAGCAAAGACCTTAGAGAATATAATGGTGGTCATTGCAACTTTTTATCTCGCACGGTATTTGCGCAGCAATTTTTTTAACGCTTTTTTTACGGAAAAAAAACAGTTTTGTGCTTAAAAAAAAACAAAAAAAACAGTAAAGTTAGCCCAATGTTTTTGCATAATGTGAAAGATGAAGTTACGCCGAGTAAATAGATACCTAACATGTCACCCTTCAAAATTGCACACGCTCGTGGAATGGTGCCAAACTTCGCTACTTAAAAATTCCCATAGGCGACGCTTTAAATATTTTTACTGGTTACATGTTTTGAGTTACAGAGGAGGTCTAGGGCCAAAATTATTGCTCTCGCTCTAACGTTCGCGGCGATACCTCACATGTGTGGTTTGAACACCGTTTTCATATGTGGGCAGGACTTATGCATGCGTTCGCTTCTGTATGCGAGCTCACGGGGACAGGGGCGCTTTAAAAAAAAAATATATATATTTTATTGTTCATTTTACTTTATTTATTTTAGTTTGACATGTTTTACCGCCCCAAATTTTTTTTTGATCACTTTTATTCCTATTACAAGGAACGTAAAACATCCCTTGTAATAGGAATAAGCATGACAGGTCCTCTTTACAGTGAGATATGGGGTCAATAAGACCCCACATCCCACCTCTAGGCTGGGAAGCCTGAAAAAAAAAAAAAAAACAATCTTGGCTTTGATCGTAGCGGTGAGTCGGTAGAAGCACCGGAGGGCGGCGGGTGGGGGACATCCCCTCTCGTCTCCCGTAAGAATGATCAAGCGGCGGAACAGCCGCTATGATTGTTCTTATGGTGTAGGGAATCGCCGTCTGAAAAAGCTAATATCTGAATGATGCCTGTAGTGGCAGGCATCATTCAGCTATCCCCGCACAAAGTCAAGGACGTCATATGATGGCCGGCGGGCGGAAAGTGGTTATTGCAGAGTATTGCAGGGTATTGCGGAGTATTGCCGGGTATTGCAGAGTATTGCCGGGTATTGCGGAGTATTGCCAGGCATTGCGGAGTATTGCCGGGTATTGCGGAGTATTGCAGGGTATTGCGGAGTATTGCAGGGTATTGCGGAGTATTGCAGGGCATTGCAGGGTATTGCGGAGTATTGCAGGGTATTGCGGAGTATGGCAGGGTATTGCGGAGTATGGCAGGGTATTGCGGAGTATGGCAGGGCATTGCGGAGTATTGCGGAGTATGGCAGGGTATTGCGGAGTATGGCAGGGTATTGCGGAGTATGGCAGGGTATTGCAGAGTATTGCACAGGGTATTGCAGAGTATTGCACAGGGTATTGCAGAGTATTGGGCCGGGTATTGCAGAGTATTGCACAGGGTATTGCAGAGTATTGGCAGGGTATTGCAGAGTATTGGCAGGGTATTGCACAGGGTATTGCATGCAGAGTATTGCACAGGGATGGCTGAGCAGGGATGGATGGATGGCTGGATCTGTGACTGCAATTGTCACAGATCCAGCCCACAGCGCTGCTGCCATGATCCGCTCCCTCCCCTCTCCTCTCACACTGTACCGATCGGTACAGAGAAGGGAGAGAGGAACCGGCGTCATCACATGACGCCGGTCTGTTTACAAGTGATCGCTCCATCATTTGACGGAGCGATCACGTGGTAAACGGCCGCTATCAGTGGCGATTTACCGTGATCCGTGATGCGCCGGGTCCTCTGGACCCGGCGGTCACGGAGACTCCCGTGTGCGCGCACCAGGGGGCACGCGGGAGCGCGATTCTGGGAGGACGTTATATAACGTCCTCCCAGAGTTAAGCAACCACCGTGTCGACATTATTTGTCGACAGGCGGTTGTTAAGTGGTTAAAGAAAGTTAGGAGTGGTTCTAAATTCAGGGACATATAATCTGACACCTTCGCCGTTACTTTTATTCAAAGATAAGTAATCTGAGTAACCCATTTCAACGGCAAGTTTGGATTTGCTCTTGCTCTGGCTTCATCATCCAAAGGTAAAATGGAGGACTTGGCCCAGTTGACCTTTAGACCTGAGTATCCAGCAAAGGTGTCCATTAGTTCTAGGGCCGCCACCAGTGAGTCTGCAGGGTCCTGTAAAAATAATAAAAGGTCATCGGCATATAATGCCAAGCCCTCATCTATATTGCCTACCCGGATTGCTTTAACCCTTGTCGACACTCTTAATGCCACGGCTAATGGCTCCATCATGAGCGCAAACAAAAATGGCGATAGAGGGCACCCCTGACGAGTACCCCTACCTACTGTAGAATATTCAGATGTGTGTGTACTCGTGCGGATGGACGTCCGTGGTGTACTATACAAGAGAGATATCCATTGACGAAAGCATGAGCCAAACCCCATACGTTCTAGGACTGCATGCATGAAGTGCCAGTCAACTGAATCAAAGGCCTTCTCAATGTCTATTGAGACAATGATTCTATAGGATGAGTCTAAGTTGGGAAGTTGTAAGTGAGTGAACAGTCTCCTCAAGTTGGTATCCGTCGACTTGCCCGGCATGAATCCCGTCTGGTCTACATCTACCAGAGAGGAGACTACCGCTACCAACCTCCTTGCCAGGACCTTAGTTAAAATTTTAAGGCCCATATTTAACAGAGCAATGGGTCGGTATGAAGAACATTCTAAAGGGTCCTTACCAGGTTTAAGTAATAAAATCATATAGGCATCTAGCATCGAGTCCGGTAACCTCTTTTGTTGTAAACAGTATTTTAGCAATGTCGTAAGTAGTGATGAGCCGAACACCCCCGGGTTCGGTTCGCACCAGAACCCGCGAACGGACCGAAAGTTCGCACGAACGTTAGAACCCTATTAAATACAATGGATGCGAACGTTCGAAATCTAAAGTGCTAATTATAACGACTATTATGCATGTTATTGTCCTAAAAAGGGTTTGGGAACCCGGGTTCTGCACCAGGGGACATGTATCAAAGCAAAAAGCAGTTTTAAAAACGGCCGTTTTTTGGGAGCAGTCATTTTAATGATGCATAAAGTGAAAAAAAAAAGTCAAATATTCCTTTAAATATCGTACCTGGGGGGTGTCTAAAGTATTCCTGTGAAGTGCCATGTGTTTCCCGTGTTTAGAACTGTCCCTGCACAAAATTAAATTTCGAAAGGAAAAAAAGCCATTTAAAACTGCTTGCGGCTTTAATGTAATGTCTGGTCCAGGTAATATGGATGAAAATCTTTAAGAAAAATGGCATAGCTACCCCATCACAGCACCCCCCCCCCCTACCCCAGCCCATTAGCAGCCCCTTTGGGTCTTGTATGGATATTAAGGGGAACCCCGCACACAAAATAAAAAAGGCCCTATATACTCTGAACAGCCGTATACAGGCGGTGCATACAAGACAGGGACTGTAGGTTTGTTCTTATGTAGAATCTGTTTGTAATTTTGAACAGGTACATTGTTTAAGTGTAGCTCCAGCCAAAAAATCTATTTTTAAGCTTTTTGGAAAACATAGGGAAGGGTTATCACCCCTGTAACATTTGTTTTGCTGTCTGTGCAGTGTGCACCTGTTCAGAACAGTTCACCTCACTTTCCGTCCTAATGACAAATGTTTTTTGAAAATTTGGGTTTTTTATTGAAACAAGAATTGGTGATAAAGCATCAGTGGAGAGGAGACACTTTTTTTCCCATATTAACTCTTACAGGAGAGAATTTGCCTTCCTAGGGGTAGATTTCCTCTCACTTCCTGTTGTATCCTTCCGTTTGCAAGGAGGAGTCGTTTGTAAGTTGGATGTTTGAAAGAAGGGACCTGCCGTATATACTCTGCTGAAATTTGCCCCTTACATGTTGGTTACAAAATTGGGCCTTTGGTGGTGGTGGTGGTGTTGACACAACACTGTAAGGCCTCACAGTTATGCCGCGTACACACGATCGATTTTCTCGGCGGTGAAAACACCGTCGAGAAAATCAATGGGAAAAACGAGGAAACGGCTTGGTTCCCTACACACGTCCGTTTTTCCCGACATTTATCTCTTTGTCGAGAAAAACGACCGTGTGTGGGCTCCGCGGCAGTGTTTCCCTATGGGAAAACTGCCGCGGAAAAAAACGACGGGAATCACGATGAGAAAAATTAGAGCATGTTCTAATTTTTCTCGTCGTGATTAATGCCGTTTTTCCCGTCTAGAAAAACGACAAAAAGCCCACAGACGATCGTTTTTCTCGTCCAAAGGAAAAAATGTCATTTTTCTCGACGGGAAAAACGGTCGTGTGTACGCGGCATTACTCTTGGTGGGCGCAGGAATGGGCCCTGCTGTGAATTATTAGATCAAGAATTGTAATTACATGCCCCTGTTAAACAGGGGCAGAAAAATTGGGCCTTTGGCACTGGTGCCACAACACTGCAACCCCTCACAGATACTGTACTTGGAGCACAGCAATGAGCCCTGTTGCAAAGTATTGCATCAAAAATTGTAATTACACGCCCCTGTTAAACAGGGGCTGAAAAATTGGGCCTTAGCCACTGGTGCCACAACACTGCAACCCCTCACAGATACTGTACTTGGAGCACAGTAATGAGCCCTGTTGCAAAGTATTGCATCAAAAATTGTAATTACACGCCCCTGTTAAACAGGGGCAGAAAAATTGGGCCTCAGGCACTGGTGCTGGTGCCACGACACTGCAACCTCTCCCAGATACTCTAGTTGGAGTGCAGGAATGAGCCCTGCTGCAAAGCATTGCATAAAAAATTTTCATTACATGCCCCTGTTAAACAGGGGCTGAAAAATTGGGCCTTAGCCACTGGTGGCGGCACCCAGAAACAAAAATGTTCTTCCAAGCTATCATCATCAATCGGATCATTGAGGAGGAGGAGGGTAGTCAGTCAACATAACAGGACAGTCACTCAGTCAGCATCAGCATCAGTCTTGAAGGGATGTGACATTTGAAAATAAATTAGTCTGTTATATCAGCTTCAGGTGTTTGGTAGCTGGTGGTGATCCAAGACTGGTTCATCTTTATGAAGGTCAGTCGATCAACCGAGTCAGTGGACAGGCGCACCCTGTGATCCGTGACAAATCCTCCAGCAGCACTGAATGTGCATTCTGAAAGAACGCTGGATGCAGGACAGGCCAGTAGCTCGATTGCATACTGTGCAAGCTCTGGCCAGTGATCCATCCTCAAGACCCAGTAAGCCAGAGGATTTTCGGTGGGGAAGGTGTCCAAGTCTGACCTTGCCCCTAGGTATTCCTGCACCATGTATATCAGACGCTGGCGATGGTTTCTGGAACCGATCATACCTTGGGGCTGTGGACTAAAGAATTGTCTGAACGCATCGGTCAGACGGCCACCTTCCCTACCGCTCCTTCTTTGACTGACCGAAGCCTCAGCAACTCGTTGTCCAGGACCAGGAGTTTGTAACCTCCCAGTCTCTGGGAATGCATTGCACAGACCTTTCTGCAAGGCCTCCCGGAGTTGTCTCATCCTCTGCTCCCTCTGCGACGGTAAGATAAGGTCCGCAACCTTACCCTTGTACCGTGGATCAAGGAGAGTGGCCAGCCAGTAATGGTCACTCTCCTTGATCCAAAGAATACGAGGATCCTTCCGCAGACTTTGCAGGATCAGGGAGGCCATGCAGCGTAGGTTACCTGAGGCATTCGGTCCGGAGTCCTCTGGGTCACTAAGGACGACATGATCTGCAGCCACCTCCTCCCAGCCACGTACAAGTCCACGGGTTTCTTGGGACTGTAAATCATCCCTGAAAGACTGCTGCTGATGATGCTGAGTGCCAGGCTCCACCTCCATGCTGACACAATCCTCCTCCTCCTCCTCCTCCTCTTCCTGTGCGATGGGTGGGACAAAAGGAACACTGTCTGGGTAAAGGGGGCCTTGAGAGGCAAGGAAGTCCTCCTCTTCCTGCCTCTGTTCTGCCTCAAGTGCCCTGTCCATTATTCCACGCAGCGTATGTTCCAACAGGTGGACAAGAGGTACAGTGTCACTGATGCATGCACTGTCACTGCTCACCATCCTCGTGGCCTCCTCAAATGGTGCCAGGACAGTGCATGCATCCCTGATCATGCCCCACTGGCGTGGTGAAAAAAACCCGAGCTCCCCTGACCTTGTCCTGGTGCCGTAGTCGCACAGGTACTCATTGATGGCCCTCTGCTGCGTGTGCAGCCGCTGTAGCATGGCCAACGTTGAGTTCCACCTGGTGGGCATGTCACATATAAGGCGGATCTTGGGCAGGTTCAACTCCTTTTGCAGCTCAGCCAGGCGAGCACTGTCATTATAAGATCTGCGGAAATGCACACAGACTTTCCTGGCCTGATTCAGGACATCCTGTAAGCCCGGGTACCTGCCCAAGAACCGCTGCACCACCAGGTTAAGGACGTGAGCCACACAGGGCACATGGGTCAGTTGTCCCTGTCGGAGGGCGGAGAGGAGGTTGGTGCCATTGTCGCAAACCACCATTCCTGGCTTAAGCTGGCGTGGCGTCAACCACCTCTCGGCCTGCCCCTGCAGAGCAGACAGAACCTCTGCCCCAGTGTGGCTCCTGTCCCCCAAACACACCAGAGCAAGCACGGCATGGCATCTTTTTGCCTGCGTACTTGCGTAGCCCCTTGAACGCCTACGGAGCACCGCTGGTTCCGAGGACAAAGCACAGGAAGAGGCCATGGAGGAAGAAGAAGAAGAGGGGGTGGAGGAGAGAGGTGTGCCACAACCAGTAGTAGCATTTTGGAGGCGTGGCGGCGGAACAACCTCCAACACTACTGCACCTTGTCCTGCATCCTTCCCAGCTGCCAAAAGAGTGACCCAATGGGCCGTGAAAGAAAGGTAACGTCCCTGTCCATGCCTGCTGGACCATGAGTCAGTGGTAATATGCACCTTACCGCTGACCGCCCTGTCCAGCGAGGCCAAGACATTGCCTTCCACATGCCGGTAGAGAGCCGGAATCGCCTTTCGTGAGAAAAAGTGGCGTTTGGGAACCTGCCACTGAGGAACCGCACATTGCAAAAACTCACGGAAGGGGGCCGAGTCTACCAACTGAAAAGGCAGCAGTTGAAGCGCTAGCAATTTAGCCAAGCTAGCATTCAACCGCTGGGCATGTGGATGGCTGGGAGTGAACTTCTTTTGATGGTCCAGCAGCTGGGGCAGGGAAATTTGCCTGATAGAATCGGACGTCGGTGTACTGCTAGCAGAGTGCCCGCAAGTACTTGGCTGTGACACACCTAATTCTACACCTTCATTCCTCTCAGTGCAGGTTTCAGAGAGGACTGAAGGTATAGTGGGGTTGGAGATCCCAGCTGATGCGGTGCAAGGAGAGGTCCGCTTTGTTCTTTGGTGTGGGTCTTTAAGGTAGGCTTGCCAACGAGCTGCATGGCAGGTCAACATATGTCTGGTCAAGCATGTGGTGCCCAAGCGGGTGATGTTTTGGCCACGCGATATACGCTTGAGACATATGTTGCAAACAGCAGCTGTGCGATCTGATGCACTCAACTCAAAAAAGGCCCACACCAAATAACTTTTTGAATAACGGGCAGAGGCAGCGCCCTGCACAGGCGGAGCTCTGCGGTGTGATTCCGTTGGTGTGCTGCCCTTACGCTGGCCCCCCGAGGGCATCCTGCCTCGTTGGAGATGTGCCTCCTCCTCATCCTCCTCCTCCTCCTCTCTCCTATTAGGCACCCACGTGGAGTCAGTGACCTCATCATCCCCTCCCTCCTCATCACTGGAGCCAATCTGGCAGTATGCTGCAGATGCTGGAACATGACTGCCAGATTGGTGTCCTTCTTGAGCATCCCCTCTCTCTGCTCTCACGCTACTGCCTTCCTCTAGCTGGGTATCATCATCAGACCCTTCGAAACGCTGGGCATCCTCCTGGAGCATGTACCCAACACTGTGCTCAAACAGTTCGGGGGACTCCTCAGGAGGACATGGTTGGTCTAGGGAAGGAGTGACTGATGATGACATTGATACCAGGGAAGAGGACACTTTGGCAGCTGCTTTGCCAGTACCCTGAGCCTGGGTGAGAGAGGATGAGGAGGATGAGGAGGGCTTGGTCATCCACTCTACCAAGTCTTCGGCATGATGCGGCTCAACACGTCCAGCTGCCGAAAAGAAGGACAAGCGTGTCCCATGGCCACGTGCTGATGGCGATGCACCGCGTCCACGACCAGCACTGTTGTCTCTAGACACAGAGCCTGCTTGCCCTCTTTTATTGGCTCCTGACTGTCTGCCTCTCCTTGTTTGCCTTCCAGGCATTCTAATGGCTTCAGGAGTATATTTTGCAGGAATCACACTACGCCTGCTGTAAGTGCTGCAAATGCCTGTTGGTGTAACACACCAGGAAAACACAGCAATACGGGCTAACTTCAGGTGTATAATGTGCAGGAGGCACACTCCGCCCGCTGTAAGTGCTGCAAATGCCTGTTGGTGTAACACACTAGGAAAACACAGCAATAAGGCCTAGCTTCAGGAGTATATTTTGCAGGAATCACACTACGCCTGCTGTAAGTGCTACAAATGCCTGTTGGTGTAACACACCAGAAAAACACAGCAATACGGGCTAACTTCAGGTGTATAATGTGCAGGAGGCACACTCCGCCCGCTGTAAGTGCTGCAAATGCCTGTTGGTGTAACACACTAGGAAAACACAGCAATAAGGCCTAGCTTCAGGAGTATATTTTGCAGGAATCACACTACGCCTGCTGTAAGTGCTGCAAATGCCTGTTGGTGTAACACACCAGGAAAACACAGCAATACGGGCTAACTTCAGGTGTATAATGTGCAGGAGGCACACTCCGCCCGCTGTAAGTAGTGCAAATGCCTGTTGGTGTAACACACTAGGAAAACACAGCAATACGGGCTAACTTCAGGTGTATAATGTGCAGGAGGCACACTCCGCCCGCTGTAAGTGCTGCAAATGCCTGTTGGTGTAACACACCAGGAAAACACAGCAATCCGGGCTAACTACAGGTGTATAATGTGCAGGAGGCACACTCCGCCCGCTGTAAGTGCTGCAAATGCCTGTTGGTGTAACACACTAGGAAAACACAGCAATAAGGCCTAGCTTCAGGAGTATATTTTGCAGGAATCACACTACGCCTGCTGTAAGTGCTGCAAATGCCTGTTGGTGTAACACACCAGGAAAACACAGCAATACGGGCTAACTTCAGGTGTATAATGTGCAGGAGGCACACTCCGCCCGCTGTAAGTAGTGCAAATGCCTGTTGGTGTAACACACTAGGAAAACACAGCAATACAGGCTAACTTCAGGTGTATAATGTGCAGGAGGCACACTCCGCCCGCTGTAAGTGCTGCAAATGCCTGTTGGTGTAACACACCAGGAAAACACAGCAATACAGGCTAACTACAGGTGTATAATGTGCAGGAGGCACACTCCGCCCGCTGTAAGTGCTGCAAATGCCTGTTGGTGTAACACACTAGGAAAACACAGCAATAAGGCCTAACTTCAGGTGTATAATGTGCAGGAGGCACACTCCGCCCGCTGTAAGTGCTGCAAATGCCTGTTGGTGTAACACACCAGGAAAGCACAGCAATACGGGCTAACTTCAGGTGTATAATGTGCAGGAGGCACACTCCGCCCGCTGTAAGTGCTGCAAATGCCTGTTGGTGTAACACACTAGGAAAACACAGCAATAAGGCGTAGCTTCAGGAGTATATTTTGCAGGAATCACACTACGCCTGCTGTAAGTGCTGCAAATGCCTGTTGGTGTAACACACCAGGAAAACACAGCAATACGGGCTAACTTCAGGTGTATAATGTGCAGGAGGCACACTCCGCCCGCTGTAAGTAGTGCAAATGCCTGTTGGTGTAACACACCAGGAAAACACAGCAATAAGGGCTAGCTTCAGGTGTATACTGTGCAGGAGGCTTAGCAACAATGACACTGACACTGTCCCCTGCCTATCCTTCTCTCTCCCTGCACACAAGGTTTATCAAAGTATATGACACTGACACTCTCCCTGCCTATCCTTCTCTCTCCCTGCACACAAGGTTTAGTAAAGAATATGACACTGACACTGTCCCCTGCCTATCCTTCTCTCTCCCTGCACACAAGGTTTATCAAAGAATATGACACTGACACTCTCCCTGTCTATCCTTCTCTCTCCCTACACACAAGGTTTAGCAAAGAATATGACACTGACACTGTCCCCTGCCTATCCTTCTCTCTCCCTGCACACAAGGTTTAGCAAAGAATATGACACTGACACTCTCCCTGCCTATCCTTCTCTCTCCCTGCACATAAGAATAGCACAAAGAATATCAACACTGTCCCTGCATATCCTTCTCTTTCCCTGCGCCGGAACACACTACACAAGGCCGCCGCACTGGCGGCCTTTTATAGTGTGGGGCGTGTGCTAAACCCCCTGAGCTATAATTGGCCACAGGCAACCTGCCTGTGGCCAATTATGGCTCTCCTAGCTGCCGGCGCTGTGATTGGCCAAGCATGCGGGGTCACAGTGCATGCTTGGCCAATCACAGCGCCGGAATTGCACTGCGATGGCGCAGTGTATTGTGGGCCGTTCGCGTCACTCGAATTTGGTGCGAACGGCCCAAATCGTTCGATGTTCGACGAACGGTCGAACAGCCGATGTTCGAGTCGAACGTATGTTCGACTCGAACACCGAGCTCATCCCTAGTCGTAAGTCTTGGGGCCAGTTGGTCTGCATAAGTCATGTAAAAATCTGCTGGGAACCCGTCTGGATCCTAATGCAATAGACTGCGCACACCTATGGTATATTCTATGTGTAGAAAAGCATATGTAATAGGAAGAGTTTTGTTTTCTCTTTTTCGCAAAGTAAATAAGGAGTATTTTGTAGGTTCAAGGACTGTGGCATATACTGTATGTGCAGTGTATACTGCAGCCATTTTTTGATGCATTGCACTGCATGCCAGATTTCATCCCTGCACCAAGGTGTCCCTCCTTCTGGTGGTAAAAAGTTGAAAGAAATGAATGACTGTTGAAAAATTTCTAAAATAAATGTAAAAGTATGGAATTTTGTATGTTGGCAGGTGTAATTAGCTTGCCCTGTTCTAGATGTTGTCATTAAAGCATGGTAAGGGGCAAAGTTATAAGCAAGGTAAGGGGGAAAGTTATAAGCAAGTGTTAACTCCTTTTTTATATTAGTGCCCATATAAATGCCAGCTGTGGGTGGGTCCCAGTTAGTCTAAGGCATGAAAACAAAGCTGCAAAGATTGAATCCTGTACTGAGCTGATCGAAAGAGCCCTGTGCGGGGCTGAATTCCCAGGGGAGGTGGTACAAATGACCCACACCGAGAGATCTCCCATACAAACAAAGACCTGGACCAACAATCGCATAGAAACATTGTATATATAATACATGAACAACACCAGTAAATAATTTGGAAAAATGAATATAAATACATATAGTGTAAAGAGAAAGAAGAATAAAAACCATAGTGAATATAAAAACATTTGTCTAATATGAGCCTGTATGTGCATGCAGGTGCACACACTTGAATGCACCCACATGCACATACAAGAGACATACATGTAAAATCATTTATTCCTCCATGCAAAAGACTACTCCAACACTATGAATGCATAAACAAATGCACCCATGTATACATCATAGAAGAACGACCTCCATTCTGACGCCTGCAAGGACGCATGTATCCCAATACGATTGTAAATATTGTATAGTACCGCATATACTCGAGTATAAGCCGACTCGAGTATAAGCTGAGGTACCTCTAATGTTGCCAAAAAAACTGGGAAACCTTACTGACTCGAGTATAAGCCGATGCCCCACTGTTCCCTAGCTCGCTGTTCTCTATTTTACATTGTAAATATTACCTGTAAAGAAGTTGCGGCTGCGGCGTCCATCGTTCAAATTCCGCGGCGTCCATCGTTCAAATTCCGCGGTCTCTTCCTGTTCCTTCCTTGATAGGCGAGTCTCAGCAGACACTCTCCGCCTATCACGATCATTCTCTCATCCTCAGTTTTCCCAGCAGACACTGTGTTGGGTATTCCGCCAATCACAGACGTCTGCTGGAAAACTGAGGATGAGAGAACGTTCGTGATAGGCGGAGAGTGTCTGCTGAGACTCGCCTATCAAGGAAGGAACAGGAAGAGACCGCGGAATTTGAACGATGGACGCCGCGGAATTTGAACGATGGACGCCGCAGCCGCAACTTCTTTACAGGTAATATTTACAATGTAAAAATTTTGCTGACTCGAGTATAAGCCGAGGGGGGGGACTTTCAGCCCCAAAAAAAGGGCTGAAAATCTCAGCTTATACTCGAGTATATACGGTAATTTAATACAGACCCTATATACAGGTACCATACATGTGATAATGTCCACTTTGGTCCAATGCGTCCACACAAAAGTACACGGAAATACTTAAGGCTAAATATCAAAAAATGAAAATAAACAATAGAAATAAAAAATAATTTAATGAATAATGTCTCATAAGTGTAGCGGGGTGTTCAATTTAAGGGAAGTGTCTGAGTGGTAACCAGGCTCAGACACATTAAATTGATAGGATTCATGGACCATTTTTGTTCTGGTGATGTGTTCCCTGTGGCCGGTGGGTGGCGCTGCCATTCTGGGCCAGGGTTGAACCGCGAGCGCAGTGCTGTGCCTTTTGTGTCCCCTCTCGGCAGCTGTACAGGAGGGCGGGGAACCTGCTGTGCATGCCGGGAGAGGATATAAAAGGGGCGGACATCCTCTGAGAGGGGTCTTCGTCCGTCCACGCCCAGGCACCTTCAGCCTGTGTGGGAGTGGGATTCGTCATCTCCGGGTGCCCTAGGCCCAGAGGCCTTGTTCCGGTTCCACCTCAGGCACCTTTAGCCTGGGGTGAGGTACTACCTCACCGCTCCTGTTCGCCTGGGCATAGAGGCCCAGGAGTTGCAATGATGGCCTGGAGCCCAGCAGCCTTCGGCTGGGGTCCGCAAGGGATCGAGGAGTCCAGGGTGCCACCTTGCGAGGGGACCTGCACCCTAAGAGAAGGGAGGACCTGTTCCGAAGGACCGGTGCTGTGGACACGGTGAAGGAAGGGGTCTGTTGACTCTCTGGGGGGGGATGTCTTCTCCCTAAAAGGGGCTATGTCCTAGGAAGGAAATCAATGTCCACCAGGTCAGTGGCAGTGACTATATTCACCAGGTCAGTGGCAGTGCCCCTATTCACCCAGTCAGTGGCAGTGACCCTGTTCGCCAGGTCAGTGGCAGTGACCTTATCCACCAGGTCTGTGGCAGAGACCAACCTCATGGTCTGTGGCAGAGACCATGCGCCAAAACTGTTTGAGAATCTGAACAGTTCTAGAGTTTGAGCTACGTTTGTGCCTGGACCTCCTCCACACCTTAAAGCTGTCCTGTGTCTTTACTCCAACCTTTCGTCTATCCAAGAGACTATGTGTTGTGCAAATGAAAAATAAAGATTGAGTTGGACTTTCTGGTGGTGTGGACATTTACGTTCCTGGGGAAATCAAGGACTTGCATCTACACACTGTAGAGGTGAGAATCATTTTTAGGAGGACTTTATGCCCCGGCTGCAGACAAGGCCCAAAAACAACACCGCCTAACCTCTTAACACAGGAGGGTACCGGCTTGTGGTGCGGCGTGCCCCTTTCTCCTAAGAGGAGCCGAAACAGACAAGGAGAAGGGGGTGTGTGCGCTACATAAGTATATCCATAACCCAGACAAGGAACCAACCATCATCACCGGACTCTATACAATAACGTGAAGACGTAAAGATACAAGTACTGTCCAATGGAGTGCATATATAGACCAATACAAGTCGCACAACTATCGCATAATCATTTACCAAAAACACACAAGGGGTTAGACCCCCTGCATGGCAGGCCCATTATATCAGGCATTAATTCCCTCAATGAGCGGTTGGGCCAATGGCTGGACAGACAGCTACAGCCTTTGGTGAGCCAGCTCCCAGGATATCTTAAAGATACCAATCACCTCCTACACGTTATGAAAGATCTTAGGTGGGAAGAGGATTTTTCCTGGATCACCTTTGATGTGAGCAGTCTCTACTCCTCTATCCCCCACAATCAGGCAATAACAGCAGTGCTCTTTTACTTAGAAACATTGACTGATTTACCAATTGAACATCGATTGTTTATTGCAGATGTGCTTGAGTATTTACTTTCACACAATTTCTTTGTTTTCAATGGGGATTTCTAACTCCAGAGGTGTGGGGCAGCTATGGGAGCCAAATTTTCGCCCTCATTGGCCTACCTATACATGGGTTGGTGGGAGCGGTCCCACATCTTTGGGGGTGGTAATCCCTATAGAACAGAAATTGTCATCTACCTTAGATTTATAGATGATCTCCTGTTGGTTGTCCATAGGGGAGTGGAACTTATGCCATCCATGCTTGCACACCTCAATGATAATAGCCTGAGGCTGGGTTCACACTTGTACGACACGACAGTCATACAACTTTCATCCTACTTTGCTCTGCGACATCAGTCCTACATTGATCCTACATTGGTCCGACATCCATCCGACTTTCATGAACAGGATACTACTTTGATCCGACTTTGTGCTAGTCTGACTTGTCCTTTGACCAATCAAAACAATCCCAGGGTGAGATAAATTCCTTTTACTGCTGCTGTAATCACCATGTCGGATGTCAAAAGTCGGATGGTTAGGACAAGGATCCTACTTTGATCCGACTTCAATGATATTCAATGGGCTGAAGTAGGATCAAAGTCGGACCAAAGTAGTACAGGGAGCATTTTCAAAGTCGGACCGACTTGTGTTGGACCAGTTAAGACAGCTCTCATAGGGAAACATTGATTTTCACACGTCATGCGACATGAGCTCCCAATGTCGGAGCGTTTTTCGGACCAGTGTAAGGCTGGGTTCACACTAGTGCGACACGACATCTGTCCTACTTTGGATCCGACTTTGCCCTGCGACATGAAGCCGACATATGTCCGACTTTCAATGAACGGGGATCCGACTTGGATCCCCGCCAATATTAGGCACTGTGTTTGGTATGAATCTTGAGGGGGAACTCCAGGCCAAATTTTAAAGGAAAAACCGGCATGGGTTCCCCCTCCAGGGGCATACCAGGCCCTTGGGTCTGGTCTGGATTTGAAGGGGCGCCCCTACGCCGAAAAAACGGCGTGGGGGTCCCCCCAAAATCCAAACCAGACCCTTATCCGAGCACACAACCTGGCAGGCCGCAGGGGAAGAGGGGGGGCCGAGAGAGCGGCCCCCCTCCCTCCTGAACCGTACCAGGCCGCATGCCCTCAACATGGGGGGTTTGGTGCTCTGGGGCAGGGGGGCGACCTGCGGCCCCCCCACCCCAGAGCACCCTGCCCCCATGTTGATGAGGACAGGGCCTCTTCCCGACAACCCTGGCCGTTGGTTGTCGGGGTCTGCGGGCGGGGGGCCTATCGGAATCCGGGAGCCCCCTTCAATAAAGGGGCCCCCGGATCCCGGCCCCCCCACCCTATGTGAATGAGTATGGGGTACATCGTACCCCTACCCATTCACCTGGTGGAAAAAAATTGCAATAAAAAAACCACACAGCTTTTTAAAGTATTTTATTGCACAGCTCCGGGGGTCTTCTTCCGACTTCGGGGGTCTCCGGTGTCGTCGCCGCCGCTGTCCGGTTCTTTCTTCTGCCGGGCCACCGCTAACTTCTTTAGCTCTTTTGCTAGCGGGGCCCGGTCTTCTCCAACGCCTTCTTCTCGCCCTCCGGTTCTTCTCCCGCTTCTTTCTTCTGCCGGCCCCTCCACTAACTTCTTTAGCTCTTTTGCTAGTGGAGGGGCCGGTCTTCCCGTCGCCGTCGCCGTCTTCTTCTCTCTTCTCCTCCTCGATGTTGACGCGTCGCTTCCTCCCGCTGTAATACTGGCTGTTCGCTCCGCTCCGCATTAATATAGGCTTCTCATGATGTCACAGTCACATGTTCCGGGGCACATGGCCCCGGAGCATGTGACTGTGATGTCATGGGAACATGTGACTGTGACGTCATGAGAAGCCTATATTAATGCGGAGCGGAGCGAACAGCCAGTATTACAGCGGGAGGAAGCGACGCGTCAACATCCAGAAGGAGAAGAGAGAAGAAGACGGCGACGGGAAGACCGGCCCCTCCACTAGCAAAAGAGCTAAAGAAGTTAGTGGAGGGGCCGGCAGAAGAAAGAAGCGGGAGAAGAACCGGAGAGCGGGAGAAGAAGAAGGCGACGGAGAAGACCGGGCCCCGCTAGCAAAAGAGCTAAAGAAGTTAGCGGTGGCCCGGCAGAAGAAAGAACCGGAGAGCGCGGCGACGACACCGGAGACCCCCGAAGTCGGAAGAAGACCCCCGGAGCTGTGCAATAAAATACTTTAAAAAGCTGTGTGGTTTTTTTATTGCAATTTTTTTCCACCAGGTGAATGGGTAGGGGTACGATGTACCCCATACTCATTCACATAGGGTGGGGGGGCCGGGATCCGGGGGCCCCTTTATTGAAGGGGGCTCCCGGATTCCGATAAGCCCCCCGCCCGCAGACCCCGACAACCAACGGCCAGGGTTGTCGGGAAGAGGCCCTGTCCTCATCAACATGGGGGCAGGGTGCTCTGGGGTGGGGGCGCCTGGTACGGCCATGTTGAGGGCATGTGGCCTGGTACGGTTCAGGAGGGAGGGGGGCCGCTCTCTCGTCCCCCCCTCTTCCCCTGCGGCCTGCCAGGTTGTGTGCTCGGATAAGGGTCTGGTTTGGATTTTGGGGGTACCCCACGCCGTTTTTTCGGCGTAGGGGTTCCCATTCAAATCCAGACCAGACCCAAGGGCCTGGTATGCTCCTGGAGGGGGAACCCATGCCGGTTTTTTATTTAAAATTTGGCCTGGAGTTCCCCCTCAAGAGCAGCACAGCACAAGTCGCATGCCAAAGTCGGATCATGCAAGACTGCGGTCCGACTTTGATCCGACTTCAATGATAGTCAATGGGCTGAAGTCGGATCAAAGTCGGACCAAAGTAGTACAGGGAGCATTTTCAAAGTCGGACCGACATGTGTCGGACCAGTTAAGACGGCTCCCATAGGGAAACATTGATTTTCACACGTCATGCGACATGAGCTTCCAATGTCGGAGCGTTTGTCGCCCCAGTGTGAACCAGGCCTTAGGCTGGGTTCACACTAGTGCGACACGACAGCCGTCCTACTTTGGATCCGACTTTGCCCCGCGACATTAAGCCGACATATGTCCGACCTTCAATGAACGGGGATCCGACTTGGATCCCCGCCAATAGCAGGCACTGTGTTTGGTATGAATCTTGAGGGGGAACTTCAGGCCAAATTTTTAATAAAAAACCGGCATGGGTTCCCCCTTCAGGAGCATACCAGGCCCTTGGGTCTGGTCTGGATTTGAAGGGGAACCCCTACGCCGAAAAAACGGCGTGGGGGTCCCTCCCCAAAATCCAAACCAGACCCTTATCCGAGCACGCAACCTGGCAGGCCGCAGGGTAAGAAGGGGGGACGAGAGAGCGCCCCCCCCTCCCTCCTGAACCGTACCAGGCCGCATGCCCTCAACATGGGGGGTTTGGTGCTCTGGGGCAGGGGGGGCGACCTGGGCCCCCCCACCCCAAAGCACCCTGTCCCCATGTTGATGAGGACAGGGCCTCTTCCCGACAACCCTGGCCGTTGGTTGTCGGGGTCTGCGAGCGGGGGGCTTATCGGAATCCGGGAGCCCCCTTTAATAAGGGGACCCCCACATCCCGGCCCCCCACCCTATGTGAATGAATATGGGGTACATCGTACCCCTACCCATTCACCTGGTGGAAAAAAATGGCAATAAAAACACAACACAGCTTTTTAAATGAATTTATTGCACAGCTCCGGGGGTCTCCGCACTCTCCGGTCCTTTCTTCTGCCGGGCCTCCGCTATCTTCTTCCAGCTCTTTTGCTAGCGGGGCCCGGTCTTCTCCGTCGCCTTCTTCTTCTCCCGCTCTCCGGTTCTTCTCCCGCTCTCCGGTTCTTTCTTCCTCCGGGCCTCCGCTATCTTCTTCCAGCTCTTTTGCTAGCGGAGGCACGGTCTTCCCGTCGTCTAGTCCGGCTCTCCGTTGTCCTTCTGCCAGCCCCTCCACTATCTTCTTCCAGCTCTTTTGCTAGTGGGGGGGCCGGTCTTCCTGTCGCTATCGCCGTCTTCTTCTCTCTTCTCCTCCTCGATGTTGACTCATCGTCGATGTTGACAGGGTGCTTTGGGGTGGGGGGGCCGCAGGTCACCCCCCTGCCCCGAAGCACCCACCCCCCCATGTTGAGGGCATGCGGCCTGGTACGGTTCAGGAGGGAGGGGGGCCGCTCTCTCGTCCCCCCCTCTTCCCCTGCGGCCTGCCAGGTTGCGTGCTCAGATAAGGGTCTGGTTTGGATTTTGGGGGGGACCCCCACGCCGTTTTTTCGGCGTAGGGGTTCGTCTTCAAATCCAGACCAGACCCAAGGGCCTGGTATGCTCCTGGAGGGGAACCCATGCCGGTTTTTTATTTAAAATTTGGCCTGGCGTTCCCCCTCAAGAGCAGCACAGCACAAGTCGCATGCCAAAGTCGGATCATGCAAGACTGCGGTCCGACTTTGATCCGACTTCAATGATAGTCAATGGGCTGAAGTCGGATCAAAGTCGGACCGAAGTAGTACAGGGAGCATTTTCAAAGTCGGACCGACATGTGTCGGACCAGTTAAGACGGCTCCCATAGGGAAACATTGATTTTCACACGTCATGCGACATGAGCTCCCAATGTCGGAGCGTTTGTCGCTCCAGTGTGAACCCGGCCTGAACCCAGCCTCAATCTCAGACAGCAGTTCTATGTGTTTTTTAGATGTCTGTCTGACAGGTGTTGATTGCAAAGTATGCACCACTCTCTATAGGAAACCCCTCTCAGGCAACTCCCTTCTACTTGCCCAGTCGGGCCACCCAAGACATACCATCAGGGGTATCCCTGTTGGCAAATTTTTGCGTATCAGGCCTCGTACACACGACCGATTTTCTCGGCAAGAACCAGCAAGAAACTTGCTGGCAGAGATGTCTTGCCGAGTAAATCGGTCGTGTGTACGCGGCTATCGGGTTTCTCGTCGAGAAAACCGACAAGTAACCTCGACGAGAAAATAGAGAACCTGCTCTCTATTTTCTCGTCGAGATTCTCGTCAGCCTGTTTTTTGACGAGAAAAATGAGTGTGTGTACACTTACCTGTCTGCCGGGAAGCCCGCGCATGTTCGAAATGAATTTGACGCATGCGCGGTAGCTTCCTAGGCATACGTAGGGTATACCAAGATGGCGGCGACGGCATCGAATGTGACGAGCGCATGCTCGTCGTAGTCGATGACGTCACCGCGTACGCTCCATTCAAAGAACCGCGGGTTCTTTGAATCGAGCGTGTGTACACTCGGCCGGGACAATTTTCTTGTCCAAGAATCTCGTCGAAAAAAAACGACATGTTTTTTTCGACGAGAATCTCGGCCGTGTGTACGAGGCCTCAGACGTATTTGTAGTGACAATGAACAATTTGAAAGGGAGGCACAGTCTCTGTATGGGAGATTTTTGCAGCGGGGATACCCTGGATGGATGCTTGATAAAGCACTTACTATAGCCAGAAGGAAAGATAGATGTGAATTAATAAAGAAGGTTGACCGAAGAAGACTAATAAATTTAATCAATTAACTCTCTACTCCTTTTAGTAGTGAATTCAATATGATAAAACAGATTTTCAACAGGCATTTACCTACCCTGTTCTTGGATGATATTTGTTCTGAGATCTTAAAGGGAGGAGTCAACATTGTTTCACGTAGAGCCCCGTCTTTGGGTTGTTCTCTGGCCCCTAGCTTTTTTCATACCAAAGTCCCTTGATCGGTCACATGGCTACATTGCAAAGGTAACTATAGGTGTGGGGCAACGGGATGTTCCTGTTGCAGTCACATCCAGGGTGGTAATACATTTAGTTCCACTGCTAGCCACAAAGTGTATGACATCGGGTCCTTCTTTAACTGCAACACTAGCCATATAATTTATTTAATCACATGTGCTATTTGTGAAATGCAGTATATAGGAAGAACCACGAGACGCCTTAGGGATCGCAACATGTCTACAGTGTAGAGAAGAATTTGTCCACCAATGTGGCCAAGCATTTCAACGGGTGCCACAATGGGGACAAAACAGCTATGTGGGTCCAGGTTATTGAAAAGGTCAGGGTGCAAAGGCGGGGGGGTGATGCGTTCCGATCCTTGTGTCGGAGGGAAGTATTCTGGATTTTCCATCTCCAGACTTGCATTCCTCTCGGGCTCAACTTCGAGTGGGATGTCAGTCATTTTTATGAATGAGTCCCATTGTGACCCCCCCCCCCATGGGATGGGTGACATATACATGCCCCATCTCTACGCATGCTGATAATATATAATTTGACCATTTTCTGCATTAGTCTTTCCTCTGCTGTAGATCATTGCACGATCCACATGTATGGGCACTGTCGGACAGATCGCTGTGTGATCATTATGCGATAGTTGTGCGACTTATATTGGTCTGTATATGGACTTCATCAGACAGTACCTGTATCTTTACGTCTCTACGTTATTGTATAGAGTCCGGTGACCATGGTTGGGTCTTTGTCTGGTTTATGGATATATTTATGAGACAGTATTCATTAAATGATTTTTTATTTTTATTGTTCATTTTCATAAATATGCCCCATCTCTACGTACGCTTATAATTTATATTTTGACCATTTGCCACATTGGTCCTTCCTCTGCTGTGAATCATTGTACGATCCACATTGGTTCATGTATGGGCTCTGTCAGACAGATTGCTGTGTGATCATTATGCGATAGTTGTGCGACTTGTATTGGTCTATATATGCACCCCATTGGACAGTACTTGTATCTTTACGTCTTCACGTTATTGTATAGAGTCCGGTGATGATGGTTGGTTCCTTGTCTGGGTTATGGATATACTTATGAGACAGAATTCATTAAATTGTTTTTTATTTCTATTGTTTATTTTCATTTTTGATATTTAGCCTTAAGTATTTCCTACTATCTCCGTGTACTTTTGTGTGGACGCATTGGACCAAATTGGAAATTATCACATGTATGGTACCTGTATATAGGGTCTGTATTAAATTACTATAAGATATTTACAATCGTATTGGGTTACATGCGTCCTTGCAGGCGTCAAAATGGAGGTAGTTCTTCTATGATGTATACATGGGTGCATTTGTTTATGCATTCATAGTGTTGGAGTAGTCTTTTGCATGGAGGAATAAATGATTTTACATGTATGTCTCTTGTATGTGCATGTGGGTGCGTTCATGTGTGTGCACCTGCATGCACATACGGGCTCATATTAGACAAATGTTCTTATATTCACTATGTTTTTTTTTCTTCTTTCTCTTTACACTATATGTATTTATATTCATGTAGCGATACCTTCAGTTAAGAGGGCCGCAGATTTAGTTTGGGCCCTGAAAACAGCTCCGCCAACCCCCGGCAATTTACTCGACCCCCTTCTGGCACAGTTAGTCTAGGGTAAGGTGACCAGATTTTCAAAATGAAATCCGGGGACATATTCTTCTTTTACTAGTCAATCAGCAAATCTCTGCCAGTCGCCTCCGCCTGCCTCACAGCCCGGCTACTACTGGGTGGGGAGCAGAGGAAGATCACTCCACCAGGGAAGGCACGGAGATAAGCAGGCAGGCGGCTGGTCGGGACTTGAGCCAAGGCAGAAAAACATGCGAGCGGAGCTGGTTGGGAATTCACCCGAAAGTGAAGAAATATTCCCTCCATCCGACCAGCACATGATCATCAGAAAGGGGCACAGATAATGGAAAAAAAATACACCCCTAAGCTAGTAGGAGCGGCGGAGCGGGGGGGTGTAATTCAGAATTTTTTTTTTTTTAAATCTGCATTGACTGTCTTTGAAATTGCCCCAGCCCCTGATCAAATCCAATCCGGGGACAAAACCGGGGACAGACTTGGTCCGGGGACAGTGTCCTCAATCCGGGGACTGTCCCCAGAAACCGGGGATGTCTGGTCACCCTAGTCTAGGGTAATATATATATCTTATGTTCTATGGTTAAATTCAGACACCAATGCAGTGATAGAAGAATAACGAGTTTACTTCTACTGGCAATAAAATCAACAGTTATCACAAATCACAAGAATATATCTGCAGAGCCCTGCAGCAATAAACACACTATAACTAGTCAGATATGGCGCACACGCGCCACGTGTAACAGTACTTCACTATGCGCCCTATGGCGCAGTAACTAAATAAACTATCTAGATGGCCAGGCCTGATCATATAACTCAGTCTCTAGGGGGGGTAAAATTCTTCGCATGCAAGTCTTTAAACGGTGGTGCACATTTCAGGAACACATTTGTAATCCAGGGGGGGGGGGGGTAAAAATGCCAACACAGAACACTCCACTAGAGATCCGTTTGACTCAGTTCTGCTCTGGATCTTAAGTGGGGGAAAAGAACTGAAATAGGAACTGGTGGGCCACGGCAGTCTGTAGGCCTAACAATGGTATACAGTATTTATAGATTGAGCATGTGCTCGCTCACCCCTCCGGACGTGATCCCAGTCCGGGAACTTCCACCCGCTGTGTCTCCACAAACAGCGTCCGCAGCGGTCAGGTCTCCGGCTCAGCAGCAGTTGAAGAAACCAAGTCAGATGTCACCCAGGCTCGAGATGGGGTGGAAGGCTCTTTGGTAACTGCGCAAGGCCCCAGGCTTCAGGCCTTGCACAGCAGCAGATCCACACAGGAAGATCTCTCCACTGAAGACTCGTGTCCCAAAGAGGCCGAGCGCCGCCTCGCCTCCTCCTTATATAACCCCTCCCATGAGTCTCTGGGGTGGAAACATTGCCGAAAGGGGTTCTGGGTAAGGTAGTCTCTCTCCTCTGCTTTCACTTCCAGTAAAGTCTCTTCTCCACTCCCTCCCGACTCACCTCTCACCCGGAAAGTCCTGTCTCTCTGTATTAAAGGGGAATACCCCGCTACACACTCCCCCCACTTAAACTCTTTGGTCCCCAAAGAAAATTCTAGCATACATTGCGTACAACCCTAGACAACATTGCGTAAGAGGTTGGCATAGGGAATTCCCACCAAAACCGAGGGGTTGAATTCCCTTGCCCACAGGTAACACTATTAGTGATGAGCCGAACACCCCCGGGTTCGGTTCGCACCAGAACCCGCGAACGGACCGAAAGTTCGAACGAACATTAGAACCCTATTAAATACAATGGATGCGAACGTTCGAATTCTAAAGTGCTAATTATAACAACTATTATGCATGTTATTGTCCTAAAAAGGGTTTGGGAACCCGGGTTCTGCACCAGGGGACATGTATCAATGCAAAAAGAAGTTTTAAAAACGGTCGTTTTTCGGGAGCAGTCATTTTAATGATGCATAAAGTGAAAAAAAAAAAGTCAAATATTCCTTTAAATATCGTACCTGGGGGGTGTCTAAAGTATGCCTGTGAAGTGCCACGTGTTTCCCGTGTTTAGAACTGTCCCTGCACAAAATGACACTTCTAAAGGAAAAAAAAGCCATTTAAAACTGCTTGCGGCTTTAATGTAATGTCTGGTCCCGGTAATATGGATGAAATTCTTTAAGAAAAATGGCATAGCTACCCCATGACCCCCCCCCTACCCCAGCCCATTACCAGCCCCTTTGGGTCTTGTATGGATATTAAGGGGAACCCCGCACATAAAATAAAAAAGGCCCTATATACTCTGAACAGCCCTATACAGGCGGTGCATACAAGACAGGGACTGTAGGTTTGTTCTTATGTAGAGTCTGTTTGTAATTTTGAACAGGTACATTGTTGAAGTGTAGCTCCAGACCAAAAATCTATTTTTAAACTTTTTGGAAAACATAGGTAAGGGTTATCACCCCTGTAACATTTGTTTTGCTGTCTGTGCCCCTGTTCAGAACATTTCACCTCACTTTCCGTCCCAATGACAACTGTTTTTGAAATGTGGTGTTTTTCTTGAAACAAGGATTGCTGATAAAGCATCAGTACAGAGGAGACACCTTTCTCCCATATTTATTCTTACAGGAGAGAATTTTCCTTCCTAGTGGTAGATTTCCTCTCACTTCCTGTTGTCTTCTTGCGTTTGCAAGTAGGAGTCGTTTGTAAGTTGGATGTTTGAAAGTAGGGACCTGCCGTATATACTCTGCAGAAATAGGCCCCTTAGTTGTTGGTGTTGGCACAACACTGTAAGCACTCACAGTTACTCTTGGTTGGTGCTGGAACGCCCTGCTGTCAACTATTATATCAGGAATTTTAATTACATATAATTGTTGAACAGTGGTAGTAAAAATTGGGCCTTTGATGGTGGTGCTGGTGCCACAACACTGTAAGCCCTGACAGTTACTCTTGGTGGGTGCAGCAATGGGCCCTGCTGTGAATTATTAGATCAAGAATTGTAATTACATGCCCCTGTTGAACAGGGGCTGAAAAATTGGGCCTTAGGCACTGGTGGCACAACACTGCAACCCCTCACAGATACTGTACTTGGAGCACAGCAATGAGCCCTGTTGCAAAGTATTGCTTCAAAAATTGTAATGACACGCCCCTGTTAAACAGGGACTGAAAAATTGGGCCTTAGGCACTGGTGGCACAACACTGCAACTCCTCACAGATACTGTACTTGGAGCACACCAATGAGCCCTGTTGCAAAGTATTGCTTCAAAAATTGTAATGACACGCCCCTGTTAAACAGGGGCTGAAAAATTGGGCCTTAGGCACTGGTGGCACAACACTGCAACTCCTCACAGATACTGTACTTGGAGCACAGCAATGAGCCCTGTTGCAAAGTATTGCTTCAAAAATTGTAATGACACGCCCCTGTTAAACAGGGGCTGAAAAATTGGGCCTTAGGCACTGGTGGCACAACACTGCAACTCCTCACAGATACTGTACTTGGAGCACACCAATGAGCCCTGTTGCAAAGTATTGCTTCAAAAATTGTAATGACACGCCCCTGTTAAACAGGGGCTGAAAAATTGGGCCTTAGGCACTGGTGGCACAACACTGCAACTCCTCACAGATACTGTACTTGGAGCACAGCAATGAGCCCTGTTGCAAAGTATTGCTTCAAAAATTGTAATTACACGCCCCTGTTAAACAGGGGCTGAAAAATTGGGCGTTAGGCACTGGTGGCGGCACCCATAAACAAAAATGATCTTACAAGCTATCATCATCAATCGTATCATTGAGGACTCGGAGGAGGAGGATAGCCAGTCAACATAACAGCACAGGCACTCAGCATCAGCATCAGTCTTGAAGGGATGTGACATGTTAAAATCAATTAGTCTGTTATATCAGCATCAGGTGTGTGGTAGCTGGTGGTGATCCAAGACTGGTTCATCTTGATGAAAGTCAGTCGATCAACCGAGTCGGTGGACAGGCGCACCCTGTGATCCGTGACAAATCCTCCAGCAGCACTGAATGTGCGTTCCGAAAGAACGCTGGATGCAGGACAGGCCAGTAGCTCAATTGCATACTGTGCAAGCTCTGGCCAGTGATCCATCCTCAAGACCCAGTAAGCCAGAGGATTTTCGGTGGGGAAGGTGTCCAAGTCTGACCTTGCCCCTAGATATTCCTGCACCATGTTTATCAGACGCTGGCGATGGTTGCTGGAACCGATCATACTTTGGGGCTGCGGACTAAAGAATTGTCTGAACGCATCGGTCAGACGGCCACCTTCCCCACCGCTCCTTCTTTGACTGGCCGAAGCCTCAGCAACTCGTTGTCCAGGACCAGGAGTTTGCAACCTCCCAGTCTCTGGGAACGCGTTGCACAGACCTTTCTGCAAGGCCTCCCGGAGTTGTCTCATCCTCTGCTCCCTCTGCGACGGTAACATAAGGTCCGCAACCTTACCCTTGTACCGTGGATCAAGGAGAGTGGCCAGCCAGTAATGGTCCCTCTCCTTGATCCGAAGAATACGAGGATCCTTCCGCAGACTTTGCAGGATCAGGGAGGCCATGCAGCGTAGTTTTGCTGAGGCATTCGCTCCGGAGTCCTCTGGGTCACTAAGGACGACATGATCCGCAGCCACCTCCTCCCAGCCACGTACAAGTCCACTGGTTTCTTGGGACTGTAAATCATCCCTAAAAGACTGCTGCTGATGATGCTGAGTGCCAGCCTCCACCTCCATGCTGACACAATCCTCCTCCTCCTCCTCCTCCTCCTCCTCTTCCTGTGCGATGGGTGGGACAGAAGGAACACTGTCTGGGTAAAGGGGGCCTTGAGAGGCAAGGAAGTCCTCCTCTTCCTGCCTCTGTTCTGCCTCAAGTGCCCTGTCCATTATTCCACGCAGCGTGTGCTCCAACAGGTGGACAAGAGGTACAGTGTCACTGATGCATGCACTGTCACTGCTCACCATCCTCGTGGCCTCCTCAAATGGTGCCAGGACAGTGCATGCATCCCTGATCATGCCCCACTGGCGTGGAGAAAAAAAACCAAGCTCCCCTGACCCTGTCCTGGTGCCGTAGTCGCACAGGTACTCATTGATGGCCCTCTGCTGCGTGTGCAGCCGCTGCAGCATGGCCAACGTTGAGTTCCACCTGGTGGGCATGTCACATATAAGGCGGTTCTTGGGCAGGTTCAACTCCTTTTGCAGCTCAGCCAGGCGAGCACTGGCATTATAAGATCTGCGGAAATGCACACAGACTTTCCTGGCCTGCCTCAGGACATCCTGTAAGCCCGGGTACCTGCCCAAGAAGCGCTGCACCACCAGGTTAAGGACGTGAGCCACACAGGGCACATGGGTCAGTTGTCCCTGTCGGAGGGCGGAGAGGAGGTTGGTGCCATTGTCGCAAACCACCATTCCTGGCTTAAGCTGGCGTGGCGTCAACCACCTCTCGGCCTGGCCCTGCAGAGCAGACAGGACCTCTGCCCCAGTGTGGCTTCTGTCCCCCAAACACACCAGCGCAAGCACGGCATGGCATCTTTTTGCCTGCGTACTTGCGTAGCCCCGTGAACGGCTACGGAGCACCGCTGGTTCATAGGACAAACCACAGGAAGAGGCCATGGAGGAAGAAGAAGAGGAGGGGGTGGAGGAGAGAGGTGTGTCACAACCAGTAGTAGCATTTTGGAGGCGTGGCGGTGGGACAACCTCCAACACTACTGCACCTTGTCCTGAATCCTTCCCAGCTGCCAAAAGAGTGACCCAATGGGCCGTGAAAGAAAGGTAACGTCCCTGTCCATGCCTGCTGGACCATGAGTCAGCGGTAATATGCACCTTACCGCTGACCGCCCTGTCCAGCGAGGCCAAGACATTGCCTTCCACATGCCGGTAGAGAGCCGGAATAGCCTTCCGTGAGAAAAAGTGGCGTTTGGGAACCTGCCACTGAGGAACTGCACATTGCACAAACTCACGGAAGGGGGCCGAGTCTACCAACTGAAAAGGCAGCAGTTGAAGCGCTAGCAATTTAGCCAAGCTAGCATTCAACCGCTGGGCATGTGGATGGCTGGGAGTGAACTTCTTTCGACGGTCCAGCAGCTGGGGCAGGGAAATTTGCCTGCTAGAATCGGACGTCGGTGTACTGCTAGCAGAGTGGGCGCAAGTACTTGGCTGTGACACACCTAATTCTACACCTTCATTCCTCTCAGTGCATGTTTCAGAGAGGACTGAAGTTATAGTGGGGTTGGAGATCCCAGCTGATGCGGTGCAAGGAGAGGTCCGCTTTGTTCTTTGGTGTGGGTCTTTGAGGTAGGCTTGCCAACGAGCTGCATGGCAGGTCAACATATGTCTGGTCAGGCATGTGGTACCCAAGCGGCTGATGTTTTGGCCACGCGATATACGCTTGAGACATATGTTGCAAACAGCAGCTGTGCGATCTGATGCACTAGCCTCAAAAAAGGCCCACACCAAAGAACTTTTTGAATGACGGGCAGAGGCAGCGCCCTGCACAGGCGGAGCTCTGCGGTGTGATTCCGTCGGTGTACTGCCCTTACGCTGGCCACCAAAGGGCATCCTGCCTCGTTGGAGATGTGCCTCCTCCTCATCCTCCTCCTCCTCCTCTCTCCTATTAGGCACCCACGTGGAGTCAGTGACCTCATCATCCCCTCCCTCCTCATCACTGGAGCCAATCTGGCAGTATGCTGCAGCTGCTGGAACATGACTGCCAGATTGGTGTCCTTCTTGAGCATCCCCTCTGTCTGCTCTCACGCTACTGCCTTCCTCTAGCTGGGTTTCATCATCAGACCCTTCGAAACGCTGGGCATCCTCCTGGAGCATGTACCCAACACTGTGCTGAAACAGTTCGGGGGACTCCTCAGGAGGAGGACATGGTTGGTCTAGGGAAGGAGTGACTGATGATTTGTCTGACATTGATACCAGGGAAGACGACGCTTTGGCAGCTGCTTTTCCAGTACCCTGAGCCTGGGTGAGAGAGGATGAGGAGGAGGAGGAGGGCTTGGTCATCCACTCTACCAAGTCTTCGGCATGATGTGGCTCAACATGTCCAGCTGCCGAAAAGAAGGACAAGCGTGTCCCATGGCCATGTGCTGATGACAATGCACCGCGTCCACGACCAGCACTGTTGCCCCCAGACACAGAGCCTGCTTGCCCTCTTTTATTGCCTCCTGACTGTCTGCCTCTCCTTGTTTGCCTTCCAGACATTCTAATAGATGGCCTGCAGGGAGATGGGAAAAAAGCAATAAGGGCTACCTTCAGGTGTCCTTCTCTGTCCCTTGAAACAAGGACTTTCACAGTGAAAGAAACTGACACTCTCCCTACCTACAGTTTTCTGTCCCTAGAATAAATGTTTTTTTTAAGCACAATATAGCACAAGGACAATTCACTCACTGTCCTTCCAGGTCCCTGGAAACAAGGACTTGCAGAGTGAAATAAACTGACACTCTCCCTACCTACAGTTTTCTGTCCCTAGAATAAATGTTTTTTTTAAGCACAATATAGCACAAGGACAATTCACTCACTGTCCTTACAGGTCCCTGGAAACAAGGACTTGCAGAGTGAAAGAAAAAAAACACTCTCCCTACCTACAGTTTTCTGTCCCTAGAAAAAATGTTTTTTTTAATCACAATATAGCACAAGGACAATTCACTCACTGTCCTTCCAGGTCCCTGGAAACAAGGACTTGCAGAGTGAAATAAACTGACACTCTCCCTACCTACAGTTTTCTGTCCCTAGAATAAATGTTTTTTTTAAGCACAATATAGCACAAGGACAATTCACTCACTGTCCTTACAGGTCCCTGGAAACAAGGACTTGCAGAGTGAAAGAAAAAAAACACTCTCCCTACCTACAGTTTTCTGTCCCTAGAAAAAATGTTTTTTTTAATCACAATATAACACAAGGACAATTCACTCACTGTCCTTCCAGGTCCCTGGAAACAAGGACTTGCAGAGTGAAATAAACTGACACTCTCCCTACCTACAGTTTTCTGTCCCTAGAATAAATGTTTTTTTTAAGCACAATATAGCACAAGGACAATTCACTCACTGTCCTTACAGGTCCCTGGAAACAAGGACTTGCAGAGTGAAAGAAAAAAAACACTCTCCCTACCTACAGTTTTCTGTCCCTAGAAAAAAAGTTTTTTTTAATCACAATATAGCACAAGGACAATTCACTCACTGTCCTTACAGGTCCCTGGAAACAAGGACTTGCAGAGTGAAAGAAAAAAAACACTCTCCCTACCTACAGTTTTCTGTCCCTAGAAAAAATGTTTTTTTTAATCACAATATAACACAAGGACAATTCACTCACTGTCCTTCCAGGTCCCTGGAAACAAGGACTTGCAGAGTGAAATAAACTGACACTCTCCCTACTTACAGTTTTCTGTCCCTAGAATAAATGTTTTTTTTAAGCACAATATAGCACAAGGACAATTCACTCACTGTCCTTACAGGTCCCTGGAAACAAGGACTTGCAGAGTGAAAGAAAAAAAACACTCTCCCTACCTACAGTTTTCTGTCCCTAGAAAAAATGTTTTTTTTAATCACAATATAGCACAAGGACAATTCACTCACTGTCCTTCCAGGTCCCTGGAAACAAGGACTTGCAGAGTGAAATAAACTGACACTCTCCCTACCTACAGTTTTCTGTCCCTAGAATAAATGTTTTTTTTAAGCACAATATAGCACAAGGACAATTCACTCACTGTCCTTACAGGTCCCTGGAAACAAGGACTTGCAGAGTGAAAGAAAAAAAACACTCTCCCTATCTACAGTTTTCTGTCCCTAGAAAAAATGTTTTTTTTAATCACAATATAGCACAAGGACAATTCACTCACTGTCCTTACAGGTCCCTGGAAACAAGGACTTGCAGAGTGAAAGAAAAAAAACACTCTCCCTACCTACAGTTTTCTGTCCCTAGAAAAAATGTTTTTTTTAATCACAATATAACACAAGGACAATTCACTCACTGTCCTTCCAGGTCCCTGGAAACAAGGACTTGCAGAGTGAAATAAACTGACACTCTCCCTACCTACAGTTTTCTGTCCCTAGAATAAATGTTTTTTTTAAGCACAATATAGCACAAGGACAATTCACTCACTGTCCTTACAGGTCCCTGGAAACAAGGACTTGCAGAGTGAAAGAAAAAAAACACTCTCCCTACCTACAGTTTTCTGTCCCTAGAAAAAATGTTTTTTTTAATCACAATATAACACAAGGACAATTCACTCACTGTCCTTCCAGGTCCCTGGAAACAAGGACTTGCAGAGTGAAATAAACTGACACTCTCCCTACCTACAGTTTTCTGTCCCTAGAATAAATGTTTTTTTAAGCACAATATAGCACAAGGACAATTCACTCACTGTCCTTACAGGTCCCTGGAAACAAGGACTTGCAGAGTGAAAGAAAAAAAACACTCTCCCTACCTACAGTTTTCTGTCCCTAGAAAAAATGTTTTTTTTAATCACAATATAGCACAAGGACAATTCACTCACTGTCCTTACAGGTCCCTGGAAACAAGGACTTGCAGAGTGAAATAAACTGACACTCTCCCTACCTACAGTTTTCTGTCCCTAGAATAAATGTTTTTTTTAATCACAATATAGCACAAGGACAATTCACTCACTGTCCTTCCAGGTCCCTGGAAACAAGGACTTGCAGAGTGAAATAAACTGACACTCTCCCTACCTACAGTTTTCTGTCCCTAGAATAAATGTTTTTTTTAAGCACAATATAGCACAAGGACAATTCACTCACTGTCCTTACAGGTCCCTGGAAACAAGGACTTGCAGAGTGAAAGAAAAAAAACACTCTCCCTACCTACAGTTTTCTGTCCCTAGAAAAAATGTTTTTTTTAATCACAATATAGCACAAGGACAATTCACTCACTGTCCTTACAGGTCCCTGGAAACAAGGACTTGCAGAGTGAAAGAAAAAAAACACTCTCCCTACCTACAGTTTTCTGTCCCTAGAAAAAATGTTTTTTTTAATCACAATATAACACAAGGACAATTCACTCACTGTCCTTCCAGGTCCCTGGAAACAAGGACTTGCAGAGTGAAATAAACTGACACTCTCCCTACCTACAGTTTTCTGTCCCTAGAATAAATGTTTTTTTTAAGCACAATATAGCACAAGGACAATTCACTCACTGTCCTTACAGGTCCCTGGAAACAAGGACTTGCAGAGTGAAAGAAAAAAAACACTCTCCCTACCTACAGTTTTCTGTCCCTAGAAAAAATGTTTTTTTTAATCACAATATAGCACAAGGACAATTCACTCACTGTCCTTACAGGTCCCTGGAAACAAGGACTTGCAGAGTGAAATAAACTGACACTCTCCCTACCTACAGTTTTCTGTCCCTAGAATAAATGTTTTTTTTAATCACAATATAGCACAAGGACAATTCACTCACTGTCCTTCCAGGTCCCTGGAAACAAGGACTTGCAGAGTGAAATAAACTGACACTCTCCCTACCTACAGTTTTCTGTCCCTAGAATAAATGTTTTTTTTAAGCACAATATAGCACAAGGACAATTCACTCACTGTCCTTACAGGTCCCTGGAAACAAGGACTTGCAGAGTGAAAGAAAAAAAACACTCTCCCTACCTACAGTTTTCTGTCCCTATAAAAAATGTTTTTTTTAAGCACAATATAGCACAAGGACAATTCACTCACTGTCCTTACAGGTCCCTGGAAACAAGGACTTGCAGAGTGAAAGAAAAAAAACACTCTCCCTACCTACAGTTTTCTGTCCCTAGAAAAAATGTTTTTTTTAATCACAATATAGCACAAGGACAATTCACTCACTGTCCTTACAGGTCCCTGGAAACAAGGACTTGCAGAGTGAAAGAAACTGACACTGTCCCTACCTACAGTTTTCTGTCCCTAGAATAAATGTTTTTTTTAAGCACAATATAGCACAAGGAGAATTCACTCACTGTCCTTCCAGGTCCCTGGAAACAAGGACTTGCAGAGTGAAATAAACTGACACTCTCCCTACCTACAGTTTTCTGTCCCTAGAATAAATGTTTTTTTTAAGCACAATATAGCACAAGGACAATTCACTCACTGTCCTTACAGGTCCCTGGAAACAAGGACTTGCAGAGTGAAAGAAACTGACACTCTCCCTACCTACAGTTTTCTGTCCCTAGAATAAATGTTTTTTTAAGCACAATATAGCACAAGGACAATTCACTCACTGTCCTTCCAGGTCCCTGGAAACAAGGACTTGCAGAGTGAAAGAAACTGACACTGTCCCTACCTACAGTTTTCTGTCCCTAGAATAAATGTTTTTTTAAGCACACTATAGCACAAGCACAAAACACACTGACACTCTCCCTACCTATCCTTCTCTTTCCCTAAACTAAAGGAATCCAGGTTAAGCAAGAAAGAAATAACAGTCACTGTCCCTGCCTATGCTGCTCTATCCCTGCTCCGGAACACACTACACTAGGCCGCCGTGCTGGCGGCCTTTTATAGTGTGGGGCGTGTACTAAACACCCTCAGCAATAATTGGCCACAGGCATCCTGCCTGTGGCCAATCATTGCTCTCCTCGCTGCCGGCGCTGTGATTGGCCAAGCATGCGGGGTCACAGTGCATGCTTGGCCAATCACAGCGCCTGGATGACACTGCGATGGCGTAGTGCATTGTGGGCCGTTCGCGTCACTCGAATTTGGCGCGAACGGCCCAAATCGTTCGATCTTCGTCGAACGATCGAACAGCCGATGTTCGAGTCGAACGTATGTTCGACTCGAACACGAAGCTCATCCCTAAACACTATCATGAGTGGCCTGCCTAACTGTGCCAGAGAGTGAGTGGGGGTTGCCCTCCACCAAATGAACAGTGGAGGGATCCGGATTCTCTGAACTCCTCCTGGCAGTGACCACAGAATCTTCTGAGCTCTTCCCCATTTGTGGGTAAGTCAACTTTTTGTGAGGCCTTATGACTCTTTGAGCCCTTTGCTCTCTTGGGGTTTCTGGCTCTGGTGCCACAGGCTCTTCTTCTGTAGCAGGTTCGGGCAACACGGTGGGCTTTGGAACATCTGCTTCAGGAGCCGAGGGATACATAGAGTCTCTAGGGTCCTTTTCAGAGTAAGTATCACAGGCATCTTCCCCGTAATCTGATGAAGGGCTAGATGGGATGAACTCAGTGGCTTCTGCGTTCAGTTGTCCATCTATAGTGTCTTCAGTGGTTGGAAGATCTATAGCAGAAGTTCCTGGAGTTGGGGAAGGCCACAGCCAGTCAAGTTCTCTTCCTTCATCTCCACTAAGTTCAGAGGCCTCTCCATCTTCAGCCCGAGAGGTCTGGGACCGAGTGTTTGGCCTGGGGGTATCCAGAATAGAGACTGGTTCAGGGGAGTCCCTCACTGGAGGTACCCTGACTGCTTCAGCAAGTGGGAGCAGGTGGTTTCGATGCCACGTCTTCAGTGGTCCTACCTTTCCTTCTGGCTTCAACTTGTAGACAGGTAGACCCGGCAGCTTCCTACAGATGACATAGGGTTCAGATCTCCATCTGTCTGCAAGTTTGTGTTTTCCAGGGACCCCCAGATTGCGTAGCAGTACTCGGTCCCCGGGCTGCAGGTCTTGCACCCGGACCTTCAAGTCGAAGTTTCTTTTGTTTCGAGCTCCCCTTTGATCTGAGGCCGCTTGAGCTTGTTCATAGGCTACTTTCAGGCTGTGTCTGAGCCTGTCCACATATCCTTTGTGGGATGTGGCTGAGGAATGGTCTAAAGAGGTGCCAAAGGCCAAGTCCACAGGTAACCTTGCTTCTCTCCCAAACATGAGTCGATATGGGGAGTAGCCTGTAGCATCACTGGTGGTGCAGTTGTAAGCGTGTACTATAGCTGCTATGTGTTTGCTCCAATGTTGTTTCTTCTCACTATCCAGAGTTCCCAACATGTTGAGCAGGGTTTGGTTAAACCTCTCCAGCTGAGCATCTCCCTGTGGGTGGTAAGGTGTGGTTCGGGTTTTCTTGATTCCTAACGAATCCAGGAGTTTCCGGATCAGCCGACTCTCAAAGTCCCTTCCTTGATCTGAATGGAGTCACTGTGGCAGCCCATAATGGACAAAATACTTCTCCATAAGTACCTTGGCTACTGTGGAAGCCTTCTGGTCTTTGGTTGGGAAAGCTTGGGCATACCGGGTGAAATGATCGGTTATCACCAGAACATTTCCTAGTTCACTCAGGTCGGGTTCGAGGCAGAGAAAATCAATGCATACCAGATCCATTGGGCCTTGACTTTGTAGATGACCCATTGGGGCAGCTTGATGGGGTAAAGTCTTCCTCTGGATGCAGCGTGCACATGAATGGCAGTACTCTTCTACTTCTGCCCTCATGCAGGGCCAATAGAACCGATTTCTGACGAGTTGAAAGGTCCTTTCCGCCCCTAGGTGGCCATGATTGTCATGTAGGGCAATCAGAACAGTCTCTCAATGTTTTTCCGGAAGGAACAATTGCCATTTATCTTCCAGGTCATCAGAGGGGCCCCTTCGGTAGACCACTCCCTGATGCACCTGCAACCTGTCCCACTCTTTCCTCAACAGGCGAGCTTCCTTTGAGGAGTGGCGCAGGAGTCTATTTGGATCCTGATTCTCCAGGGCTTCCAGAACCAATTTCCCCATGGGGTCTTCTAATTGGTCGCATCTCAGTTCCTTCTTGGACAGTTTTGGCAGATTGTCTTCCTCCAGTTGGGTTACTCCACAGTATTGTTTGGGGACTCCTACCATGGTAACTCCTATCTCTTCCGCCCTTGAGCCTCCTCTGGCTTGTAATTCAGCCCCTTGACAAAGGGCCCGCACCCCGTCAGGTGCCACTTGAGTCCAGTCTTCTGTGTCACTGGTGGGGGCATGAGATCTTCTGGACAGAGCGTCTGCATCTCGATTTCCAGCCCCTGGCCTGTACTTTAGGCTGAAATTGAATCCAGACAGTGCGGCTAGCCACCTATGTCCAGTGGCGTCCAGCTTTGCTCTGGTGAAAAGGTAGGTAAGGGGGTTGTTGTCGGTCTTCACAGTGAACTCCGCCCCATACAGGTAGTCTTTGAGCTTGTCTACTACCGCCCACTTAAGGGCCAGGAACTCCAGCTTGTGAGTGGGGTAGTTTTTCTCAGAGGGGGTCAGGCTCCTGCTCACGTAGGCAACAGGCCGCAGTTGTCCTTCGTGTTCTTGGTAAAGTACTCCTCCCAGACCGTCATGACTAGCATCTACGTGTAGTTCATAGGGTTTGGTTGGGTCTGCGTAGGCCAAGACTGGGGCAGTGGTTAGGCTCTTCTTCAATGCCTGGAAGGCCTCTTCACACTTCTGGTTCCACTGATCTCTGACTGACTCTCCCGGCTTCCTGGGCCCTGAGTCATCCTCTTCCCCCTCGGTCTTGAGTAGTTCATTCAATGGTCTAGCAATTCGGGCGAATCCTTCCACAAACCTCCTGTAATAGGAGCAGAACCCCAAGAAGGATCTGAGTTCTGTTACTGTGGTGGGTCTTGGCCAGGAGGTAACTGCCTCCAATTTCTCAGGGTCTGTGGCCACCCCTTCTTCAGACACTATGTGCCCCAGATAGTTCACAGAAGACTGGTAGAACCGACACTTCTCAGGCGAAAGCTTGAGTCCCTCCTCACTGAGTCTTCTCAACACTTTTTCCAGCCTCTCTTCGTGTTCTTCCAGGGTTCTCCCAAAGACAATGACATCGTCCAGGTATACAAGGACTTCAATAAGGTTCATGTCTCCTACAGTCTTCTCCATGAGACGTTGGAAGGTAGCAGGAGCTCCAGACAGTCCCTGAGGCATTCGATCAAACTCGAAGAACCCCACTGGGGATATGAAGGCTGTCTTCTCCTTGTCTTCTGGATGCATAGGGATCTGGTAGTATCCACTCTTGAGATCCATAACGCTGAACCACTTGGCTCCAGACAAACTCTGTAAAGCGTCCTCTATCCTCAGAGTGGTGTACTGGTCGGGGATGGTTCTCCTGTTGAGGGTCCTGTAGTCTATACAGAGCCTCAACGACCCATTATTCTTCCTGACCACCACTATCGGGGAGGCATAGGGGCTTCTAGACTCCCGGATCACACCAGTCCTCTTGAGTTCTGCGAGTTGTTCCCTTAGATCCTCCAGATCTGCTAGTGGGACCCGCCTGACCCTCTCTCTGAAGGGCTTGTCTTCTTGGAGGCGGATTTGATGGGTGGCACTCCTTGCACACCCCACATCGAACTCATCTTTGGAGAAGATCTTCTCCCACCTGGTCAACTGGGCCTTGGCTCTCTCTTTCCAAGCCCTGGGCAGATTCGGGTTTTCCATGGACAGCTTCTCCCAAACGTCTCCTCCTTCACCCGTCCCCTTGACTTCTGACAGGGTAACCGGGGCAGCAGGGCTCACCTGGCCCAGCAGCATCCTGGCTGGGATTTCCATGGGGCCACCTGTAGCATTCCTAACACTCACCGGAACTCTACAATGGGCCTTCTTCAGGGCCTTCAGCGGAATCACTTCTGGTATCACTTCCAGACCGGAGGACTCTTCCCTTGGTTCGGACTCCAGCATGACAAAGGGTCCAGGTTGCTCCCAAGTAAGCTTCACAGTGGCTCTGAGACAGGTTACTTCGCTGGGCTGCAACACTACCCCTTCTCTTCCAAGTCTCCACACCTTCCCTATCCCCTCCCTAGGGGTCTTCTGCTCTAGGACCAGCCGTTGGTAGGCCGTCTTCAGCATGGGGTGGATCTTGGTGGCCGCTGGCCCCTTCTCTTTCACTAGAGGTATTAGGAGTCTTCGGACCAGGTCCGTGTTCGTCCCTATTATAAGGGAACTCTTGTTGGCTCCTGGCAGCCCAGGGCACACAACTGCCAGGGTGTCAAACACTTCGGCCTTCCCAGCCACAGATGGGTCAAAGGTCAACTTAACGGGCAGATAGCCATCGTAGGGGAAGCTCTGGGTTCCAATCCCACATATTTCCAGTTCTTCTAACTTCTGGATGGGCAGGTGACTCAAGTGCTTATCGTAGAAATCCCGGTATAATAGGGTTACTTGTGCCCCAGTATCCGAGATGGCTCTGGTGTAGACTCCCTCCACTTGAATGGGCACTATAGGAGATGGGCCTACCAGCTTCTCCGGATATGGCCTGGCAAGGGTCACCTTCTTCTGGTCCTTTCCCTTCGGACTCTCTCTCGTCCAACTCCCTTTGGACTTTAGTCTTTCTTGAGCCTGGTATGCATTGATTTCCCTCCTTTCAATGGGTGTACAGACCCACTGAGGGATATTATTGTTTTTCTTAGGTGTGCATCCCCTCTGGGGAATGCTGTGCCCCTTCAGAGGGGTCTTGCCCCCTTTCTCTGGGGTGTATCTCTGTTGAGGAATGTTGTGTTTCTGCTGAGGGGTTTTGTCTCCTCTTTTCTTCTGCTTCGCATTCAGCTTGGAGCTCACTGAAGATGATGGGCACCCGGTTGACTCCTTCACCGGGGCCCTCTGGAGTTTCCCACCGGCTTGCGGTTATCTGTTTTCTTCTTCTTGGGACTGGAACATGTAGCTGCAATATGGCCAATTCCTCCACAGTTAAAGCAGACTATATCTCCCCATTCTTGTAAAAATGCGGGTGCCGAGGCAACTGGGAATAGTTCCTTCCTTGGTACTTCTCTCCTGGGGCCCTCTGGGTCTTTTGCTATCAGAGAGGTCAATATCTCTAACACCTTGGACATTTGCGATTTTAAAGTGTCTACCTCTGAGTCTCTTTCAGGGGTCATTACTGGGTTGACTAACACCTGTGCGGGGGCAACATTTGTCTTAATCATTTGCTGGTCCTGTTGTAGTGCCTCCTCATCGCTGATGATTTTTATAAAATCAGAGTAAGTCACTGACGTTCCTCCTCCCGAGGTTTTCAGGTGTAGCCAGACTGGATCCGAGCGCAACGCTCCCTTTAAGACTTGCTTCATTCTTGCCGTATCTGTATCTTGGGGCTTCATTCCCTTCTTCAACACAATCTTGCACAGCAACCTGTTCAGTCTCCTAACATACTCCGAAAGTTTCTCCTTCGGCTGTTGGAAAGTATGTTCAAATTGGTAGACCATCTCTGTCACCTTTTCCAATTGACCAAACTCTTCCTGTAGCATGGCTAGACAGTCTTGAGCCGTGCAGTCTACATTCCCAAACCGAAAACTTTTCACTGCTTCTGCGCCTTTGAGGCTTTCTATCACTCGTTGCCTCTTCTGCGCTTCAGGCACCTCCCATGCCTCTACTGCCTGCAATGCCTGCGCCACCCAGGTATCAAAATCTTCTTCCCCTGCAGGGATAGGGAGCTTCCCAGAGAATGTCTTTAGTCTCCGGTAGCTAGTCTCTACATGCACCGTGCTTGTCTTCTGACATTTGGTTAGCAGATCCCCTATTGCCTTTATCAGTTCTGGTGATATGGCAGTGACGGGTGCAGGTGCCGCCGGAGGCGTCACCCTGTCTCTTCTTTCAGGTGAGACACGGGTTGCCCCTTGCGGTGATGGCTCCTTCTTTATAGTCATGGCGTGCTTTAACCTATAGGTTTTGTTGTCTGGCGTCCGCACACAGTTGTGCTTGAAAGTCTCTGGCATCCCGCCCCAGTACTCCACTAGTGCATACTGATACGAGGTATCTGGGTCTGGTTTTATCTCCATCACCCTCGGTGTATAATCTGGGGACACGGACACCATTAGCTGCTCTACCGTCTCTGTCGACCACTCCTCTCCCGGGAGGCTGATGACTACCGACGTGTCTGGGTCTGCTCTGGATGTTTCACACCACTCTTTTACTGTTAGCGGGTCCATGCCGGTACCTCTGGGGTCTTCTCTTGCTGTATCAGGATCCCGGACGAGAACCCCCACGTGTAGCGAAACCTTCAGTTAAGAGGGCCGCAGATTTCGTTTGGGCCCTGAAAACAGCTCCGCCAACCCCCGGCAATTTACTCGACCCCCTTCTGGCACAGTTAGTCTAGGGTAATATATATATCTTATGCTCTATGGTTAAATTCAGACACCAATGCAGTGATAGAAGAATAACGAGTTTACTTCTACTGGCAATAAAATCAACAAATATCACAAATCACAAGAATATATCTGCAGAGCCCTGCAGCAATAAACACACTATAACTAGTCAGATATGACGCACACGCGCCACGTGTAACAGTACTTCACTATGCGCCCTATGGCGCAGTAACTAAATAAACTATCTAGATGGCCAGGCCTGACCATATAACTCAGTCTCTAGGGGGGTAAAATTCTTTGCATGCAAGTCTTTAAACGATGGTGCACATTTCAGGAACACATTTGTAATCCAAGGGGGGGGGTAAAAATGCCAACACAGTACACTCCACTAGAGATCCGTTTGACTCAGTTCTGCTCTGGATCTTAAGTGGGGGAAAAGAACTGAAATAGGAACTGGTGGGCCACGGCAGTCTGTAGGCCTAACAATGGTATACAGTATTTATGGATTGAGCATGTGCTCGCTCACCCCTCCGGACGCGATCCCAGTCCGGGAACTTCCACCCGCTGTGTCTCCACACACAGCATCCGCAGCGGTCGGGTCTCCGGCTCAGCAGCAGTTGAAGAAACCGAGTCAGATGTCACCCAGGCTCGAGATGGGGTGGAAGGCTCTTTGGTAACTGCGCAAGGCCCCAGGCTTCAGGCCTTGCACAGCAGCAGATCCGCACAGGAAGATCTCTCCACTGAAGTCTCGTGTCCCAAAGAGGCCGAGCTCCGCCTCGCCTCCTCCTTATATAACCCCTCCCATGAGTCTCTGGGGTGGAAACATTGCCGAAAGGGGTTCTGGGTGAGGTAGTCTCTCTCCTCTGCTTTCACTTCCAGTAAAGTCTCTTCTCCACTCCCTCCCGACTCACCTCTCACCCGGAAAGTCCTGTCTCTCTGTATTAAAGGGGAATACCCGGCTACATTCATTTTTCCAAATTATTTACTGGTGTTGTTCATGTATTTTATATACAATGTTTCTATGCGATTGTTGGTCCAGGTCTTTGTGTGTATGGGAGATCTCTCGGTGTGCACAGGAATTTGGACCTTCAGTTTGATTTTGTATTTGAATCTTTACTCAGATGCTCTTTGGGGCTGAAGTTTTGTGATTGATCGGCCTGTGTACTATTGCTGATTATCACCGCCCCCAGAACACCTGCAGCTACTGGGGTGGTCTATTTAAGATCTATCAGTTATTTTAGTCATTGTAATTATTAAGCACAAGATGTTTGTATGAAACGCGTCTACGTGACCTCGTGTTGGTGTCTTTGGTGTTATCACTTTGAACAATAAAGGGCAATCGGAATTCCTGGATGTGCAGCCATTTCTTTTCTTACATCGCACCTTCTTGTAAAACTAGCGTTCGTAATGGAGATAGCACATTAGTCACGCTGTAACAAACTGAAAGCACGAAGACTGAAAAGCGCGAATCGTCTCTCACGAAACTTTTACTAACACGCAGTAACGAGATTAGCAAAAGCAGCCCAAGGGGTGGCGCCATGAGAATGCAACTTCCCCTTTATACTGCTGTCGTACGTGTTGTACGTCACCGCGCTTTAGACCGACGAGATTTTTGATTGACAGTGTGTATGCAAGGAAAGCTTGACAAGAATCTCGTCAAGCTTGACAAGAAACTCGTCGGGAAAAACAACGTTTTTTTTGTGACGAGATTCTCGGCCGTGTGTACTAGGCTTTAGACATAGGAAGTGCATGGGGAGTTGAAACAAGGATTTCCCAACCTCTCCAGAGGAATTCTGGGTTCCACGGGCCCCTCGCCCAAAGTCACTCCTGTCACATCTGTGAATAAAGGTAGAAGCCTGGGAATGAGTGTCATCTGGAAGCATGCCTGGCTGGGCAAGGCTTTAGAAGGGATGCTAGGAAAAGACAGGTATACTAATGTAGCGGTACCCCCATAAGAGCTGCTGGTTTAAGTATGGGCCTTGCACGTTACCTCACCTTTCGTTGTCTAGGGGATGAGATGAGAGTCTATAGAAACTTCAATGTCCACACAAGTTATAATCCTTATTCCTCACTTGTCAGGCTTTATTCCACAACAACTTGCATAAGTAGAGGGATGGAGGGTTAGGGGAAGGTTCAGGCACACGATGCAGATCACTGGGGAGTTTCTAAGTTTCAAAGTCACACTCACCACTTTCCTTCTAGTGGGTATTGCTCACCCGGATAAGCCCCTCTCACCTGGCCTAGCAGCCGGGATGATGCACGGTCAAAAACAGGTTAACAGTCTCGGCCACAGACTTTCTGAATTAAAGATGAACTTGTTCAATGATTCTCTGCCACAGGATTCAGTACTCCAATATCCAGCCTTACAGTCTTAGAGCCTTTAAGCCAATCCCGGCAGACTGTAAGGTAACATAGGCTACGGTGCATCCTCCAATAAAGTTACCAGGCCTCTCCCGAGATACCAGCCTTCCACTTGGTCCTCTCCAGGACAGGTCCTCCCCTGGTTTCCTCCATTGAGTGGCTTCCTCCCGCAAGACGGACAGCACAGGATCACTTTCAAAGTGCAGGCCCCAGTCAGGACAACTGGGACTACCTGGCAGAGATGCAGCCCTGGGCCAACATGGCTCCGCGGCTGAAATTCCAGTAACACATGCCTCGAGCCAGGAGGGCCACGAGGTGAAGAGCCCCAAGAAATGGCGACTGCCCCTTAAGTATGCTTCCCCAGCATGACCAGCGGGGAGACCACTCCCCACTGAGCTGTTCTCGGGGAAAAACATTCAATGCACTTTGGCCTGCTTGTGTTCCAACATTGGCCTGGGGTGGTAACGCCACCTACAGGCAAACAGTGGGAAATCCTCCCAAACACAGCCATAGCCGGAACAGAGGCCGATTTAGCCTTAATTATACAAGTCTGAGCTACCTACCAGCTCAGACACCCACTAAATTTGAACATAGCGCCTGGTCATCAGGAGCAGGGTGCTACACTAATAAAGGCAACTTGTTTTCCCTGACCCTCAGATGCAGCGGAAATGTTAAACTAGGTAGCAGAGGGGGGGTCTGAGAAAGCTATAGCCAGGAGGGAGCAAAGGTCAGAGGGGGCTCCTAGGGCCTCTATTGGTAGTGTAACTAGAAAACCTAAACCCCAGGTGCGTAGGTTGACAGAATCCAATTGCAGCCTCAGAACAAGCAAGGATAAAATAATATGCACCCGTAGAAAACTAAAAGGCATGTGTACAAATGCTAGAAGTCTAGCTATTGTAATAAAATTTAAGAATTGGAGCTGTTCAAATACAAGGAGGATTTCTATTTTGTGGGAATATAAGAAACTTGGTTTGGCAGCTCATATGACTGGCTTGCGACTGCCCAGCGGTATCGGAGAGGCAGGGAGGGAGGAAGAGGGGGAGGGTGTGCCTGCATGTCAAGACAACATTGCTAATAGGGTAAGGGAGAAAGTGTAGTCCTTGTGGCTGGAGCTTCAAAGGGAAGAAAAAAATAGGAAATTAAAGGTGAGCGTATACTACACGCCCCCTAACCAAAAGGATGACGAGGAGTTTGTTCAGCTGTCACAGTTAGGAATGGCGGAGAGGAAGGACAATGTTATTATAATTGGGACCTTCAATTATCCGGAGGATATTGACTGGGCAGAACTGCTCACTTATTTAAGGCTTGTAATTTCTTAAATGTCTTGCAGGACAGCGTGTCAAATGGTGAATGCCCCGACTAGAAATAATGCTCTGCTAGATCTACTAATTACTATGTAACTATGTGGGTCCCGTGTCTTGGTGATGAAAGCTGAATTCTGTGGATGTATATGCAGGGAGATGGTCCCAATGCTTTGGTTCTCCCAAGGAGGAAATGGAAGATAGCCTAACTTTTTGTGAAATTAATGCTATAGAATTTTTAACCTTGTACACGGCGTTCTGCACCAAAAACTCTGATGGTAGGTCAATTGTGATATGTCAAAGGAAGTTATGCATGCAAAGTTGCAGCAAAGTGCTAAAAAGGCACTTGTGCACATGTGCACATTCCTTTATTCTGAATGTTAAGGTCTCTAGCCAGAGATGTCGTGAGTGGGCCTATGTCCGGGAGACATGTGTCCAAGATGGTGCCTACAAAGGCAAGGGCAGGGAAGTAGTTGCTCCATCCAAGAATAAGAGGGGTGTGACTAATACAATTTGGCAGCATCTGCCCAATTGCATGTTCCCCTTACATTAATATGGTTTTCAATTATTTTTTTCTATTTATTTATTCATTCAATTTATTTTTATTTTTTAATTTGAGCTAGTTAGACTTTTGTCTTTTTTCAACCTGACTATATAACTATGTACTAGGGATGAGCCGAACACCCCCGGGTTCGGTTCACACCAGAACCTGCGAACGGACCGAACTTTAGAACCCTATTAAATACAATAGACGCGAACGTTCAAAATCTAAAGTGCTAATTATAACGGCTAATATGCATGTTATTGTCCTAAAAAGGGTTTGGGGACCCGGGTTCTGCACCAGGGGACATGTATCAATGCAAAAAGAAAGGTTTTAAAAACGGCCGTTTTTCGTGAGCAGTCATTTTAATGATACATAAAGTGAAAAAAAAAAAAGTCAAATATTCCTTTAAATATCGTACCTGGGGGGTGTCTAAAGTATGCCTGTGAAGTGGCATGTGTTTCCCGTGTTTAGAACTTTCCCTGCACAAAATGACATTTCTAAAGGAAAAAAAGCCATTTAAAACTGCTTGCGGCTTTAATGTCATGTCTGGTCCCGGTAATATGGATGAAAATCTTTGAGAAAAATGGCATAACTACCCCATCACCCCCCCCCACCCCAGCCCATCACCAGCCCCTTTGGGTCTTGTATGGATATTAAGGGGAACCCCGCACACAAAATAAAAAAGGCCCTATATACTCTGAACAGCCGTATACAGGCGGTGCAAACAAGACAGGGACTGTAGGTTTGTTCATAAGTAGAATCTGTTTGTAATTTTGAACACGTACATTGTTTAAGTGTATCTCCAGCCAAAAAAATCTATTTTTAAGCTTTTTGGAAAACATAGGGAAGGATTATCACCCCTGTAACATTTGTTTTGCTGTCTGTGCCCCTGTTCAGAACATTTCACCTCACTTTCCGTCCCAATGACAAATGTTTTTGAAAAGTGGGTTTTTTATTGAAACAAGGATTGGTGATAAAGCATCAGTAGAGAGGAGACACCTTTTTCCCATATTAACTCTTACAGGAGAGAATTTCCCTTCCTAGGGGTAGATTTCCTCTCACTTCCTGTTGTCTCCTTCCGTTTGCAAGTAGGAGTCGTTTGTAAGTTGGATGTTTGAAAGTAGGGACCTGCCGTATATACTCTGCAGAAATTGACCCCTTAGGTGTTGGTGTAGGCACAACACTGTAAGCACTCACAGTTACTCTTGGTGGGCGCTGGAACGCCCTGCTGTCAATTATTATATCAGGAATTGTAATTACATGCCATTGTTGAACAGTGGTAGGAAAAATTGGGCCTTTGATGGTGGTGCTGGTGCCACAACACTGTAAGCCCTCACAGTTACTCTTGGTGGGTGCATGAATGGGCCCTGCTGTGACTTATTAGATCAAGAATTGTGATTGCATGCCCCTGTTGAACAGGGGCTGAAAAATTGGGCCTTTGGTGGTGGTGTTGGTGGTGTTGGTGGTGGTGGTGTTGTCACAACACTGTAAGCCCTCACATTTACTCTTGGTGGGTGCATGAATGGGCCCTGCTGTGAATTATTAGATCAATAATTGTAATTGCATGCCCCTGTTGAAAAGGGGCTGAAAACGTGGGCCTTTGGTGGTGGTGGTGTTGGTGGTGGTGGTGTTGTCACAACACTGTAAGCCCTCACATTTACTCTTGGTGGGCGCATGAATGGGCCCTGCTGTGAATTATTAGATCAATAATTGTAATTGCATGCCCCTGTTGAACAGGGGCTGAAAACTTGGGCCTTTTGTGGTGGTGGTGGAGGTGTTGGTGGTGGTGGTGTTGTCACAACACTGTAAGCCGTCACATTTACTCTTGTTGGGCGCATGAATGGGCCCTGCTGTGAATTATTAGATCAATAATTGTAATTGTATGCCCCTGTTGAACAGGGGCTGAAAACTTTGGCCTTTGGTGGTGGTGGTGGTGGTGGTGTTGTCACAACACTGTAAGCCCTCACATTTACTCTTGGTGGGCGCATGAATGGGCCCTGCTGTGAATTATTAGATCAATAATTGTAATTGTATGCCCCTGTTGAACAGGGGCTGAAAACTTGGGCCTTTGGTGGTGGTGGTGGTGGTGTTGGTGGTGGTGGTGTTGTCACAACACTGTAAGCCCTCACATTTACTCTTGGTCGGCGCATGAATGGGCCCTGCTGTGAATTATTAGATCAATAATTGTAATTGCATGCCCCTGTTGAACAGGGGCTGAAAACTTGTGCCTTTGGTGGTGGTGTTGGTGGTGGTGGTGTTGTCACAACACTGTAAGCCCTCACATTTACTCTTGGTGGGCGCATGAATGGGCCCTGCTGTGAATTATTAGATCAATAATTGTAATTGCATGCCCCTGTTGAACAGGGGCTGAAAAATTTGGCCTTTGGTGGTGGTGGTGGTGGTGTTGTCACAACACTGTAAGCCCTCACAGTTACTCTTGGTGGGCGCAGGAATGGGCCCTGCTGTGAATTATTAGATCAATCATTTTAATTACATGCCCCTGTAGAACAGGGGCTGAAAAATTGGGCCTTAGCCACTGGTGCCACAACACTGCAACCCCTCACAGATACTGTACTTGGAGCACAGTAATGAGCCCTGTTGCAAAGTATTGTATCAAAAATTGTAATTACACGCCCCTGTTAAACAGGGGCAGAAAAATTGGGCCTTAGCCACTGGTGCCACAACACTACAACCCCTCACAGATACTGTACTTGGAGCACAGTAATGAGCCCTGTTGCAAAGTATTGCATCAAAAATTGTAATTACACGCCCCTGTTAAACAGGGGCAGAAAAATTGGGCCTCAGGCACTGGTGCTGGTGCCACGACACTGCAACCTCTCCCAGATACTCTAGTTGGAGTGCAGGAATGAGCCCTGCTGCAAAGCATTGCATCAAAAATTGTAATTACATGCCCCTGTTAAACAGGGGCTGCAAAATTGGGCCTTAGCCACTGGTGGCGGCACCCAGAAACAAAAATGTTTTTCCAAGATATCATCATGAATCGGATCATTGAGGAGGAGGAGGATAGTCAGTCAACATAACAGGACAGTCACTCAGTCAGCATCAGCATCAGTCTTGAAGGGATGTGACATTTGAAAATAAATTATTCTGTTATATCAGCTTCAGGTGCTTGGTAGCTGGTGGTGATCCAAGACTGGTTCATCTTTATGAAGGTCAGTCGATTAACCAAATCGGTGGACAGGCGCACCCTGTGATCCGTGACAAATCCTCCAGCAGCACTGAATGTGCGTTCCGAAAGAACGCTGGATGCAGGACAGGCCAGTAGCTCAATTGCATACTGTGCAAGCTCTGGCCAGTGATTCATCCTTAAGACCCAGTAAGCCAGAGGATTTTCGGTGGGAAAGGTGTCCAAATCTGACCTTGCCTCTAGGTATTCCTGCACCATGTATATCAGACGCTGGCGATGGTTGCTGGAACCGATCATACCTTGGGGTTGTGGACTAAAGAATTGTCTGAACGCATCGGTCAGACGGCCACCTTCCCCACCGCTCCTTCTTTGACTGACCGAAGCCTCAGCAACTCGTTGTCCCAGACCAGGAGTTTGTAACCTCCCAGTCTCTGGGAACGCTTTGCACAGACCTTTCTGCAAGGCCTCCCGGAGTTGTCTCATCCTCTGCTCCCTCTGCGACGGTAAGATAAGGTCCGCAACCTTACCCTTGTACCGTGGATCAAGGAGTGTGGCCAGCCAGTAATGGTCCCTCTCCTTGATCCGAAGAATACGAGGATCCTTCCGCAGACTTTGCAGGATCAGGGAGGCCATGCAGCGTAGGTTAGCTGAGGCATTAGGTCCGGAGTCCTCTGGGTCACTAAGGACGACATGATCCGCAGCCACCTCCTCCCAGCCACGTACAAGTCCACGGGTTTCTTGGGACTGTAAATCATCCCTAAAAGACTGCTGCTGTTGATGCTGCTGAGTGCCAGGCTCCACCTCCATGCTGACACAATCCTCCTCCTCCTCCTCATCCTCTTCCTGTGCGATGGGTGGGACAGAAGGAACACTGTCTGGGTAAAGGGGACCTTGAGAGGCAAGGAAGTCCTCCTCTTCCTGCCTCTGTTCTGCCTCAAGTGCCCTGTCCATTATTCCACGCAGCGTGTGCTCCAACAGGTGGACAAGAGGTACAGTGTCACTGATGCATGCACTGTCACTGCTCACCATCCTCGTGGCCTCCTCAAATGGTGCCAGGACAGTGCATGCATCCCTGATCATGCCCCACTGGCGTGGTGAAAAAAACCTGAGCTCCCCTGACCCTGTCCTGGTGCCATAGTCGCACAGGTACTCATTGATGGCCCTCTGCTGCGTGTGCAGCCACTGCAGGATGGCCAACGTTGAGTTCCACCTGGTGGGCATGTCACATATAAGGCGGTTCTTGGGCAGGTTCAACTCCTTTTGCAGCTCAGCCAGGCAAGCACTGACATTATAAGATCTGCGGAAATGCACACAGACTTTCCTGGCCTGCCTCAGGACATCCTGTAAGCCCGGGTACCTGCCCAAGAACCGCTGCACCACCAGGTTAAGGACGTGAGCCACACAGGGCACATGGGTCAGTTGTCCCTGTCGGAGGGCGGAGAGGAGGTTGGTGCCATTGTCGCAAACCACCATTCCTGGCTTAAGCTGGCGTGGCATCAACCACCTCTCGGCCTGCCCCTGCAGAGCAGACAGAACCTCTGCCCCAGTGTGGCTCCTGTCCCCCAAACACACCAGCGCAAGCACGGCATGGCATCTTTTTGCCTGCATACTTGCGTAGCCCCTTGAACGCCTACGGAGCACCGCTGGTTCCGAGGACAAAGCACAGGAAGAGGCCATGGAGGAAGAAGAAGAGTAGGGGGTGGAGGAGAGAGGTGTGTCACAAACAGTAGATGCATTTTGGAGGCGTGGCGGCGGAACAACCTCCAACACTACTGCACCTTGTCCTGCATCCTTCCCAGCTGCCAAAAGAGTGACCCAATGGGCCGTGAAAGAAAGGTAACGTCCCTGTCCATGCCTGCTGGACCATGAGTCAGCGGTAATGTGCACCTTACCGCTGACCGCCCTGTCCAGCGAGGCCAAGACATTGCCTTCCACATGCCGGTAGAGAGCCGGAATCGCCTTCCATGAGAAAAAGTGGCGTTTGGGAACCTGGCACTGAGGAACCGCACATTGCACAAACTCACGGAAGGGGGCCGAGTCTACCAACTGAAAAGGCAGCAGTTGAAGCGCTAGCAATTTAGCCAAGCTAGCATTCAACCGCTGGGCATGTGGATGGCTGGGAGTGAACTTCTTTCGACGGTCCAGCAGCTGGGGCAGGGAAATTTGCCTGCTAGAATCGGACGTCGGTGTACTGCTAGCAGAGTGCCCACAAGTACTTGGCTGTGACACACCTAATTCTACACCTTCATTCCTCTCAGTGCAGGTTTCAGAGAGGACTGAAGGTATAGTGGGGTTGGAGATCCCAGCTGATGCGGTGCAAGGAGAGGTCCGCTTTGTGCTTTGGTGTGGGTCTTTAAGGTAGGCTTGCCAACGAGCTGCATGGCAGGTCAACATATGTCTGGTCAAGCATGTGGTGCCCAAGCGGCTGATGTTTTGGCCACGCGATATACGCTTGAGACATATGTTGCAAATGGCAACGGTGCGATCTGATGCACTCGACTCAAAAAAGGCCCACACCAAAGAACTTTTTGAATAACGGGCAGAGGCAGCTCCCTGCACAGGTGGAGCTCTGCGGTGTGATTCAGTCAGTGTGCTGCCCTTACGCTGGCCCCCCAAGGGCATCCTGCCTCGTTGGAGATGTGCCTCCTCCTCCTCATCCTCCTCCTCCTCCTCTCTCCTATTAGGCACCCACGTGGAGTCAGTGACCTCATCATCCCCTCCCTCCTCATCACTGGAGCCAATCTGGCAGTATGCTGCAGCTGCTGGAACATGACTGCCAGATTGGTGTCCTTCTTGAGCATCCCCTCTCTCTGCTCTCACGCTACTGCCTTTCTCTAGCTGGGTATCATCATCAGACCCTTCGAAACGCTGGGCATCCTCCTGGAGCATGTACCCAACACTGTGCTCAAACAGTTCCGGGGACTCCTCAGGAGGACATGGTGGGTCTAGGGAAGGAGTGACTGATGATGACATTGATACCAGGGAAGAGGATGCTTTGGCAGCTGCTTTGCCAGTACCCTGAGCCTGGGTGAGAGAGGATGAGGAGTATGAGGAGGGCTTGGTCATCCACTCTACCAAGTCTTCGGCATGATTTGGCTCAACACGTCCAGCTGCCGAAAAGAAGGACAAGCGTGTCCCATGGCCACGTGCTGATGACGATGCACCGCGTCCACGACCAGCACTGTTGTCTCTAGACACAGAGCCTGCTTGCCCTCTTTTATTGGCTCCTGACTGTCTGCCTCTCCTTGTTTGCCTTCCAGACATTCTAATGGCCTGCAGGGAGATGGGAAAACCAGCAATAAGGGGTAGCTTCAGGTGTATATTTTGCAGGAAGCACACAACGCCCGCTGTAAGTGCTGCAGATGACTGCCTGTGTTACACAACAGGAAAAAAACAGCAATAAGGGCTAGCTTCAGGTGTTTATTTTGCAGGAAGCACACTACGCCCGCTGTAAGTGCTGCAAATGCCTGTTAGTGTAACACAAAAGAAAAAAAGCTTGAGCAATAAGGGTTAGCTTCAGGTGTATAATGTGCAGGAGGCACACTACGCCCGCTGTAAGTGCTGCAAATGCCTGTTAGTGTAACACACTAGGAAAACACAGCAATACGGGCTAGCTTCAGGTGTATAATGTGCAGGAGGCACACTCCGCCCGCTGTAAGTGCTGCAAATGCCTGTTAGTGTAACACACCAGGAAAACACAGCAATAAGGGCTAGCTTCAGGTGTATATTTAGCAGGAAGCACACTACGCCCGCTGTAAGTGCTGCAAATGCCCGTTAGTGTAACACACCAGGAAAACACAGCAATACGGGCTAGCTTCAGGTGTTTAATGTGCAGGAGGCACACTACGCCCGCTGTAAGTGCTGCAAATGCCTGTTAGTGTAACACACCAGGACAACACAGCAATAAGGGCTAGCTTCAGGTGTATATTTAGCAGGAAGCACACTACGCCCGCTGTAAGTGCTGCAAATGCCTGTTAGTGTAACACACCAGGAAAACACAGCAATACGAGCTAGCTTCAGGTGTATAATGTGCAGGAGGCACACTACGCCCACTGTAAGTGCTGCAAACGCCTGTTAGTGTAACACACCAGGAAAACACAGCAATAAGGGCTAGCTTCAGGTGTATATTTAGCAGGAAGCACACTACGCCCGCTGTAAGTGCTGCAAATGCCTGTTAGTGTAACACACCAGGAAAACACAGCAATACGGGCTAGCTTCAGGTGTATAATGTGCAGGAGGCACACTACGCCCGCTGTAAGTGCTGCAAATGCCTGTTAGTGTAACACACCAGGAAAACACAGCAATAAGGGCTAGCTTCAGGTGTACATTTAGCAGGAAGCACACTACGCCCACTGTAAGTGCTGCAAATGCCTGTTAGTGTAACACACCAGGAAAACACAGCAATACGGGCTAGCTTCAGGTGTATAATGTGCAGGAGGCACACTACGCCCGCTGTAAGTGCTGCAAATGCCTGTTAGTGTAACACACCAGGAAAACACAGCAATAAGGGCTAGCTTCAGGTGTATATTTAGCAGGAAGCACACTACGCCCGCTGTAAGTGCTGCAAATGCCTGTTAGTGTAACACACCAGGAAAACACAGCAATACGGGCTAGCTTCAGGTGTATAATGTGCAGGAGGCACACTACGCCCGCTGTAAGTGCTGCAAATGCCTGTTAGTGTAACACACCAGGACAACACAGCAATAAGGGCTAGCTTCAGGTGTATATTTAGCAGGAAGCACCCTACGCCCGCTGTAAGTGCTGCAAATGCCTGTTAGTGTAACACACCAGGAAAACACAGCAATACGAGCTAGCTTCAGGTGTATAATGTGCAGGAGGCACACTACGCCCACTGTAAGTGCTGCAAACGCCTGTTAGTGTAACACACCAGGAAAACACAGCAATAAGGGCTAGCTTCAGGTGTATATTTAGCAGGAAGCACACTACGCCCGCTGTAAGTGCTGCAAATGCCTGTTAGTGTAACACACCAGGAAAACACAGCAATACAGGCTAGCTTCAGGTGTATAATGTGCAGGAGGCACACTACGCCCGCTGTAAGTGCTGCAAATGCCTGTTAGTGTAACACACCAGGAAAACACAGCAATAAGGGCTAGCTTCAGGTGTACATTTAGCAGGAAGCACACTACGCCCACTGTAAGTGCTGCAAATGCCTGTTAGTGTAACACACCAGGAAAACACAGCAATACGGGCTAGCTTCAGGTGTATAATGTGCAGGAGGCACACTACGCCCGCTGTAAGTGCTGCAAATGCCTGTTAGTGTAACACACCAGGAAAACACAGCAATAAGGGCTAGCTTCAGGTGTATACTGTGCAGGAGGCTTAGCAACAATGAAACTGGCACTGTCCCCTGCCTATCCTTCTCTCTCCCTGCACACAAGGTTTAGCAAAGAATATGACACTGACACTCTCCCTGCCTATCCTTCTCTCTCCCTGCACACAAGGTTTAGCAAAGAATATGACACTGACACTCTCCCTGCCTATCCTTCTCTCTCCCTGCACACAAGGTTTAGCAAAGAATATCGCTGACACTCTCCCTGCCTATCCTTCTCTCTCCCTACACACAAGGTTTAGCAAAGAATATGACACTGACACTCTCCCTGCCTATCCTTCTCTCTCCCTGCACACAAGGTTTAGCAAAGAATATGACACTGACACTTTCCCTGCCTATCCTTCTCTCTCCCTGCACACAAGGTTTAGCGAATAATATGACACTGACACTCTCCCTGCCTATCCTTCTCTCTCCCTGCACACAAGGTTTAGCAAAGAATATCGCTGACACTCTCCCTGCCTATCCTTCTCTCTCCCTACACACAAGGTTTAGCAAAGAATAGCACAATGACACTGTCCCTGCCTATCCTTCTCTTTCCCTGCGCCGGAACACACTACACAAGGCCGCCACGCTGGCGGCCTTTTATAGTGTGGGGCGTGTGCTAAACCCCCTGAGCTATAATTGGCCACAGGCAACCTGCCTGTGGCCAATTATGGCTCTCCTAGCTGCCGGCGCTCTGATTGGCCAAGCATGCGGGTCACAGTGCATGCTTGGCCAATCACAGCGCCGGGATTGCACTGCGATGGCGCAGTGTATTATGGGCCGTTCGCGTCACTCGAATTTGGCACGAACAGCCCAAATCGTTCGATCTTCGTCGAACGATCGAACAGCCAATGTTCGAGTCGAACGTATGTTCGACTCGAACACCGAGCTCATCCCTACTATGTACTAAGCATTTAGAAAAAAAAAAAAACCTCTGTGAAAACAGGAGTTTTGTGAAGAATCTAAGACAGCCTTTTTCAACCAGGGTGCCTTTAGGTTTTTTCAGGGGTGCCTTGACAAAAAATAATTGTGTACAAGCCAGTGGGTGTATCAAGCCTGCTTTTAGTTACACGAAGCCATGGGTCTTTATTGTGCACCATTACAACCTTCTAGCCACTAGTGTCCTAACATTCAATGACATCATCTTCGATCATGAGGATGTTGGATGTAGTATCCTTGTTTGCTTCACCCCTGCCTCTCTCCATCAGCATTGGGGTCACATTGGCTTACAGTAAGAGAAAGAAACTGAGGGAGAAGAGAAACATTGGTGTACAAAGGTGTATTTGCTTTGTAAAAATAAATCACCTCTAACAATGGGTGTTCTACGTCTGTGGATGTTGCTGCGTTATGTAAAACTATTAGTTCAGTTTTTTCATTTTAGAATGGGGTGCCTCAAGACTGTGCTGAATTTTAAAGAGTGCCTTGACTTAAAAAAGGTTGAGAAACACTGATATAAGATATACATGAGATAATAATTAAAAAAATGGAATTAAATGGATAGATAGTAATAATAAGATAATAATAAAGTCTCGCTGAATCTATTTCTCCCCAGGCTAGTATTCAGATTTAGGTCATCCCTAACCTAACTTGAACTCATAATAAAAGTAGACATTTTTCTCAGGCAAACTGACACTTGCAAAATAACTTTAACATGGCACAAGCACACATAATTTATATGCATAGTGAGAACAAGCCATGTTCCTGAGGTTAAGAAACTAAAGTAATTTTTTTTTTACATATTGTGAATAGCCACATAGTAACATATTTTACATTCTCTGAACTTGCACATTTAAAATCAGTTATCAAGCAGAGCTATTCAGTACATGAAAATCCTCTAGAGCGCCTGCAAGGCCTCTAGCGAGGTGTTACAAATACGTTCTAAAGAAAGACAAGAACATGCTGTAAGGACAGTCAAAATTGCCCTCATAAGACATCTTTAAACACTGTTGATATTTAAAAAGGAAAGTATTTTACTGTTCCCTACACAATACATAGACTGCGTTACCACATGTGTTACCACAAAGCACTCCCACTGACTATAGATACCAGGATATTCTTCCTCCCACTGACCATTGACATCAGGGAATTCCTCCTGTCACTGACCAGCAATGTAAGGCCTCCTTCACACGGGGCAGCCAAAGGTGGTAAAAACAGACAGCTAAGCTGTGGGTTTAACTGCCCGTTGGCCACCCACGTAAAGTGTATAATACTTTGCAAGGAGGCTGTTTACATGGCACAGCTACAATGCTTTGCGTTGTGACTGTGACAAATTTATTGCGGTATGCCAAGTTGACAAGCAGCACTGCCTGACAAACTCAGCAATTCATATCAATGGGGTTGTACCGCAATCACAAGTCAAGTGCTGGTCTTGCTGTTGAGGTGCAGTAGCCCCATTATAATTTGCCTTTGAAAAAATAAAATAAAGCAAACAGGCAAGAGTTCTTTTAACAAAGAAGTGCTGGTCCAAGCTTCAATGTAGTTTACTGTTTACTTATAAGCTTATAAGGAGGTAGGTAGGATAGGAAAAGGTGGAATACCCCAAAACTTGATTGTTGGGCTCTGACAACTTCTCAGACTAAAAGTTACTGGGTGGGTTTTAGCATCCAGAACTTCTGTTCTAGAAGTGCTGGTCCAAGCTTCAATGTAGTTTACTGTTTACTTATTAGCTTATAAGGAGGTAGGTAGGATAGGAAAAGGTGGAATACCCCAAAACTTGATTGTTGGGCTCTGACAACTTCTCAGACTAAAAGTTACTGGGTGGGTTTTAGCATCCAGAACTTCTGTTCTAGAAGTGCTGGTCCAAGCTTCAATGTAGTTTACTGTTTACTTATAAGCTTATAAGGAGGTAGGTAGGATAGGAAAAGGTGGAATACCCCAAAACTTGATTGTTGGGCTCTGACAACTTCTCAGACTAAAAGTTACTGGGTGGGTTTTAGCATCCAGAACTTCTGTTCTAGTGCTTCTTACTTCCAGTATGGAGCACAATGAGGCCCATAAGGCCTACAGGAACACAGCCTTCTCTCAAAGAGGCAATTCCCTCAAACAAGGAGCATTGCTTTCTCAATAGCAGCTCTCCCCAGAAGGTTTAAGGAGTTACGTCAATGCGTAAAGCGGCATTTGAAGTAGAACACAAAGGAATCTCTCCAATGGAGCCTTCAACTGCAGTAAAACCTAATAGAAGTTTTAATCCTACTCCACTCTTTCGCAAATAAAAAAAAAAGAATAAAAAAAGTTTGGGCTATAGACACTTAAATTATTGAAGTTTGAAAATAATGAATAAGTTGTAACACACAAAATACATAGTGAATGGTTAATTTAAAGGCATCCTTCGTACACATGAAAATAAAACATTTCTTGAGACATATCCTTTACAATAAATTCCTCCCTTTTTATTGCTTTGAATGATGTTCCAAACAGATAAAGTAAAATCTATTTTGGAAGAGGCATGCATGTAGAGATAAGTCTGTGAACTCTAAATTTCCGTTGCCAAAGATAAAATCTAAATAGAAATAGCGTTGTCTGTTAATACAGTCAAATTACCGTTAACATATGATTTTTTTTTTTTTGCTATAAAATAGTCTTGGGGTTTTTACAGACCCATGAACATGCCAGCCTGACATTTCTGATCTGATATAGTTATTTTGGTCATATGCATGCTTTAAACAGTTAATTTAAAAATAGCTCACACCAGACCATTGTGCTGAATACAAGTCTATAGCCTTGTACACACGGACTTTTTCCATTGGATACTCCGACCATGTTTATACCCCTATACTAAAAAGACATATATATTTTACCACCCGTCAGTGACAAACAATTTGTCTAATGCAGCGCTCTTATTAATATTAAAATCAATAAGGATCCCTATTGTCCTAAAAACAATAGTGAGAAATCCAGAGCACCCGATAAGGCGAGTAAATCCTGATAGATACAGTTCAATATATCACATCACAGTATTCCTTAGATATTTTCCAATCAACTATGCATCCTCCTCACACGTTACTCCGGATAGACGTATCAAAAGCTCCCTATAGGGATTACACTCACCAGATCACGGCGGGTAATAAGCCTCCAACGAAATCCAAATACAGGATGCAGTGGAGGGATGATTTCTCAAGATATCCGTGGATCTCGGCTGGTATTAAGCCTCATACGAAATCCCAGTGCAGGATGCGATAGACAAATGATACCTTCTCTGGATATCCTCTTCAATAGAGGTGTACAGTTTTTCCTCCCGGGATTTATAAAATGGAGAGAAAGGGGAAGCTCTGCATAGTGTAAACCGGTTTTCAAAAACTTTATCTTCCTCTTTTCTAAAAGTCTGTTTCCATAAAATCAACACTAATCCTGTTAGCCTATACAGCCTTCATTCCGTTTTGCTCGTCAACTCGATGCTTATCAGGCAAAGGTTAGTACACTGTCAGGGAGCTTGGTGGAGCTACAGTATATCGAATCCAGCTCACCGCTCCTCCAAACGCTGGACGATACTTCCGGTTTCCCTGACCAGTTCCCTGGAACGCAAGGCGTCAATCGTCACTTCCGGTATGACGCAAGATTACGCTCAGACGCTTTTCGTCATCACGACTTTTTCAATGGGCGTGGTCTTACGGCGTGACGTGACCTCTATTTATCTTACGGGCAATTAAACCAGTTTAACTCTTAAACTGATCGCCGCTCAACCTTCTAAATGTGCATAGCGACCGTATTATCTCTAGGTATATTCTTTATATGTGTTTAAAAATAAACTGGAGTGCCATACATCTGCATCGAGTTGCGATCATTACAATCTTAAAAACACATTATACCTGTTAAGCATATAAAGACTCATATTTCGTCAGTATAAGACAGCATTAATTTACTGAAAAATCAACTGTTCTCTAATCCTCAGCATATCAGATATCCAAAACAGAAAATTTTATTTAGTATATTAAAATTATATTGAAAATAAACCATCCAAATTAAATAATGAATGGGAATCATTTAATTGAAAGAGAAATGATTTCCTGACTGTCAAGAAAATAGTATATTCAAATCATTCTCTTTTACAAAATCCTGTCAATATTCACATAGGGGTAAATATACATATGAATGTATATCAGAGCCAATGATACATAATAGGCACCTAATCTGTGCACTATCTGGCATATACATAAACTGCTTCCAATAGCCACCCTTTATGGGCAGTCATAGGACCATAACATCAATATTATTAAATATAGTTTACAGATCACTAATGAAGCAGTTTATGTCCAATTCTATATTTAACCCCTTCGGAGAGAGAGTATCAATAAGAAAAATCCACTGAGTCTCTCTTTGTGATAATTCACGTACAATATTTGACCCTCTCCAGGCAGGTTTAATGTGGTCTATCCCCCAAAAGGTTAAACCTGAGGGATCCCTGTCATGAAAAACCTTAAAGTGGAGGGACACATTGTGGTCCTTGTAACCAATAAGGATATTATTAATGTGCTCGGCTATCCTAATTCGGAGCATCCTCTTGGTTCTCCCAATATACATTAACCCGCAAGGGCACTTTAAAGCGTAAACTACGTGCGTAGTATTGCAGGTTATGAATTCCTTTATTTGGAACTCATTATTGTTGGAAGTGGACGTGAACCTTTCTATCCCTCTCATTTGACAGGCGACATCTCTACAGGGTTTACACTTCCTACAACAGAAAAATCCATCCCTATCCCAAAAAGTGGGGGGACATTTCGGAGGATCCAGTACTTTTTTCACTATACAGTCTCCAAAGTTTTGGGCTTTCCTGTAGATAAATCTCGGGTTAGACGGAAGCTCCTTTTGAAGGGTTTTATCCAGACAAAGGATGTGCCAATGGTTTTTAAACACCGACTGCACCTCTTTGTATTGAGAATGAAAATCTGAGATAAAACCCCATTCTTGATTTACACTTCGTCCCACCACCAGAGGTTTATCTTTCAGGCATTCTGCCCTAGGTAAGGCAGCCATTTCTTCTACTACTGTGTTCAAATGATGCAACTTACAACCCTTCTCCAAAAATCTTCCTTTTAGGATCCCAGCCTGTTCCCTAAAGTCATCTATTGAGGTACAATTTCGTTTTACCCTCATGAATTGGCCTTTCGGCACATTCTTCAGCCATAGTGGATGGTGTCCACTATGGATGGGTAAAAAGCTGTTCCTGTCTGTTACTTTAAAATATACTTTAGTCTGCAAAGTGTCATTAACCCTAACGATTGTCACGTCAAGGAAGTTAATCTGTTCCTTGCTTACTTGGCTGGTCAGTTTGATATTGTTATTGTTATTATTAAGATGCGCTAAAAAAAATTCAAAAGATATTTTTGATCCTGCCCAAACAAGGAACAGGTCGTCTATATAGCGTCTGTAAAACAATAACTCTGCCCTTTTCTGGTCGAATACTGATTTGTCCTCCCACTCCCCCATGAAGAGATTGGCGATGCTGGGCGCAAATTTTGCGCCCATAGCAACGCCTCTCCTCTGGGTGTAGAAGGACTTATTGAACCAAAAATAATTATGGCTCAAACAAAAATCAAGAGCGTTCCTCAAGAATATTTTTTGACCATGGGGTAAATCTTCCCGCCTACTTAGGGCCCAATTAAGGGCCAGCAGAGCGTCATCATGTTGTATTATAGTGCAGAGAGAAGAAACATCTGATGTCACCAGAAATACTTCATCTCTACCTGCCAAACTGACCTCTTGTAATGACTGTAACAGACTTTTTGTATCTCGAAGATATGCTTTGGTGTCGGTCACACTTTTTTGTAAAAATCTGTCTAGGTATTGTCCTAGTCTTGCTGTGACAGACCCAATCCCATTGACTATGGGTCTTGGTGGAGGGTTCTTTTGATCCTTATGGATTTTGGGAAGGGTATAGATAGTGGGTATGCGACTACTGCTCGGTATAAGAAACCTCTTTTCTTTTGTAGTTAGAATGTGGGATTGGTAACCTCCCTCTATTAGAGATTCCAGCTCAAGACAATACTGGGGAGTAGGATCTTTATCCAACCTCCTGTATGTGTCCTCATCGGCCAACATAGTCAGGAGTTGGTTGTTGTAATAATCTTTAGTTAATAATACCACCCCTCCCCCCTTATCGGCAGGTCTGATTACCAGATCCTTCCTTGCTTCCAGGGATTCAATCCCCTCTTTAATATGTCTTGGGTTAACATTCTTGACCGGCTTCACTTTCTCTAAGTCACGTAACACCAAATTTTTGAACACTTCTAAGTGCTGTGTAGCAGTGTTTGGGGGATTAAATAATGAGCATTTTTTTAAAACACTATCCACTGCTATTGCTGCATTACCACTTATACCTACTGGATTAGAGTTTTTATTTAGAAAAAATTTCTTTATGCTCAACTTCCGCATATATTTATGCAAATCTACATAAACACTAAACTTATTAATGGGCCTTTTCAGGCCGCATTTAAGTCCTTGATGGAGAATATTTTTTTCTTTATCCGTAAGTACTATATCTGTAAGATTATAAATCCCACCTAATCTGCTTCCCTCCTTCTTTTTCTGCGTCCTGGACCCTGCTTTGCATCCTCTAAATCGTTTCTCCTTACATCTTGTGGGTATACTGCATTCCTTTTCCAATATTGTTGTTCCTCCCATGCTAGATCCCTGTAAGGTGGTCCCATTGGTCGAGGATAGGTTTGTGGGGGTCTCCCCCTGTATGGAAGATATCCCCGTCCCCTCCTCTGTCCTCCTCGGCCCCTTCCTAAAAAAGGACGTGGGGCATATGGAGCATTACCCGTGTTATGATCCCACAAAGGGTCATATCTATTAGCAACTGGAACTGCATAGTTATTATGGTTGTTCTGTTGTGATGGGATGATGTGTCATATTACCACTTCCACCTTTGCCCCAAACGCCACTATTTGTATTGTTTTTTCCTTTATTAGTAGACCCTGATTGAGTTTGGGATTGTGACAATGCACTACTCTGATCAGGGACTACAGGTATAGATAGTGAAGGTTGTTCCACCTGTATGGGGGTCTGAGGAACTGCACTTTCCATCACATCTTCACTATTAGAGACAGTCCCTATTGAGTTCTGCCATGTATAGGCACTGTTAGTTCTGAAATCTTTCAGATCTCTAAAGAACTTTTTCAATTTTTTCTTTTGAGTTTCTTTATCCACCTTCTCCAGTTTTTTGGTAATACGGTTATTAAAATCTATAATTTGTTGGGAATCTCGAATGGGATCCAGCTGCTGCCGCAGATCACTGATCCTAGTCTCCAATTTAGCCATTTTACTCTTTTTCCTTTGAAGGATCAGCTCCTGCAGCTTTAGTCCGACGCCATTGAAGAAACCCAACCATTCTGCCATGGATTCTGAGTCCTCCAAGCCATCCTGTGGTGTAACCTCCCACCTCAGACTGCGGACTATGATATTAGCCTTCAGATAGTGTTCGATGGTGCATATGTCCCACCAGGTTCTAACCTGCTTTTCAAGGACATTCCCTAGAACAGATATTATCGTACCATAGTTCACCTCCGAACTTATAGGCTCATTATCTGAAAACAAACTGTTAAGATCAATTTGTCTATTGTTCAGAAATTGGAACACATCCATTGCAAGCCCGAGTGGATGATTATAAGATATAAACACAGACAAAGAAAACTTACTAATGCGCAACCTAGTTCTCCTTATACCCAGCGCTATGGACCTTATTCCAATTCTGAACACACCTTAGATCTCCTTATAATGACACAGACAAGTTCATCTATGTCACTATTTTTATACTAAGCAGCCACATTAAAAATTATATAAACACATATACTAAAAAGACATATATATTTTACCACCCGTCAGTGACAAACAATTTGTCTAATGCAGCGCTCTTATTAATATTAAAATCAATAAGGATCCCTATTGTCCTAAAAACAATAGTGAGAAATCCAGAGCACCCGATAAGGCGAGTAAATCTTGATAGATACAGTTCAATATATCACATCACAGTATTCCTTAGATATTTTCCAATCAACTATGCATCCTCCTCACACGTTACTCCGGATAGACGTATCAAAAGCTCCCCATAGGGATTACACTCACCAGATCACGGTGGGTAATAAGCCTCCAACGAAATCCAAATACAGGATGCAGTGGAGGGATGATTTCTCAAGATATCCGCGGATCTCGGCTGGTAATAAGCCTCATACGAAATCCATGTGCAGGATGCGATAGACAAATGATACCTTCTCTGGATATCCTCTTCAATAGAGGTGTACAGTTTTTCCTCCCGGGATTTATAAAATGGAGAGAAAGGGGAAGCTCTGCATAGTGTAAACCGGTTTTCAAAAACTTTATTTTCCTCTTTTCTAAAAGTCAGTTTCCATAAAATCAACACTAATCCTGTTAGCCTATACAGCCTTCGTTCCGTTTTGCTCGTCAACTCGATGCTTATCAGGCAAAGGTTAGTACACTGTCAGGGAGCTTGGTGGAGCTACAGAATATCGAATCCAGCTCACCGCTCCTCCAAACGCCGGACGATACTTCCGGTTTCCCTGACCAGTTCCCTGGAACGCAAGGCGTCAATCGTCACTTCCGGTATGACGCAAGATTACGCTCAGACGCGTTTCGTCATCACGACTTTTTCAATGGGCGTGGTCTTACGGCGTGACGTGACCTCTATTTATCTTACGGGCAGTTAAACCAGTTTAACTCTTAAACTGATCGCCGCTCAACCTTCTAAATGTGCATAGCGACCGTATTATCTCTAGGTATATTCTTTATATGTGTTTAAAAATAAACTGGAGTGCCATACATCTGCATCGAGTTGCGATCATTACAATCTTAAAAACACATTATACCTGTTAAGCATATAAAGACTCATATTTCGTCAGTATAAAACAGCATTAATTTAGTGAAAAATCAACTGTTCTCTAATCCTCAGCATATCAGATATCCAAAACAGAAAATTTTATTTAGTATATTAAAATTACATTGAAAATAAACCATCCAAATTAAATAATGAATGGGAATCATTTAATTGAAAGAGATTAAAAAAACTCTAAACAATAAATGTAAAAGAAGTTCATATATATACTCCTAGCCGTCATTAACTCAGAAAACCGGCAGAAGATGGAATACAACTCAAAATAGCTTTCCGCATAATCAATGATTTCCTGACTGTCAAGAAAATAGTATATTCAAATCATTCTCTTTTACAAAATCCTGTCAATATTCACATAGGGGTAAATATACATATGAATGTATATCAGAGCCAATGATACATAATAGGCACCTAATCTGTGCACTATCTGGCATATACATAAACTGCTTCCAATAGCCACCCTTTATGGGCAGTCATAGGACCATAACATCAATATTATTAAATATAGTTTACAGATCACTAATGAAGCAGTTTATGTCCAATTCTATATTTAACCCCTTCGGAGAGAGAGTATCAATAAGAAATATCCACTGAGTCTCTCTTTGTGATAATTCACGTACAATATTTGACCCTCTCCAGGCAGGTTTAATGTGGTCTATCCCCCAAAAGGTTAAACCTGAGGGATCCCTGTCATGAAAAACCTTAAAGTGGAGGGACACATTGTGGTCCTTGTAACCAATAAGGATATTATTAATGTGCTCGGCTATCCTAATTCAGAGCATCCTCTTTGTTCTCCCAATATACATTAACCCGCAAGGGCACTTTAAAGCGTAAACTACGTGCGTAGTATTGCAGGTTATGAATTCCTTTATTTGGAACTCATTATTGTTGGAAGTGGACGTGAACCTTTCTATCCCTCTCATTTGACAGGCGACATCTCTACAGGGTTTACACTTCCTACAACAGAAAAATCCATCCCTATCCCAAAAAGTGGGGGGACGTTTCGGAGGATCTAGTACTTTTTTCACTATACAGTCTCCAAAGTTTTGGGCTTTCCTGTAGATAAATCTCGGGTTAGACGGAAGCTCCTTTTGAAGGGTTTTATCCAGACAAAGGATGTGCCAATGGTTTTTAAACACCGACTGCACCTCTTTGTATTGAGAATGAAAATCTGAGATAAAACCCCATTCTTGATTTACACTTCGTCCCACCACCAGAGGTTTATCTTTCAGGCATTCTGCCCTAGGTAAGGCAGCCATTTCTTCTACTACTGTGTTCAAATGATGCAACTTATAACCCTTCTCCAAAAATCTTCCTTTTAGGATCCCAGCCTGTTCCCTAAAGTCATCTATTGAGGTACAATTTCGTTTTACCCTCATGAATTGGCCTTTCGGCACATTCTTCAGCCATAGTGGATGGTGTCCACTATGGATGGGTAAAAAGCTGTTCCTGTCTGTTACTTTAAAATATACTTTAGTCTGCAAAGTGTCATAAACCCTAACGATTGTCACGTCAAGGAAGTTAATCTGTTCCTTGCTTACTTGGCTGGTCAGTTTGATATTGTTATTGTTACTATTAAGATGCGCTAAAAAAAATTCTAAAGATATTTTTGATCCTGCCCAAACAAGGAACAGGTCGTCTATATAGCGTCTGTAAAACAATAACTCTGCCCTTTTCTGGTCGAATACTGATTTGTCCTCCCACTCCCGCATGAAGAGATTGGCGATGCTGGGCGCAAATTTTGCGCCCATAGCAACGCCTCTCCTCTGGGTGTAGAAGGACTTATTGAACCAAAAATAATTATGGCTCAAACAAAAATCAAGAGCGTTCCTCAAGAATATTTTTTGACCATGGGGTAAATCTTCCCGCCTACTTAGTGCACAATTAAGGGCCAGCAGAGCGTCATCATGTTGTATTATAGTGTAGAGAGAAGAAACATCTGATGTCACCAGAAATACTTCATCTCTACCTGCCAAACTGACCTCTTGTAATGACTGTAACAGACTTTTTGTATCTCGAAGATATGCTTTGGTGTCGGTCACACTTTTTTGTAAAAATCTGTCTAGGTATTGTCCTAGTCTTGCTGTGACAGACCTAATCCCATTGACTATGGGTCTTGGTGGAGGGTTCTTTTGATCCTTATGGATTTTGGGAATGGTATAGATAGTGGGTATGCGACTACTGCTCGGTATAAGAAACCTCTTTTCTTTTGTAGTTAGAATGTGGGATTGGTAACCTCCCTCTATTAGAGATTCCAGCTCAAGACAATACTGGGGAGTAGGATCTTTATCCAACCTCCTGTATGTGTCCTCATCGGCCAACATAGTCAGGAGTTGGTTGTTGTAATAATCTTTAGTTAATAATACCACCCCTCCCCCCTTATCGGCAGGTCTGATTACCAGATCCTTCCTTGCTTCCAGGGATTCAATCCCCTCTTTAATATGTCTTGGGTTAACATTCTTGACCGGCTTCACTTTCTCTAAGTCACATAACACCAAATTTTTGAACACTTCTAAGAGCTGTGTAGCAGTGTTTGGGGGATTAAATAATGAGCGTTTTTTTAAAACACTATCCACTGCTATTGCTGCATTACCACTTATACCTACTGGATTAGAGTTTTTATTTAGAAAAAATTTTGTTTATGCTCAACTTCCGCATATATTTATGCAAATCTACATAAACACTAAACTTATTAATGGGCCTTTTCAGGCCGCATTTAAGTCCTTGATAGAGAATATTTTTTTCTTTATCCGTAAGTACTATATCTGTGAGATTATAAATCCCACCTAATCTGCTTCCCTCCTTCTTTTTCTGCGTCCTGGATCCTGCTCTGCATCCTCTGAGTCGTTTCTCCTTACATCTTGTGGGTATACTGCATTCCTTTCCCAATATTGTTGTTCCTCCCATGCTAGATCCCTGTAAGGTGGTCCCATTGGTCGAGAATAGGTTTGTGGGGGTCTCCCCCTGTATGGAAGGGTCTCCCCGTCCCCTCCTCTGTCCTCCTCGGCCCCTTCCTAAAAAAGGACGTGGGGCATATGGAGCATTACCCATGTTATGATCCCACAAAGGGTCATATCTATTAGCAACTGGAACTGCATAGTTATTATGGTTGTTCTGTTGTGATGGGGGATGTGTCATATTACCTCTTCCACCTTTGCCCCTAACGCCACTATTTGTATTGTTTTTTCCTTTATTAGCAGACCCTGATTGAGTTTGGGATTGTGACAATGCACTACTCTGACCAGGGACTACAGGTATAGATAGTGAAGGTTGTTCCACCTGTATGGGGGTCTGAGGAACTTCACTTTCCATCACATCTTCACTATTAGAGACAGTCCCTATTGAGTTCTGCCATGTATAGACACTGTTAGTTCTGAAATCTTTCAGATCTCTAAAGAACTTTTTCAATTTTTTCTTTTGAGTTTCTTTATCCACCTTCTCCAGTTTTTTGGTAATACGGTTATTAAAATCTATAATTTGTTGGGAATCTCGAATGGGATCCAGCTGCTGCCGCAGATCACTGATCCTAGTCTCCAATTTAGCCATTTTCCTCTTTTTCCTTTGAAGGATCAGCTCCTGCAGCTTTAGTCCGACGCCATTGAAGAAACCCAACCATTCTGCCATGGATTCTGAGTCCTCCAAGCCATCCTGTGGTGTAACCTCCCACCTCAGACTGCGGACTATGATATTAGCCTTCAGATAGTGTTCGATGGTGCATATGTCCCACCAGGTTCTAACCTGCTTTTCAAGGACATTCCCTAGAACAAATATTATCGTACCATAGTTCACTTCCGAACTTATAGGCTCATTATCTGAAAACAAACTGTTAAGATCAATTTGTCTATTGTTCAGAAATCGGAACACATCCATTGCAAGCCCGAGTGGATGATTATAAAATATAAACACAGACAAAGAAAACTTACTAATGCGCAACCTAGTTCTCCTTATACCCAGCGCTAGGGATGAGCTTCGAGTTCGAGTCGAACTCATGTTCGACTCGAACATTGCCTGTTCGCCCGTTCGCCGAACAGCGAACAAATTGGGGTGTTCGCTGCAAATTCGAAAAATCTATGGGAGAAATCTAAAGTGTTAATTATAAAGGCTTATATGCAAGTTATTGTCCTAAAAAGTGTTTGGGGACCGGGGTCCTGCCCCAGGGGACATGTATCAATGCAAAAAGAAGTTTTAAAAACGGCCGTTTTTTCGGGAGCAGTGATTTTAATAATGCTTAAAATGAAAAAATAAAAGTGAAATATTCCTTTAAATTTAGTACCTGGGGGGTGTGTATGATATGCATGTGAAGTGGCGCATGTTTCCCGTGCTTAGAACTGTCCCTGCAAAAAATGTCATTTTTGAAAGAAAAAAATGCATTTAAAACTGACTCGCGGCTATTAATGAATTGTCGGCTCCCGGCAATACATACAAAAGTCATTGATAAAAAAAAAAAAAAAGCGTGGGGGTTCCCCAGAATTCAATTACCAGGCCCTTCATGTCTGGAATGGATATTAAGGGGAACCCCGCCGCAAATTAAAAAAAAAAAAATTGACGTGGGGTTCCCCCAAATATCCATTCCAGGCCCTTCAGATCTGGCATGGATTTTAAGGGGAACTCCACCCCAAATTAAAAAAAAAATGGTGTGGAGTCCCCCTAAAAATCCATACCAGACCCCTTATCCGAGCACGCAACCTGGCCAGCCGCAGGGGAAAAGGGGGGGACGAGAGAGCGGCCCCCCCTCCCTCCTGAACTGTACCAAGCCACATGCCCTCAACATGGGGAGGATGTCCCCATGTTGATGGGGACAAGGGCCTCATCCCCACAACCCTTGCCCGGTGGTTGTGGGGGTCTGCGGGCGGGGGGCTTATCGGAATCTGGAAGACCCCTTTAACAAAGGGGACCCCCAGATCCCGGCCCCCCCCTATGTGAATTGGTAAGGGGTACATTGTACCCCTACCATTTCACGAAGAAAGCGTAAAAAAATGTTTTAAAAAACACACAAACACCTTGAAAAAGTCCTTTATTTAAAAAAAAAAAAAAAACATTCCAGCGGTGAAATCCAGTGTCCCGCGGCGATCCCGATGTCCAGCGCTGTCCTTCATTGGTTGTGCCTGAGCGGACCTGATGGGGAACTCCCTCTCAGTATTTTAAATGTATAGACCCGCCCCTTCTAAAGTTCCCCATCAGGTCCGCTCAGCGGACCAGATGCGGAACATGAGAAGGGGCGGGTCTATACATGTATTACCAAAGTGAGAGCAGTTCCCCATCAGGTCCGCCCCCTCGGTATGTCGGCCCCGCCTACGTCATTGGCTTGAGCGGGGAACTTCCTTCACTGTGTAATTTAAATTTACATAGTGAAGGAAGTTCCCCGCTCAAGCCAATGACGTAGGCGGGTCCGACATACCGAGGGGGCGGACCTGATGGGGAACTGCTCTCACTTTGGTAATACATGTATAGACCCGCCCCTTCTCATGTTCCGCATCTGGTCCGCTGAGCGGACCTGATGGGGAACTTTAGAAGGGGCGGGTCTATACATTTAAAATACTGAGAGGGAGTTCCCCATCAGGTCCGCTCAGGCACAACCAATGAAGGACAGCGCTGGACATCGGGATCGCCGCGGGACACTGGATTTCACCGCTGGAATGTTTTTTTTTGTTTGTTTTTTTTAAATAAAGGACTTTTTCAAGGTGTGTGTGTGTTTTTTTAAACATTTTTTTACGCTTTCTTCGTGAAATGGTAGGGGTACAATGTACCCCTTACCAATTCACATAGGGGGGGGCCGGGATCTGGGGGTCCCCTTTGTTAAAGGGGTCTTCCAGATTCCGATAAGCCCCCCGCCCGCAGACCCCCACAACCACCGGGCAAGGGTTGTGGGGATGAGGCCCTTGTCCCCATCAACATGGGGACATCCTCCCCATGTTGAGGGCATGTGGCCTGGTACGGTTCAGGAGGGAGGGGGGCCGCTCTCTCGTCCCCCCCTTTTCCCCTGCGGCCGGCCAGGTTGCGTGCTCAGATAAGGGGTCTGGTATGAATTTTTAGGGGGACTCCACGCCATTTTTTTTTTAAATTTGGGGTGAAGTTCCCCTTAAAATCCATGCCAGATCTGAAGGGCCTGGAATGGATATTTGGGGGAACCCCACGTCAATTTTTTTTAAAATTTGCGGCGGGGTTCCCCTTAATATCCATTCCAGACCTGAAGGGCCTGGTAATTGAATTCTGGGGAACCCCCACGCTTTTTTTTTTTTTTTATCAATGACTTTTGAATGTATTGCCGGGAGCCGACAATTCATTAATAGCCGCGAGTCAGTTTTAAATGCATTTTTTTCTTTCAAAAATGACATTTTTTGCAGGGACAGTTCTAAGCACGGGAAACATGCGCCACTTTACATGCATATCATACACACCCCCCAGGTACGAAATTTAAAGGAATATTTCACTTTTATTTTTTCATTTTAAGCATTATTAAAATCACTGCTCCCGAAAAAACGGCCGTTTTTAAAACTTCTTTTTGCATTGATACATGTCCCCTGGGGCAGGACCCCGGTCCCCAAACACTTTTTAGGACAATAACTTGCATATTAGCCTTTATAATTAACACTTTAGATTTCGAACGTTCGAGTCCATTGTATTTAATAGGGTTCTAAAGTTTACACAACATTTTGTCTGTTCGCAGGTTCTGGTGCGAACCGAACAGGGGGGTGTTCGGCTCATCCCTGCCCAGCGCTATGGACCTTATTCCAATTCTGAACACACCTTAGATCTCCTTATAATGACACAGACAAGTTCATCTATGTCACTATTTTTATACTAAGCAGCCACATTCAAAATTATATAAACACATATACTAAAAAGACATATATATTTTACCACCCGTCAGTGACAAACAATTTGTCTAATGCAGCGCTCTTATTAATATTAAAATCAATAAGGATCCCTATTGTCCTAAAAACAATAGTGAGAAATCCAGAGCACCCGATAAGGCGAGTAAATCCTGATAGATACAGTTCAATATATCACATCACAGTATTCCTTAGATATTTTCCAATCAACTATGCATCCTCCTCACACGTTACTCCGGATAGACGTATCAAAAGCTCCCCATAGGGGTTACACTCACCAGATCACGGCGGGTAATAAGCCTCCAACGAAATCCAAATACAGGATGCAGTGGAGGGATGATTTCTCAAGATATCCACGGATCTCGGCTGGTAATAAGCCTCATACGAAATCCCAGTGCAGGATGCGATAGACAAATGATACCTTCTCTGGATATCCTCTTCAATAGAGGTGTACAGTTTTTCCTCCCGGGATTTATAAAATGGAGAGAAAGGGGAAGCTCTGCATAGTGTAAACCGGTTTTCAAAAACTTTATTTTCCTCTTTTCTAAAAGTCTGTTTCCATAAAATCAACACTAATCCTGTTAGCCTATACAGCCTTCGTTCCGTTTTGCTCGTCAACTCGATGCTTATCAGGCAAAGGTTAGTACACTGTCAGGGAGCTTGGTGGAGCTACAGTATATCGAATCCAGCTCACCGCTCCTCCAAACGCCGGACGATACTTCCGGTTTCCCTGACCAGTTCCCTGGAACGCAAGGCGTCAATCGTCACTTCCGGTATGACGCAAGATTATCAGCTAAGCCACGTTTCGTCATCACGACTTTTTCAAACGGCGTGACGTGACCTCTATTTATCTTACGGGCAATTAAACCAGTTTAACTCTTAAACTGATCGCCGCTCAACCTTCTAAATGTGCATAGCGACCGTATTATCTCTAGGTATATTCTTTATATGTGTTTAAAAATAAACTGGAGTGCCATACATCTGCATCGAGTTGCGATCATTACAATCTTAAAAACACATTATACCTGTTAAGCATATAAAGACTCATATTTCGTCAGTATAAAACAGCATTAATTTACTGAAAAATCAACTGTTCTCTAATCCTCAGCATATCAGATATCCAAAACAGAAAATTTAATTTAGTATATTAAAATTATATTGAAAATAAACCATCCAAATTAAATAATGAATGGGAATCATTTAATTGAAAGAGATTAAAAAAACTCTAAACAATAAATGTAAAAGAAGTTCATATATATACTCCTAGCTGTCATTAACTCAGAAAACCGGCAGAAGATGGAATACAACTCAAAATAGCTTTCCGCATAATCAATGATTTCCTGACTGTCAAGAAAATAGGATAGCCGAGCACATTAATAATAATATCCTTATTGGTTCCTTATTGGTTACAAGGACCACAATGTGTCCCTCCACTTTAAGGTTTTTCATGACAGGGATCCCTCAGGTTTAACCTTTTGGGGGATAGACCACATTAAACCTGCCTGGAGAGCGTCAAATATTGTACGTGAATTATCACAAAGAGAGACTCAGTGGATTTTTCTTATTGATACTCTCTCTCCGAAGGGGTTAAATATAGAATTGGACATAAACTGCTTCATTAGTGATCTGTAAACTATATTTAATAATATTGATGTTATGGTCCTATGACTGCCCATAAAGGGTGGCTATTGGAAGCAGTTTATGTATATGCCAGATTAGGTGCCTATTATGTATCATTGGCTCTGATATACATTCATATGTATATTTACCCCTATGTGAATATTGACAGGATTTTGTAAAAGAGAATGATTTGAATATACTATTTTCTTGACAGTCAGGAAATCATTGATTATGCGGAAAGCTATTTTGAGTTGTATTCCATCTTCTGTCGGTTTTCTGAGTTAATGACGGCTAGGAGTATATATATGAACTTCTTTTACATTTATTGTTTAGAGTTTTTTTAATCTCTTTCAATTAAATGATTCCCATTCATTATTTAATTTGGATGGTTTATTTTCAATGTAATTTTAATATACTAAATAAAATTTTCTGTTTTGGATATCTGATATGCTGAGGATTAGAGAACAGTTGATTTTTCAGTAAATTAATGCTGTTTTATACTGACGAAATATGAGTCTTTATATGCTTAACAGGTATAATGTGTTTTTAAGATTGTAATGATCGCAACTCGATGCAGATGTATGGCACTCCAGTTTATTTTTAAACACATATAAAGAATATACCTAGAGATAATACGGTCGCTATGCACATTTAGAAGGTTGAGCGGCGATCAGTTTAAGAGTTAAACTGGTTTAATTGCCCGTAAGATAAATAGAGGTCACGTCACGCCGTAAGACCACGCCCATTGAAAAAGTCGTGATGACGAAACGCGTCTGAGCGTAATCTTGCGTCATACCGGAAGTGACGATTGACGCCTTGCGTTCCAGGGAACTGGTCAGGGAAACCGGAAGTATCGTCCGGCGTTTGGAGGAGCGGTGAGCTGGATTCGATATACTGTAGCTCCACCAAGCTCCCTGACAGTGTACTAACCTTTGCCTGATAAGCATCGAGTTGACGAGCAAAACGGAACAAAGGCTGTATAGGCTAACAGGATTAGTGTTGATTTTATGGAAACTGACTTTTAGAAAAGAGGAAAATAAAGTTTTTGAAAACCGGTTTACACTATGCAGAGCTTCCCCTTTCTCTCCATTTTATAAATCCCGGGAGGAAAAACTGTACACCTCTATTGAAGAGGATATCCAGAGAAGGTATAATTTGTCTATCGCATCCTGCACATGGATTTCGTATGAGGCTTATTACCAGCCGAAATCCACGGATATCTTGAGAAATCATCCCTCCACTGCATCCTGTATTTGGATTTCGTTGGAGGCTTATTACCCGCCGTGATCTGGTGAGTGTAATCCCTATGGGGAGCTTTTGATACGTCTATCCAGAGTAACGTGTGAGGAGGATGCATAGTTGATTGGAAAATATCTAAGGAATACTGTGATGTGATATATTGAACTGTATCTATCAGGATTTACTCGCCTTATCGGGTGCTCTGGATTTCTCACTATTGTTTTTAGGACAATAGGGATCCTTATTGATTTTAATATTAATAAGAGCGCTGCATTAGACAAATTGTTTGTCACTGACGGGTGGTAAAATATATATGTCTTTTTAGTATATGTGTTTATATAATTTTGAATGTGGCTGCTTAGTATAAAAATAGTGACATAGATGAACTTGTCTGTGTCATTATAAGGAGATCTAAGGTGTGTTCAGAATTGGAATAAGGTCCATAGCGCTGGGTATAAGGAGAACTAGGTTGCGCATTAGTAAGTTTTCTTTGTCTGTGTTTATATCTTATAATCATCCACTCGGGCTTGCAATGGATGTGTTCCAATTTCTGAACAATAGACAAATTGATCTTAACAGTTTGTTTTCAGATAATGAGCCTATAAGTTCGGAGGTGAACTATGGTACGATAATATCTGTTCTAGGGAATGTCCTTGAAAAGCAGGTTAGAACCTGGTGGGACATATGCACCATCGAACACTATCTGAAGGCTAATATCATAGTCCGCAGTCTGAGGTGGGAGGTTACACCACAGGATGGCTTGGAGGACTCAGAATCCATGGCAGAATGGCTGGGTTTCTTCAATGGCGTCGGACTAAAGCTGCAGGAGCTGATCCTTCAAAGGAAAAAGAGGAAAATGGCTAAATTGGAGACTAGGATCAGTGATCTGCGGCAGCAGCTGGATCCCATTCGAGATTCCCAACAAATTATAGATTTTAATAACCGTATTACCAAAAAACTGGAGAAGGTGGATAAAGAAACTCAAAAGAAAAAATTGAAAAAGTTCTTTAGAGATCTGAAAGATTTCAGAACTAACAGTGCCTATACATGGCAGAACTCAATAGGGACTGTCTCTAATAGTGAAGATGTGATGGAAAGTGAAGTTCCTCAGACCCCCATACAGGTGGAACAACCTTCACTATCTATACCTGTAGTCCCTGATCAGAGTAGTGCATTGTCACAATCCCAAACTCAATCAGGGTCTGCTAATTAGGGATGAGCTTCGAGTTCGAGTCGAACTCATGTTCGACTCGAACATTGCCTGTTCGCCCGTTCGCCGAACAGCGAACAAATTGGGGTGTTCGCGGCAAATTCGAAAAATCTATGGGAGAAATCTAAAGTGCTAATTATAAAGGCTTATATGCAAGTTATTGTCCTAAAAAGTGTTTGGGGACCCGGGTCCTGCCCCAGGGGACATGTATCAATGCAAAAAGAAGTTTTAAAAACGGCCGTTTTTTCGGGAGCAGTGATTTTAATAATGCTTAAAATGAAAAAATAAAAGTTAAATTTTCCTTTAAATTTCGTACCTGGGGGGTGTGTATGATATGCATGTAAAGTGGCGCATGTTTCCCGTGCTTAGAACTGTCCCTGCAAAAAGTGTCATTTTTGAAAGAAAAAAATGCATTTAAAACTGACTCGCGGCTATTAATGAATTGTCGGCTCCCGGCAATACATACAAAAGTCATTGATAAAAAAAAAAAAAAAAAGCGTGGGGGTTCCCCAGAATTCAATTACCAGGCCCTTCAGGTCTGGAATGGATATTAAGGGGAACCCCGCCGCAAATAAAAAAAAAATTGACGTGGGGTTCCCCCAAATATCCATTCCAGGCCCTTCAGATCTGGCATGGATTTTAAGGGGAACTCCACCCCAAATTAAAAAAAAAATGGCGTGGAGTCCCCCTAAAAATCCATACCAGACCCCTTATCCGAGCACGCAACCTGGCCGGCCGCAGGGGAAAAGGGGGGGACGAGAGAGCGCCCCCCCCCTCCCTCCTGAACCGTACCAAGCCACATGCCCTCAACATGGGGAGGATGTCCCCATGTTGATGGGGACAAGGGCCTCATCCCCACAACCCTTGCCCGGTGGTTGTGGGGGTCTGCGGGCGGGGGGCTTATCGGAATCTGGAAGACCCCTTTAACAAAGAGGACCCCCAGATCCCGGCCCCCCCCCTATGTGAATTGGTAAGGGGTACATTGTACCCCTACCATTTCACGAAGAAAGCGTAAAAAAATGTTTAAAAAAACACACAAACACCTTGAAAAAGTCCTTTATTTAAAAAAAAAAAAAAAAAAACATTCCAGCGGTGAAATCCAGTGTCCCGCGGCGATCCCGATGTCCAGCGCTGTCCGTCATTGGTTGTGCCTGAGCGGACCTGATGGGGAACTCCCTCTCAGTATTTTAAATGTATAGACCCGCCCCTTCTAAAGTTCCCCATCAGGTCCGCTCTGCGGACCAGATGCGGAACATGAGAAGGGGCGGGTCTATACATGTATTACCAAAGTGAGAGCAGTTCCCCATCAGGTCCGCCTCCTCGGTATGTCAGACCCGCCTACGTCATTGGCTTGAGCGGGGAACTTCCTTCACTATGTAAATTTAAAATACTGAGAGGGAGTTCCCCATCAGGTCCGCTCAGGCACAACCAATGAAGGACAGCGCTGGACATCGGGATCGCCGCGGGACACTGGATTTCACCGCTGGAATGTTTATTTTTATTTTTTTTTAAATAAAGGACTTTTTCAAGGTGTTTGTGTGTTTTTTTAAACATTTTTTTTACGCTTTCTTCGTGAAATGGTAGGGGTACAATGTACCCGTTACCAATTCACATAGGGGGGGGCGGGATCTGGGGGTCCCCTTTGTTAAAGGGGTCTTCCAGATTCCGATAAGCCCCCCGCCCGCAGACCCCCACAACCACAGACCCCCACAACCACCGGGCAAGGGTTGTGGGGATGAGGCCCTTGTCCCCATCAACATGGGGACATCCTCCCCATGTTGAGGGCATGTGGCTTGGTACGGTTCAGGAGGGAGGGGGGGCCGCTCTCTCGTCCCCCCCTTTTCCCCTGCGGCCGGCCAGGTTGCGTGCTCGGATAAGGGGTCTGGTATGGATTTTTAGGGGGACTCCACGCCATTTTTTTTTTAAACTTGGGGTGGAGTTCCCCTTAAAATCCATGCCAGATCTGAAGGGCCTGGTAATTGAATTCTGGGGAACCCCCACGCTTTTTTTTTTTTTTTTTCTCAATGACTTTTGTATGTATTGCCGGGAGCCGACAATTCATTAATAGCCGCGAGTCAGTTTTAAATGCATTTTTTTTCTTTCAAAAATGACATTTTTTGCAGGGACAGTTCTAAGCACGGGAAACATGCGCCACTTCACATGCATATCATACACACCCCCCAGGTACGAAATTTAAAGGAATATTTCACTTTTATTTTTTCATTTTAAGCATTATTAAAATCACTGCTCCCGAAAAAACGGCCGTTTTTAAAACTTCTTTTTGCATTGATACATGTCCCCTGGGGCAGGACCCAGGTCCCCAAACACTTTTTAGGACAATAACTTGCATATTAGCCTTTATAATTAACACTTTAGATTTCGAACGTTCGAGTCCATTGTATTTAATAGGGTTCTAAAGTTTACACGAACATTTTGTCTGTTCGCAGGTTCTGGTGCGAACCGAACAGGGGGGTGTTCGGCTCATCCCTGCTGCTAATAAAGGAAAAAACAATATAAATAGTGGCGTTAGGGGCAAAGGTGGAAGAGGTAATATGACACATCCCCCATCACAACAGAACAACCATAATAACTATGCAGTTCCAGTTGCTAATAGATATGACCCTTTGTGGGATCATAACACGGGTAATGCTCCATATGCCCCACGTCCTTTTTTAGGAAGGGGCCGAGGAGGACAGAGGAGGGGACGGGGATATCTTCCATACAGGGGGAGACCCCCACAAACCTATCCTCGACCAATGGGACCACCTTACAGGGATCTAGCATGGGAGGAACAACAATATTGGGAAAGGAATGCAGTATACCCACAAGATGTAAGGAGAAACTGTCAAGGTCACCTGTGGCCAGGTGACAGATGCACACCGTAGGGGGACAGGAGTGCACCGCAAGGTAGTGAACCCTATGGCTGACTGCTGCGGATAGGAAACTGGGTGGTTGTGGAAAGCGGGACCAGAGGAGCACAACCGGGATCCTAACGGAAGCTAGAGCCAAGATTCCCCAGGGCGCGGAGTCTAAGACCCAGCTGGTCTTCTCCAGGGCCTCTAGTGGTGAGGATGTTACGCTGCAGGCTGGGACCAGGTCGCGGCCCCTGGAGTTTCCTAGCTCACGCCCCGTAGGACAAGGGGAAAAGAGGGGAAGCAGCAGCACACGATAAGAGAGAACCGAACAACAAGCTGAAGGTCAGGGGCCACAAGCAGACAAGGATAACGATGGACGAGCCGAAGGTCAAGGGTCATGAGCAGACAGGGATAGTCGGGGACAAGCCAATAACGTAACAGAGAGACAGACGTAGCACACGGCAGGCAGGAACCCAAACACACAATGCCTAACAAACACGTTGATCAGCAAAGCAGGCTTGCAGTGCACAGGTTAATATAGTGTTCTGTGATAGGGCCTGGGGTGGAGTCTGGCTGGGAGGAGATTATAAAGGAAGCCAGGTGAAAGGGCTCAGGCCTCTAAGATGAACACATGGGAAGGAAGGTAAGCTGACAGACAAACACTACTGCATATCCATGACAGTACCCTCCCTCTTATGGGCCCTCCCCCGCCTGGGCCCAGGCTTAAAGGGAAATCTCTGATGAAACCTTCTCAACAGATGAGGTGCAGCGACATCAGATGCAGCGATCCAAGACGCCTCCTCAGGACCAAAACCTCTCCAATGCACAAGGTACTGAAGAATGCCTCTGCAGAGCCGAGAATCCAGAACTTGTCTAACCTCTGTGACAGCAGGAAGGTAAAGTCACCTGGTTGCATCCAGGGGGGTAGGTATATTTCTCCCAGATTCAGGCTTTATGCCGACTTATACAACTAGGGAGAGAGTTGATGAAGCCCAGCTGAGGCTAGTGGGCTCATGGATGATTCATACCTCTAGGGAGAGTGCTGGGCGTCGTGCAGGCAGGGAGTTGATGAGACCAGCTGAAGCTTGTCAGCTCGTTTAAGGCCTCTATAAAAACTCCCAGCTTCATTAGGTGTTTGCTCATGCCTGGAACCAGACCTATGTGGACTGTCTAGGGAGAGTGAACCCCTGTGCGGTGAGACAAAGCCTGTGTGGCTATTTGTTTGGACATTTACTAAACCAGGGACTTAGGGACTAGGACAGCACCAGGCTGATCCCAGTTGTTAGTTAGGGAAACCTGCATGTTTAGTCAGAGGTCAAGCTGACCAGGATTTATTTTGTTTATGTTTCTTTTTGCTTTGCTGTGTTTTTGTCACTGTAAATAGAGAAATAAACCGCACCTTTTGATCTTGAAAACCACAATCTCCGTCTGCTGGGCCTGTTTTGTGTGGGGAGCCCATCCAGGGGGTCACACACACCCGCTACCGAGCTAACCCCCTCACAGTTGGTGGAGAACCAGTGGCAGTTTTTTTTTAAGCCAGCATGGAGGAGATACTGAAACAGCTGGCTCTAGCAAATGCCAATCAACAGCAGACAAATGCAGGTTTGCAAAAGAGCCTTGCAGCTCAACAACAGAGCTTCGCAGCCCAGCAACAAGCCCAGCAGCAATCTGAGGCCCGCTTCATAGACCTGTTGCAGAAGCAAGAGCAGAGACTACAACAACAGATGGAAGCAGTAATGCAGCAACGTCCGCAGACCAGTGAGGAAAGCCGTCCCACTAATACCGCGTCCTTTGGGGTGAGTCGTTTATTGACAAAAATGACTGGAGAGGATGATCCAGAGGTATTTTTGACCACATTTGAAAGGACTGCTGAAAGAGAAAAGTGGCCTGAGGAGCAGTGGGCTGGACTGGTGGCTCCTCTGTTAACTGGTGAATCGCAGAAAGCTTACTATGACCTAGAGCCTGACCAAGCAAAAGACTATGTGATGCTAAAAGCTGAAATATTGGCAAGGCTGGGTGTCACCCTGGCTGTCCGGGCTCAGCGTGTGCATAACTGGACTTTCCAGCTTGGAAAACCCCCCAGGTCTCAAATGTATGATCTCATTCACCTGAGCAGGAAGTGGCTACAGCCAGAGACTTTGTCCGCACCGGAGATTGTGGAACGTGTTGTGATGGATCGTTTCTTGAGAGCTCTTCCTACCGCCATTCAAAAGTGGGTAAGCCATGGAGACCCAGAAACGGCCGGTAAACTTGTGGATCGTGTAGAGAGATACTTGGCTGCAGAGAACCTGACGGCCTCTTCCAGAGACTCTCGGACTTTCCACCCTAAGACCAGACCATCCCCAGGGGCGGATAAGATGATTCCAAGGGGTGAGGGTGGAGAGAGTGAGAGGGTGGGAGCTCTGCCCAGGGTTTGGCGAGAACAGCCTGGGAAGTCGGGGGCTCAAGAGGCAGCCAAAAGGATTGTTTGCTACCGCTGCCGGCAAGCGGGACATATTGCAGCAAATTGCCCGGTTGTGGAGGAACCCATGCAATGTGACTTTCTGACGGACAGACGTCAGTCGCTGTGTGCGACAGTCGCATGCACTGCCATTCGGGGAACTGAGAAACATTTATGCAAAATGTGTATTAATGGTAGAAATGTTGTGGTATTACTGGATTCAGGTAGCCTTGTGACCCTGATAAAGGCTGAATTAGTTAAAACAGAGGTCTCTGGGAATAGCAAGGTAGCTGTTATTTGTGTGCATGGGGACACCCGAGAGTATCCAGTGACTACAGTGTGTTTCAAGACCCCCAAAGGTACCCTCTCTCATCCAGTGGGGTTAGTATCTCAACTACCGCATGATGCCATTGTGGGAAGGGATTTTCCGAAGTTCTGGGAACTGTGGGATGATCCTGAGCCCCCCACTGGTGTCCCTATGTACCAGGAAGGTGATAGCCAGAACTCCTCTGAGAGTGGTGAGGACTCTCCAGAATTTCCCTTGTCAGTATTGGCAGGCGAGACTCAAGAAACTGGAGAGGAGCCCACCTCCTCAGACGAAAACCTACCGTCTGTGGAGTTTTCTGATCTTGAGGTTCACAGGGAAAATTTTGCCACAGAACAGTTAAAAGACCCCGCCCTAATAAAGGCACGGGAAAACGTAGTGGAAATAGATGGCGAATTAGTGAACCCAGATAATACCTGCACTTACCCATACTTCAGCGTAGAGAAGGACCTACTGTATCGGGTGGCAAAAAGGGCAGAAGAAACCGTTGAGCAGCTTGTAGTGCCCAAACCTTACAGGAAGTTGGTGTTGGAGTTGGCCCATGGGCACATTCTTGGAGGTCATCTGGGGACAGAGAAAACCCGAGAGAGGGTATTACAGAGATTCTATTGGCCTGGGGTGATGAAGGACATAGAAAATTATTGTTCCTCCTGCCCTGTGTGTCAGAGGTCGGCCCCGATGCCACATTTCCGTAGCCCGCTGGTCCCTCTACCCATCATTGAGGTCCCGTTTGAGAGGATCGCAATGGATTTGGTAGGTCCTATCATCAAGTCCGCTAGGGGGCACCAGTACATATTAGTTATAATGGACTATGCCACCCGTTATCCAGAAGCGATCCCTCTCCGAAATACCTCGGCCAAAACCATAGCCAAAGAGCTATCTCTTGTTTTTAGCCGGGTGGGTATTTGTAAAGAACTGCTTACGGACCAAGGTACACCCTTTATGTCCCGGGTTATGAAAGAGCTGTGTAAATTGTTCAAAGTGACGCAATTGCGTACGTCTGTGTATCACCCCCAAACCGATGGGCTGGTTGAAAGATTCAACAAAACCCTAAAACAAATGTTGAAGAAAGTGGTGGATAGAGATGGAAAGGATTGGGACTGTCTACTTCCTTATTTGATGTTTGCTATTAGGGAGGTGCCCCAATCCTCTACGGGATTCTCCCCCTTTGAGTTACTGTATGGGAGACACCCAAGAGGGCTGTTGGATATTGCCAAGGAAACTTGGGAAAGTGAGAGTTCTCCCCACAGGAGTGTGATTGAGCATGTCGCCCTGATGCAAGATCGAATTGCACAGGTAATGCCCATCGTCAAGGAACATTTGGCCCAAGCGCAGTTGGCACAGCAGAGAGTGTACAACCGTGGAGCCAAGACCCGTACCTTTTACCCGGGGGATAGGATATTGGTACTTGTCCCTACGGTTGAAAGTAAATTCCTTGCCAAATGGCAAGGCCCCTACGAGATAATGGAAAAAGTGAGCGAAGTGAATTACAAGGTCAGACAACCAGGAAGGCGAAAGCCCGAACAGATCTATCACGTTAATCTGTTGAAAGCCTGGAGGGATAGAGAGTCCCTAGTCACAGAAACTTGGTCACCAGCTCAAACTGGTTGCGTGATTCCGGAGGTTGGAATAGCAGCCACCTTGTCACAACCCCAACAACAGGAGGTTAAGGAGTTTGTGCTTCGCAACAAGGAGGTGTTCTCTGAGCTGCCGGGACAAACATCTGGGGTAGAGCATGATATTATTACCCCGCCCGGTGAAAGGGTGAAGTTAAAACCCTATCGGATCCCAGAGGCCCGACGGGAGGCAATACGGGAGGAAGTACAGAAAATGCTGAACTTAGGGGTGATAGAGGAGTCCCAAAGTGATTGGTCTAGTCCCATTGTGTTGGTGCCTAAACCGGATGGGAGCTGGCGATTTTGTAACGATTTTCGTCAGTTGAACAAAGTTACAAAATTTGACACCTACCCCATGCCACGTATAGATGAGTTGATCGACCGGCTGGGAACAGCCCGATACATGACGACTCTTGACCTCACAAAAGGGTATTGGCAAATTCCCCTGGCCAAGTCGGCCAAAGAGAAAACCGCATTTGTAACCCCAGACGGGGCGTTCCAATATAAGAGAATGCCGTTCGGGTTACAGAATGCGCCGGCCACATTCCAGCGGAAAATGGACCAGATACTGAGGCCCCATCGGAAGTATGCTGCGGCTTACCTGGATGACGTAATTGTCCATAGCACAGATTGGGCCTCACATCTGCCAAAAGTGCAAGCAGTCCTAGACTCTATCCGGGAAGCGGGGTTTACGGCTAACCCCAAGAAGTGTACCATTGGGCAGGAGGAGGCCAAATATCTTGGGTACACCATTGGCAGGGGAGTAATAAAACCCCAACTCAACAAAGTCGAGGCCATCCAGAGTTGGCCACGTCCCAACAGCAAGAAGCAGGTACGAGCCTTTCTGGGAATCGCGGGTTATTATCGGCGCTTCATTCCCCACTTTGCTTCTAAGGCTGTGCCCCTAACCAACCTGACGAAAGGGAAAGGGTCGGTCATGATTAAATGGACCCCCGAGGCTGAGGCAGCATTCCAATTCTTGAAACAAGCCTTATGTAGCCAGCCAGTGTTGTACTCACCCGACTTCTCTAAAGACTCTGTCGTACAAAGTGATGCGTCAGATGTGGGATTAGGAGCAGTATTGTCCCAGGTCTGGAACGGGGAAGAGCACCCAGTCATTTACCTCAGCAGGAAGTTGAAGTCCCATGAGGTAAATTACGCCACGGTTGAAAAGGAGTGTTTAGCGGTGAAGTGGGCTCTAGATTCCCTTCGGTACTATCTGCTAGGTAGGCACTTTGACATGGTTAAGGATCACGCTCCGTTAAAGTGGATGGCTCAAAACAAGGAGACAAATAGAAGAGTAAATAGGTGGTTCCTGGCCCTACAGGAATTCAACTTCACAGTAAAGCATCGCCCTGGCGTTCAAATGGGGAATGTGGATGCTTTGTCTCGAGTACATGAATGCCTGATTGCTGGTGTTCCAACCCCAAGGTTAAAACAAGAGGGGGGGGTATGTGACAGCAGGAAGGTAAAGTCACCTGGTTGCATCCAGGGGGGTAGGTATATTTCTCCCAGATTCAGGCTTTATGCTGACTTATACAACTAGGGAGAGAGTTGATGAAGCCCAGCTGAGGCTAGTGGGCTCATGGATGATTCATACCTCTAGGGAGAGTGCTGGGCGTCGTGCAGGCAGGGAGTTGATGAGACCAGCTGAAGCTTGTCAGCTCGTTTAAGGCCTCTATAAAAACTCCCAGCTTCATTAGGTGTTTGCTCATGCCTGGAACCAGACCTGTGTGGACTGTCTAGGGAGAGTGAACCCCTGTGCGGTGAGACAAAGCCTGTGTGGCTATTTGTTTGGACATTTACTAAACCAGGGACTTAGGGACTAGGACAGCACCAGGCTGATCCCAGTCCCTAAGTCCCTGGTTTAGTAAATGTCCAAACAAATAGCCACACAGGCTTTGTCTCACCGCACAGGGGTTCACTCTCCCTAGACAGTCCACACAGGTCTGGTTCCAGGCATGAGCAAACACCTAATGAAGCTGGGAGTTTTTATAGAGGCCTTAAACGAGCTGACAAGCTTCAGCTGGTCTCATCAACTCCCTGCCTGCACGACGCCCAGCACTCTCCCTAGAGGTATGAATCATCCATGAGCCCACTAGCCTCAGCTGGGCTTCATCAACTCTCTCCCTAGTTGTATAAGTCGGCATAAAGCCTGAATCTGGGAGAAATATACCTACCCCCCTGGATGCAACCAGGTGACTTTACCTTCCTGCTGTCACACCTCGTACTTAAGATTATCCTCAGAGACCGAAAACGAGGTAGGGAGATGACAAGAAGATCTATTGAGGACCAAAGGCTCTCTAGGAATAAGCAAGGGCATGAGAGGATCGACAGGAATCTGAGGAGGGTCCCCTAGACCCTTAAAGGGGAACTGGTCATCTTGCACAGGACCATCAGACTGGGCAGATGTCAGTGGAACCCTGAAGTCAGGTTTGTTAGAGGGTGACATGTCACAGGAGTCAAGCTGAATAGCTGAAAGACAAGCAGAATGTCCTGAACAAGAAAAAGTAGGAGGCTCACTGGGCATGGGCTGGACTGGCATAACTAGTACAGAGGCAGAGTGAATAGCTGAGTCAGGTGTAGCGACTACCTGAATCGCATCGCAAGACGTAGCGACTGCAGGACTTGTAGACAAGCTAGCCTGGCTGTGCGTCCAAGAGTGGTTAGGGACAGAGAAATGTAAATGGTTATGCAACCTGGAATGAATGACCGGCTCAGATTCACAGGAGGCAACCTTGGGTAGGCAGGACGAGGAACAGGAGGGACCCCAAGCCAGGATCTGTCCAGTAGTCCAGTCCACATGAGGAGAATGGAGCTGTAACCATGGGAGACCCAAAATTATAGGTGTTGAGGCCTTGGGTAAGATAAGGAAGGATATCCACTCCTGGTGGAGTGTCCCTACCGACATCTTAACAGGGAGGGTCTGGAAGCGGATAGGTCCCCCTGGGAGAACAGTACCATCAATCGCCAAGACCACCAATGGTGTGGTGAGGGGCAAAAGAGTAAGTCTCATGGACGATGCGATTTCCCAGTCCATAAAATTACCAGCGGCTCCGGAATCCAGATATGCTGAGACCGAATGAGAAGAAGCACCAACATGAAGGAACACAGAAAGCAGAAGACGAGAAGGGGAAGGTGATATTTCTGGGTCCAATACTCCACTTTCCAGATGAAGTGGACCCGAACGTTTTTCTGGACAAAGAGAGCAAGTGTCACGAAAATGACCTTTGCCCCCACAGTAAAGACACAGACCAAGAGTTCTGCGCCTAGCACGTTCCTCGGGGGATAGCCTGGTCCGACCCAGCTGCATGGGTTCCTCAGCTGGTAGGAGATGCTCTACGGGTCGAAGAGAGGGGAGCTCAGGCTGACTAAGAACCAAGGAGTGCTGGCGTTGCTTTTCTAAGGTCCTCTCCTGAAAGCGAATATCGATCTGGTTACACAAGGAGATAACGCCGGCCAGATCAGTGGGGATGGTTCTTCCTGCTAATTCATCCTTCACTCTATCAGACAGGCCATGCAAAAAGGTTGCGACTAAGGCCTCATTGTTCCAGCTCAACTCAGCCGACAGTATGCGGAAATGAAGGGCATACTGTCCCACAGAAGCAGACTCTTGGCGGAGACGTAAAAGGGCGCTGGCCGCTGAAGAGACACGAGCTGGTTCTTCGAAGATATTCCGAAAAAGTTTCAAGAAGCCAGACAGGCTAGAAACCACTGGATCATTCAGTTCCCACAGAGGGGCTGCCCAGGCTAAAGCTTCACCAGAGAGGAGGGAAATGATATAGGCTACCTTAGCCCGATCAGACAGGAAGTTTTGGGGCTGGAGCTCAAAATGAATTGTGCATTGGCTAAGGAACCCCCTGCAAGCCTTGGAGTCCCCAGAGAAACGGGACGGAGCTGGCAGCTGTAGTGAGTGTGTGGCTGCGACTGGTGCAATAGGTGCAGCCGCTGGTTGTATTTGAGGTTGCGGATTCAGGGTTCCCAAGGAGGCCTGAAGCTGCTCAAAGCGAGAAGCCAGATCCTGGAGGAATCGCATCACCTGAGTCTGATTCGATTCCTGGGTTTCAAGTCTGTGGACTATGCCCCGCAATGGATCATCCGCGGGGATCGGGATGTCAGCCGGGTCCAGGGCTGATCAAACTGTCAAGGTCACCTGTGGCCAGGTGACAGATGCACACCGTAGGGGGACAGGAGTGCACCGCAAGGTAGTGAACCCTATGGCTGACTGCTGCGGATAGGAAACTGGGTGGTTGTGGAAAGCGGGACCAGAGGAGCACAACCGGGATCCTAACGGAAGCTAGAGCCAAGATTCCCCAGGGCGCGGAGTCTAAGACCCAGCTGGTCTTCTCCAGGGCCTCTAGTGGTGAGGATGTTACGCTGCAGGCTGGGACCAGGTCGCGGCCCCTGGAGTTTCCTAGCTCACGCCCCGTAGGACAAGGGGAAAAGAGGGGAAGCAGCAGCACACGATAAGAGAGAACCGAACAACAAGCTGAAGGTCAGGGGCCACAAGCAGACAAGGATAACGAAGGACGAGCCGAAGGTCAAGGGTCACGAGCAGACAGGGATAGTCGGGGACAAGCCAATAACGTAACAGAGAGACAGACGTAGCACACGGCAGGCAGGAACCCAAACACACAATGCCTAACAAACACGTTGATCAGCAAAGCAGGCTTGCAGTGCACAGGTTAATATAGTGTTCTGTGATAGGGCCTGGGGTGGAGTCTGGCTGGGAGGAGATTATAAAGGAAGCCAGGTGAAAGGGCTCAGGCCTCTAAGATGAACACATGGGAAGGAAGGTAAGCTGACAGACAAACACTACTGCATATCCATGACAGAAACGACTCAGAGGATGCAGAGCAGGGTCCAGGATGCAGAAAAAGAAGGAGGGAAGCAGATTAGGTGGGATTTATAATCTCACAGATATAGTACTTACAGATAAAGAAAAAAATATTCTCCATTAAGGACTTAAATGCGGCCTGAAAAGGCCCATTAATAAGTTTAGTGTTTATGTAGATTTGCATAAATATATGCGGAAGTTGAGCATAAAGAATTTTTTTCTAAATAAAAACTCTAATCCAGTAGGTATATGTGGTAATGCAGCAATAGCAGTGGATAGTGGTTTAAAAAACCGCTCATTATTTAATCCCCCAAACACTGCTACACAGCACTTAGAAGTGTTAAAAAATTTGGTGTTACATGACTTAGAGAAAGTGAAGCCGGTCAAGAATGTTAACCCAAGACATATTAAAGAGGGGATTGAATCCCTGGAAGCAAGGAAGGATCTGGTAATCAGACCTGCCGATAAGGGGGGAGTGGTGGTATTATTAACTAAAGATTATTACAACAACCAACTCCTGACTATGTTGGCCGATGAGGACACATACAGGAGGTTTGATAAAGATCCTACTCCCCAGTATTGTCTTGAGCTGGAATCTCTAATAGAGGGAGGTTACCAATCCCACATTCTAACTACAAAAGAAAAGAGGTTTCTTATACCGAGCAGTAGTCGCATACCCACTATCTATACCCTTCCCAAAATCCATAAGGATCAAAAGAACCCTCCACCAAGACCCATAGTCAATGGGATTGGGTCTGTCACAGCAAGACTAGGACAATACCTAGACAGATTTTTACAAAAAAGTGTGACCGACACCAAAGCATATCTTCGAGATACAAAAAGTTTGTTACAGTCATTACAAGAGGTCAGTTTGGCAGGTAGAGATGAAGTATTTCTGGTGACATCAGATGTTTCTTCTCTCTACACTATAATACAACATGATAACGCTCTGCTGGCCCTTAATTGGGCACTAAGTAGGCGGGAAGATTTACCCCATGGTCAAAAAATATTCTTGAGGAACGCTCTTGATTTTTGTTTGAGCCATAATTATTTTTGGTTCAATAAGTCCTTCTACACCCAGAGGAGAGGCGTTGCTATGGGCGCAAAATTTGCGCCCAGCATCGCCAATCTCTTCATGGGGGAGTGGGAGGACAAATCAGTATTCGACCAGAAAAGGGCAGAGTTATTGTTTTACAGACGCTATATAGACGACCTGTTCCTTGTTTGGGCAGGATCAAAAATATCTTTAGAATTTTTTTTAGCGCATCTTAATAATAACAATAACAATATCAAACTGACCAGCCAAGTAAGCAAGGAACAGATTAACTTCCTTGACGTGACAATCGTTAGGGTTAATGACACTTTGCAGACTAAAGTATATTTTAAAGTAACAGACAGGAACAGCTTTTTACCCATCCATAGTGGACACCATCCACTATGGCTGAAGAATGTGCCGAAAGGCCAATTCATGAGGGTAAAACGAAATTGTACCTCAATAGATGACTTTAGGGAACAGGCTGGGATCCTAAAAGGAAGATTTTTGGAGAAGGGTTATAAGTTGCATCATTTGAACACAGTAGTAGAAGAAATGGCTGCCTTACCTAGGGCAGAATGCCTGAAAGATAAACCTCTGGTGGTGGGACGAAGTGTAAATCAAGAATGGGGTTTTATCTCAGATTTTCATTCTCAATACAAAGAGGTGCAGTCGGTGTTTAAAAACCATTGGCACATCCATTGTCTGGATAAAACCCTTCAAAAGAAGCTTCCGTCTAACCCGAGATTTATCTACAGGAAAGCCCAAAACTTTGGAGACTGTATAGTGAAAAAAGTACTAGATCCTCCGAAACGTCCCCCCACTTTTTGGGATAGGGATGGATTTTTCTGTTGTAGGAAGTGTAAACCCTGTAGAGATGTCGCCTGTCAAATGAGAGGGATAGAAAGGTTCACGTCCACTTCCAACAATAATGAGTTCCAAATAAAGGAATTCATAACCTGCAATACTACGCACGTAGTTTACGCTTTAAAGTGCCCTTGCGGGTTAGTGTATATTGGGAGAACCAAGAGGATGCTCCGAATTAGGATAGCCGAGCACATTAATAATATCCTTATTGGTTACAAGGACCACAATGTGTCCCTCCACTTTAAGGTTTTTCATGACAGGGATCCCTCAGGTTTAACCTTTTGGGGGATAGACCACATTAAACCTGCCTGGAGAGGGTCAAATATTGTACGTGAATTATCACAAAGAGAGACTCAGTGGATTTTTCTTATTGATACTCTCTCTCCGAAGGGGTTAAATATAGAATTGGACATAAACTGCTTCATTAGTGATCTGTAAACTATATTTAATAATATTGATGTTATGGTCCTATGACTGCCCATAAAGGGTGGCTATTGGAAGCAGTTTATGTATATGCCAGATAGTGCACAGATTAGGTGCCTATTATGTATCATTGGCTCTGATATACATTCATATGTATATTTACCCCTATGTGAATATTGACAGGATTTTGTAAAAGAGAATGATTTGAATATACTATTTTCTTGACAGTCAGGAAATCATTGATTATGCGGAAAGCTATTTTGAGTTGTATTCCATCTTCTGCCGGTTTTCTGAGTTAATGACGGCTAGGAGTATATATATGAACTTCTTTTACATTTATTGTTTAGAGTTTTTTTAATCTCTTTCAATTAAATGATTCCCATTTATTATTTAATTTGGATGGTTTATTTTCAATGTCATTTTAATATACTAAATAAAATTTTCTGTTTTGGATATCTGATATGCTGAGGATTAGAGAACAGTTGATTTTTCAGTAAATTAATGCTGTTTTATACTGACGAAATATGAGTCTTTATATGCTTAACAGGTATAATGTGTTTTTAAGATTGTAATGATCGCAACTCGATGCAGATGTATGGCACTCCAGTTTATTTTTAAACACATATAAAGAATATACCTAGAGATAATACGGTCGCTATGCACATTTAGAAGGTTGAGCGGCGATCAGTTTAAGAGTTAAACTGGTTTAATTGCCCGTAAGATAAATAGAGGTCACGTCACGCCGTAAGACCACGCCCATTGAAAAAGTCGTGATGACGAAACGCGTCTGAGCGTAATCTTGCGTCATACCGGAAGTGACGATTGACGCCTTGCGTTCCAGGGAACTGGTCAGGGAAACCGGAAGTATCGTCCGGCGTTTGGAGGAGCGGTGAGCTGGATTCGATATACTGTAGCTCCACCAAGCTCCCTGACAGTGTACTAACCTTTGCCTGATAAGCATCGAGTTGACGAGCAAAACGGAACAAAGGCTGTATAGGCTAACAGGATTAGTGTTGATTTTATGGAAACTGACTTTTAGAAAAGAGGAAAATAAAGTTTTTGAAAACCGGTTTACACTATGCAGAGCTTCCCCTTTCTCTCCATTTTATAAATCCCGGGAGGAAAAACTGTACACCTCTATTGAAGAGGATATCCAGAGAAGGTATAATTTGTCTATCGCATCCTGCACATGGATTTCGTATGAGGCTTATTACCAGCCGAAATCCACGGATATCTTGAGAAATCATCCCTCCACTGCATCCTGTATTTGGATTTCGTTGGAGGCTTATTACCCGCCGTGATCTGGTGAGTGTAATCCCTATGGGGAGCTTTTGATACGTCTATCCGGAGTAACGTGTGAGGAGGATGCATAGTTGATTGGAAAATATCTAAGGAATACTGTGATGTGATATATTGAACTGTATCTATCAGGATTTACTCGCCTTATCAGGTGCTCTGGATTTCTCACTATTGTTTTTAGGACAATAGGGATCCTTATTGATTTTAATATTAATAAGAGCGCTGCATTAGACAAATTGTTTGTCACTGACGGGTGGTAAAATATATATGTCTTTTTAGTATATGTGTTTATATAATTTTGAATGTGGCTGCTTAGTATAAAAATAGTGACATAGATGAACTTGTCTGTGTCATTATAAGGAGATCTAAGGTGTGTTCAGAATTGGAATAAGGTCCATAGCGCTGGGTATAAGGAGAACTAGGTTGCGCATTAGTAAGTTTTCTTTGTCTGTGTTTACATGTTTATACCCCATCAGACTTTTTCCATCAGAAATTCAGAGGAATTCCGTTGGAGTTTAGATAGAGAACATGTTCTCTTTTACTCCGATGTGATTTTGGCCAGGCAAAAGTCCGGCCGTGTGTACGGGGCATAAGGTGTGTGCTGGCAGATACTGTGTCAATGCACTGATCCTAGTGTAAAGCACTGTGTACCTTTTTTTTTTTTCCGAACTTAATTGAAATGTACAAGTGACATTTCATCATTTTGTAGTCACACAGCGGTATTGCAATGCGGTAGTTTGAATGTTTGCTAGTGTGAATGAGCCCTAAAAGCCAAAACAATGCTATTGGAATAATAGCAATTAGAACCGTTCTAGTTTTACAAAACCTAATACAATTGGACTTCAAGTATTTAAAGCGGAGGTGCAGCTTGTATTTTTTATTTTTTTTAAAGTCAGCAGCTACTGACCGTGTAGCTGCTGACTTTTAATAAGGACACTTTCCTGTCCTACTCGCCTGCGATGTCGGTCCCGCCACGGCGATCGATCGCTGCTGCCAGGCTCCCGGCTCCTCCATCCTGACTAAGGGAAACAGGCTGTGAAGCCTTACAGCTTCACTGCCCGTTTCCTACTGCGCATGCGCCACTCGCACGTCGCTTTGTGAATGGGCGGCTTGCCTCCTGGGATACACACAGTTCCCAGAAGGCAGCGCGCCCCATTCACAAGAAGAGGAAACGGAAGTTCTCAATCCGAGGACAAGGAAGAGGCACAGTAGAAGGCAGATTAGGGGCCTTCCGCATAGCAACAGGCATTTCGGGTGAGTATAAAAAATAAATAAAAAATTCTATAAATTTTTTTCTTTTTTTTGGGGGATTTTTAATGTATTTATTTTTTCTGGGTGGACCTCCGCTTTAAGTGAAGCTGCAGATAATCAAATAAAACCTTCTTATTGTACTTAGTGTGGGGGATCAGCTTCAAACAGTGGGCAAAAAAAAGCAATCTTTTCACCAAGTGGGTGATCAAAATAATGACACCAACTTTCTTCTGGCTACAATTGTTGTAATAGTGACTTATTCCTTTGCGAGACTTCTAAGTCTGGAAACAGAGTCAATCACCGCAGACAATCTTTAGACATTCAACAGATAAGCTCACCAAATAATTTGCGTGCCCAAATATCTTTATGTCATGCGGAAGGTTCAGGTAAACAATATGATGCAGTAGATATTTGAGGTTGAAAATAATATTTTTGCCTCCTCTTTCAGGAAAGAAAGCATGAAACTAGTGTAGCGGGTATTTGAATTTAGGGGAAGCATCTGGTGGTAGTGTAACCCAGATGCACTGATTGCTAGGGAATCTGAGGTCCTTTTATGGTTCTTGGAGGACTCTGGTGGTGTGAGGTTCCCTGGGCCTATAGGTGGCGTTGTTGCCGGGGGACGGAGATGAACTCACACTGCAGGACTGTGCATTTTTGTCCTCCCCTGGAGCTGGTACAGTGGGGCGGGGAACCCGCTGTGGCGCGAAGGGAGAGGAGATAAAAGGGGCGGACACCCTTACCACAGGGTTTCAGAGTGCAGAGTCGGAGGACGTGGCCGCACCCAGGCACCTTCAGCTTGGGTGCTGGCGTTCCGGTGTTCCGGGCCCAGGTGCCTTTGACCTGGCCGGAGCGGAGATGGAGTCCATCTCAGGCACCTTTAGCCTGGGGTGAGGTACTATGGCGGATGCCTGGGGCTCAGTACCTTCGACTGAGTTCCGCGAGGGTGGAGAAATCCGAGGGGGCCCTAACTCCTTGGGTGCCCGTGTCTGAGTTCGTGAGGTCTGGTGTGCAGAACTTCTCTGGAGAGTCCAGCGCAGCATCGCTGGTGACAGAGAGGCCTCCGGTATCTCCCTTGGACAGATATCCTTCCCCTGACAGGGGCCGTGTTAGCGAAGGTAATTCACATTCTATTTCACATAGTCAGTGGCAGTGACTATTCGCCACTGGTGATACCACAGTGGTTGGCAAGAGAAGGGAAAGGATTGTGCCTCGACCTAACCCCATTGAGACTAAGTTTTGCAAAAGAATCCAACTTAACAGTGCTGTGTGTTTATTCGCTGAGAAGAATAAAACTGTGTTGGATCTATTCACTGTGTGGAACTCTGGTTACTAGGAGCAAAGGAGTCAGGGACGAAGTACAGGACTTGACTCTAGGACACCTACACAAAGCCCGATCTTTCTGGCCTTCACCTCTTCACTATGGAGGACATGAGCCATGGTGTATCTCATCCCTCCCCCCAGCACTAACACCCCTAGACAAAGAAAGACAAGCCGAGAATGAGAAGGGGTGAGAGGGGTGAGGTCGCTACACTTACAATGAGGAAGGAGCTAATTACATCATACAAAGGGGAGGGTACACAGAAAAATAAGTGTAGTTAGACAGTGACCATAGGCTGGCAGCATGACAATGAAAAATAGAAAAACATAGAACATAAACACTAATGAAATTACATTGCTCATATGACTGCTGGAGGCAGCACAGACTGTTTCTCCTTAATACGTTTCTTGGTGATATGTTTGGCACAAATTCTTATGGATAATATAGAAGTCCCATCAGACATATACACTCCCAGTCTATTATCACTTTTAGGCCGGCCATACACAAAGCAAATTTCTTTCCTGCAACCATGGGTTGCAGAAAAAGAAATTTGCGAGGTTTCCCCATCAACACAGACAGTGTTGTTGCGGGAATCCCTCCTGTCAGGCCATCGTCTTCATTGTGGGTGGGAGAAGCTGTCCCCACAGGGAGAACACGGTGATTATTGCTAGAGGTTATAGCAGCCACTAGCAATAATCAAAGGTAAAACCCAGCATGCTGGCTGTACCCAAGTTGATTGATCAATCAACTTGGTACATTCAGCCTGTCCACACACGGTTCAAATCTTGGATGGTTCAGCAGGAACGGGCCGAGATTTAAACAGTGTATGGCCTGCCTTAGTCAGGAGTTCATTTTTCCAACTCCATCCCCTCAAGCAGGAACCCGCCCCTTTATCTAAATAACTTGTGATTTCCCCAAAATTAAACTTGGTGTGTACTGGTACAGTGTGGTATCCAGGGAACCCACTGACTCTTTCTCTTACAAGACTCCAGAGCCTTCATACTACAGAAATCCAGAATCTTGTCCCCTGGAGACTACACAACCTTCCTCACACTTGTGTATATATGTACCTGCTTACCTGATGTTCTAGATTATACCCTGGACTTTCTAAAGGCTATGTGCCACACTACAGTAACACTAGCCCCCCCTCCCCTTCAAAAAAAGTGGTAATGAGTTGTTCAAGTAAGTATTTATAGCCTTCATCCCAGTCGATGCCCTCTAAGAGAAAATGCGTTGGATTGGAGCTAGAAAAATGTGACCTCAGCTAGCGTGGACCGCACTGTAGGTGGCCGTGCAAGATTTTATCCCATATCGCTCTAAAGCCTAGTAAACACGGCCGAGAATCTCGTCGCAAAAAAAAACATTGTTTTTCTCAAAGGGTTTCTTGTCAAGCTTGACGAGATTCTTCTCAAGCTTTCCTTGCATACATACTGTCAATCCAAAATCTCGTCGGTCTAAAGCGCGGTGACATATAACACGTACGACGGCAGTGTAACGGGAGGGCCCGTGGAACCCAGAAGTTCTTAGAAAGTATGAGCCAGGAAATAATGGACATTGAGAATTTGTCTTGGATTGCTTTAAAATGGGTCTGTAATATTAATCCACCATATTCCCCAGGATATCTGTAAATAACTATTTACTGTTTGTTGATCCTGAACTCAACAGGTTAATTGAAAGGGCTGATGTCATCACCTCCAACCACCTGTCTGCCTGTTGTAATGTTAATGAATCCCAACTATTCTAAAGATCTTTTCATTGTGGATTGTGATAATTAACTCTGTAATTGTGTGTATTGTAAATTAGCAGACAGACAGTCTGGGACACGGAAAGGTCATGTGTCTGAGTCATTAGCTGTAGTTAATTCGCTCATGTAAATTAGGTCTGGTCAAAGGTGTATTGTCAGAGGAAAATGAGGAGAATGTAAGAACCTCCTCTTTTGGTGTACAAAACTTGTAGTTTTTCAATAAAGATTCATTCCTGCTTGAACCTCATACAGAGCTTTTGTCTCGTCTGTGGAGGGAGAAGTATTTGTATGGGGTCTTATTCGGCTGGTTGGGAGTGTCTGGTGGCTGTCGTGTGTTCAGAAAGGGAATATCCTAACGGCGTTAACCCCTTTCATACTTGGGGTGTCGTTACAGGCAGTATAAAGGGGAAGTTCCATTCTCATGGCGCCACCCCTTGGGCTGCTTTTGCTAATCTCGTGTTACTCACTCACTGCGTGTTAGTAAACGTTTAGTGAGAGTCGATTTGCGCTTTTCAGTCTTCATGCTTTTAGTTTGTTACAGCGTGACTAATGTGCTATCTCCATTACGAACGCTAGTTTTACAAGAAGGTGCGCTACCGTCTCATACTTGATTCTGACCATGCACGGTTTTTGAAGACTCGGAAAAGCATACACATGAACGTTTTTCTCGTCCAAAAACAGTCTGACGAGAATCACGACGAGAAAAATGAGACTCCCGACGAGAAAAAAGAAAGCAGGTTTTCTTTTTTTCTCGTCGAGATTCACAACAGTTTTCTCGACGAGAAACCATACACACGAACGGCTTTCTCTGCAAGAAAGCTCTCCCAACAGTTTTCTTGTCGTTTCTTGCCGAGAAAACCGGTCGTGTGTACAAGGCCTCATTCATTGTCCTTGATGTAAGTGCAATTTTTATTTAATAAACCAGCTTTATACGCATTGATGCACTATGAGCATCTTCCATTATCCTTTATAACCACATGATGTGATTAACAAGATTAAGGAGCACCATAAACCTGGATACATTCCCTGGAGCTGGCTGACCACTTGTCTTCAGAGGCGCTTCCATTCATGCATATGATCTCTTGGTGCGATCATTTGATTCGGTAAGCGGACAATTTTCACATTTTCACACAGCGGTGACACACTTTCCATTGTGGATTATTTCAGCTGCACCACAGTTTGTTGCAGTTGCATGTGGGAAAAGTTGGAGTATCATCTTTTCAATAAACACATTGAATTGTGGAGCACTGGACTATTTATGAACTTTTTGCACCATTTATTTTTTGTCATTTTTTGTTAACAGATAGTGACTGATCACCCCAAAAAATATTTTTGGTGTAATTCACTTGACACACATACCTATCCTGTGACACTTTGCCATTTGAACCTTCACTATTGTTTGATTTTGCTTGTTGCACATTGTTTGTTGCATCTGTTACCTAATTATTTTTAGGATCAAAAACAGCGCATCTTATTTATTTTACTTTTTTTTTTGTCTCCTCACTATTCAAGGAGTGTTTGATCGCAGCAGTTTTTTGATTTCACCTATTTGCAGCTGAGCGCATCTTTTTGCATTGTTTAGTGTTCTAGACCAGGGGTAGGCAACCTTTTCATCACAGTGTGCCGAAAAATGTTTTCAAAGAAATTGAGCGTGCCGATTTTATAACAAAAAAAATTAAACGCTCTCAATCACAAAAAGGATTTTTTATAAAGTAAATGCTGTAACCAACTAAACAAATGCAGTAAGCATGATACCATCAAGCATGTAGCATAATGAATAAGCTACATATACTAAGTGACCCACACGTGGGGGCCAAAAGTGGGTGCCAGATGGTGAAAACAATAATGGAAACCCTGAAGGTGGTGTATACCAAAAATGAAATCGTGTGTCACTCAAAGCAATGAATGAAAAATATGTGCATATAATATGTGTATCCGGACAGTGTGTCTCTACACTGGCAAAAAATATGGCACAAAATTTATAACAAAAAAACAACAAGCAAGCAGTGAAAATGTCCAAAGAATGGTTGCTATAAATAATAACAAAGAGTCCAATGTGTAATAAGTCCCATCACCCGTTGAAGTGCTTGAAAAAGAAGAAAACTTCGGTGCAAATCCACCCAGTGCTCACAAGCAGCTTACCTCCCCGCTGGGATGGAACAGCATAAACTGGGATTCCTAGTATGGATAGTAGTGCAGCAACCTTGCATAGAAGTATGGTCTCGCTCACATGGATGCATAAAAATACACAAACGGAAAAAAAGTAAATAGCATAACTCTGTGGGTTCAGCAAACAAGTGGCCAAAGGTGTAGTCTCACACTCACTTGAAATAGGTGAGCGTGGACATCAATCCTACAAACACCAAACTCGTTTATATTGCAGACTGTGACAATCATGCGGTCCGTAGGCTTGCAGCAACCACAGAGTAACCATGGGACATGTGGAAAAAATATATGGGATACACATAGTGTAGATCTAAAATCACTGGGGCATTTATTAAAATTCATCTCCTGAAGAAGTCATGTGACATGACGACACACGTTAAGGAATAGCACAGATACACCGACGGCTGCATAAGATGTGAGTGTTTCCTATTATTTTAATAAACGCCCCAGTGATTTTAGATCTACACTATGTGTATCCCATATATTTTTTCCACATGTCCCATGGTTACTCTGTAGTTGCTGCAAGCCTAAGGACCGCATGATTGTCACAGTCTGCAATATATACGAGCTCGGTGTTCGTAGGATTGATGTCCACGCTCACCTATTTCAAGTGAGTGTGAGACTACACCTTTGGCCACTTGTTTGCTGAACCCACAGTTATGCTATTTACTTTTTTTCCGTTTGTGTATTTTTATGCATTCATGTGAGTGAGACCATACTTCTATGCAAGGTTGCTGCACTACTATCCATACTAGGAATCCCAGTTTATACTGTTCCATCCCAGCGGGGAGGTAAGCTGCTTGTGAGTATGGGTGGATTTGCACCGAAGTTTTCTTCTTTTTCAAGCATTTCAACGGGTGATGGGACTTATTACACATTGGACTCTTTGTTATTATTTATAGCAACCATTCTTTGAACATTTTCACTGCTTGCTTGTTGTTTTTTTGTTATACATTTTGTGCCATATTTTTTGCCAGTGTAGAGACACACTGTCCGGATACACATATTATATGCACATATTTTTCATTCATTGCTTTGAGTGACACACGATTTCTTTTTTGGTATACACCACCTTCAGGGTTTCCATTATTGTTTTCACCATCTGGCACCCACTTTTGGCCCCCACGTGTGGGTCACTTAGTATATGTAGCTTATTCATTATGCTACATGCTTGATGGTATCACGCTTACTGCATTTGTTTGGTTTACATTTTCATTAGCTTGCCTCCCCCCCCCTCCCCCCAGAGCTTCCCTTCCACCATTCCTTCACTAGTGTAATCACAGCGCAGCCACCATCACTTTTTTTCACTTTATTCATCATCGTCTGTCCGGAACAGACTCCCTGTTGACTGCTGCAGTGTCCCATCCCGGTCTCTTTTCCCTTCCCTCATTCCCTCTCACTAGTTCAAATACCCAGGTAGCGCGGGTGTTCTTTCTTTTTATATGTAAACAACTAGTAGTGAGAAATTAACATCCTCCAACATCACACCTCAGATCAGCCCCAATTCGTGCACCTTAACACCTCAGATCACTGTCCCCCTGCAAATCTGCCCTACCACTGTACCCCCCTGCACATCTGCCCCACCACTGTAACCCCCTGCACATCTGCCCCACCACTGTAACCCCCTGCACATCTACCCCACCACTGTACATCTGCACCACCACTGTACTACCCTGTACATCTGCCCCACCACTGTACCACCCTGCTCATCTGCCCCACCACTGTACCCCCCTGCTCATCTGCTCCACCACTGTACCCCCTGTACATCTGCCCCACCAATGTACCCAATTTTTCATCTGCCCCACCAATGTACCCCCTTTCTCATCTGCCCCACCACTGTAACCCCTGCACATCTGCCCCACCACTGTACCACCCTGTCTTTCTGTCCCACGACTGTAACCCCCTGCTCATCTGCCCCACCAATATTCCCCCTTTCTCATCTGCCTCATCACTGTATCTCCATGCACATCTGCTCCACCACTGAACCTCCTTCTCATCTGTCCTAACACTGAACTTATCTGCTCCCCTGCCCCACCACTGTAACCCCCTTTCTTATCTGCCCCATGACTGTACCTTCTGCACATCTGTCCCACCTCTGTTCCCCCTGACCTTCTGCCCCACCACTATAACTCTCTGCTCATGTTTTCCGTTAATGTACCTCCTTTCTCCTTTGCACCCCTCTGCGCATCTGTCCCACCTCTGTACCCCCTGCTCCTCTGCCCCACCGCTGTAACCCCCTGCTCATCTGTCCCACCAATGTACCTCCATTCTCCTCTGCCCCAACACTGAACCCCCCGCTCATCTTTCCCACCACTGTAACCCCCTGCTCATCTGCCCCATCACTTTACCCCCCTGTTTTTCTGTCCCACGGCTAAACCCCCTTCTCATCCCTCCCACCACTGTACCTCCTGCACATCTGCCCCACCACTGTACCCCCTTGCTCTTCTGTCCCACCACTGTAACCCCCCTGCTCATCTGCCCCATCAATGTACACCTTTTCTCATCTGCCCCATCACTGTACCTCCCTGCACATCTTCTCCACCGCCCTAACCCCATGCTCTTCTGTCTCACTACTGAATCACCTTTTCATCTGTCCTAACACTAAACCCATCTGCTCATCTGCCGCACCACTGTAACCCACTTTCTTATCTGCCCCACCAATGTACCTTCTGCACATATGTCTCACCTCTGTACCCCCTGCTCTTCTGCCCCAACACTGAACCCTCCTGCTCATCTGGCCCAACACTGAACCCCCCTGCTCATCTGTCCCATCACTGTACCCCCCTGCTCTTCTGTCCCATGGCTTAAGCCCCTTCTCATCTCTACCATTACTGTACCTCCCTGCACATCTGCCCCACCACTGTACCCTCCTGCTCTTCTGTTCTACCTCTGAACTCCTCCTGCTCATTTTCCCCACCGCTGTACCCTCCTGCTCATCTGCTCCACTGCTGTACCCTGTTCTCATCATAGTGTCCTTCCCACTGCATATGCTAAACCTGATTGGCAACCCACCACTTCTTCAGCGCCCATACTTCCCCCATTCACTGGCCAACCCGGAATTCAGGTGGAAACAGTGGATTTTAGTACCCTTGAGTTTTACGAGCTGTTTTTCATGGAAGATCTCTACAGATCTATTGTGGACCAAAGTAATTTATACACTGGTCAATTTATCGTCGCAAATGCAAATTTGACCCTTGCCAGAGAATTTGCCTGGAAACCTATAACGGTTTCCGAATTTAAGACATTTCTGGGCCTATCCCTCTTCATGGGCATAATTAAAAAGAGTGAGTTGCGGTCATATTGGTCCACTATCCCAATACACCATATGCCTGTGTTATCTGCTTCCATGATCAGGACTAGATATGAGCAAATATTGCGGTTCATGCATTTCAATGATAATGAAATCTGTCGTCCTCGGGGTGACCATGGATATGATCAGCTCCACAAAATTCGGCCCCTCGTAAACCACTTCAACCAACAGTTTGCAGCCTTGTTTTTTCTCGATCAAGTTGTCTGCGTTGATTAGTCCCTCATTAAGTTTTCTGGCCGCCTGTCTTTCAACAGTATCTCCCCACCAAGCGTGCCAGATATGGGGTCAAGTTGTATGTAGCGATATCCCCGTAGGAGCTGCTGGTTTAAATTTGGGCCTGCCGTTACCTCACTGTTCCGTATGCTCGTCTCAGGGGTTCTCCTTGAAGAGTTGTCCAGAACAAGTTTGCACCAACACAAAGTCTCTTTCAAGGGTTTTATTGAATAAAGTTCCAACAGAGGGGTAGAAGGGATGAGGAGGACTCAGGTACCTTAGTTGCGGATCACAGGAATTTCCCTAGGTCCAGAGGAACAACTGTCTCCATGCTGGACTCAGCAAACACTGGATAGGCCCAATCTAACCAGCCTAGGAACCGATGTATAGCTTGATCACCTATAGTTTCTGCCACAGACTTGGTGCAAATAGAACAGTCTCTGCCACAGACTTGGTGCAAATAGAACAGTCTCTGCCACAGACTTGGTGTAGCCCTTCGCTGGGTTACCTTTTGAATTGTGAACACAGCTCTCAGTGCCAGGATCTTCCAGTTGTTCCGTCAGCACTGTGAGGTAGATTATGACCCGGATGCATCCTTCAATTGAGTCCTCAATTGCTTGGTTACTTTCAGCAGGTAAGGTGACACAGGATCATCCCCGGATCACTAGGCCCCCAGTAACTCCTGGGCCTACTCTTCAGTAACGGAGCCTCAGGCCAACATGGCCCTGAGGCGGAAACTGCCAACACTTCCCTGAGGCCATGAGGGCCCTCAGGTCGGGGTCGGGCGGGTGGTGCCCACCACCAACGGACAACGACCCCCAACTCTCCAAAAGAGAAGAAGACCTCTAAAAATGGCATCTGTCCCTTAAGTACCCCCTCCCAGCATGCACAGCGGGTTTACCACGCCCCTGAGCCGCTGCTGGGAAAGAGATACCCAATGCGTCCAGCCTGCTGCCTTTCCTATCCTGATCAGTGGTGACAGCGACACCCACTGTCAGGAGGAAAATCACGCAGCCAGCTGAACTGAAACAGAGTACAATTTGTAAAATTATCCTTCTGAGCCAAACTATTGCTCAGACAAACTATATAATTTTACCATATATCGCCTACTCATTGGGAGCAGGGCGCTACATACTTCCTCCTCCACAACAGACGATGTCCCCATCGTCGAGAAAAAAAAATATGACCCTCAGTCCTGAGGGTCAGTTACCAGAGTCCAAAAAAACTTGGATGGGAAAGGGAAAGGTGGGGTAGCAAGAAAATACAAGAGTTAGCATAACACACAGTAATCACATCACTATACATTACAATATTCCTATCTATCTATCTAGCCCACCCATTCTCGGATGGTTTTGATAGATGATCCAGAGTACCTAAAAAACAGAAAAATAGCACACACAAGCAACAACATATGACATACTGTACAATCAGGAAGCAACGCCTTTCTTCCTGAGAAATAAAACTTTCTTTCCCATAAATATTTCTCCAAGTGCAAAAGTTATGTAGCTAAGTGCAGAAAGTTCATTTTCTGCTGAGTAAGCAAACCTTTGCCACCTAGTGGTCAAAGAACATCACTACAAAAGTTCCCTGGACCGGGTAGAGAATCTTGACTCAAACTTTCCAATGCCCTAGCACTATCTAGCTAGTCACCCCAAGTCTGTCAAAGAAGAAAAAGATAAAAGAAGATCTTCTTCTTTGCAAAATGACAAAATAAACTGGAACAGTCACCGTTTATCATCACCAGTAAAAGCAAGGGTCAGGTAGTGTTAGTGGTTTCCCTTGTTTGTCCACACTTCTTTCCAGGCCGGCAGATTACTACCTTGTCCGCATAGATGTGCCGACCATAGCTCTATTGCAATAAACACCCTCTGAAGCGTTCATCCATGGCAAAGGAATGGCCTACTTTCCAAGACGGTTTAGGTACTTCAAGGTAGTCTCACACAGCTTCAGTGTACCATTCCACTCTATTGGCCTCAATTTCTTGCATGGTTTCCCTGGGAACATAGGGGAACTCCAGTCCATACTCCCTGGCCACCCATTTGTTCAGCAGTCTTTGGGATCGGGCAAGCCTGGGCATTGATCTGGTACTTCCATATCCAGGCGGTATACAAGAAACTGAGGACTTGTGCACCATGCGATTTGCAGACAGTTTTCCTGACCCATATAAACTGGTAACTTTGGGCAGGACCTCACTGGCAACAACCGGAGCTTCCACTCTGGGTGTTGTCTCCACGGAATTCATGGCTGTGTCAGGGAAATGGCCGTGGGAGTACTGGCAATCTTGCCAGTAGAAGAAATGGGCGCCATAGGCACATCACGTGACAGGTGGATCCTCCTGCTGGCCTATAAAAGGCTGACATGGTCTGACCCAATTTGCTGGATTGTCGTCAGCTTCCTGTACTCCTGAACCTCTGTGTTACTTTTTGGATCTCCTGTTTTGACCCGGCTTGTTCCAGACCTGTTGACCTCCTCTCCTGGCTCATCCTCTGGCTTGCTCCTTGACTTTCCTTCTGCTGATTATCCGTGCATGACCCTGGCTTTGCTATATGGACTTTGCCTTTGCCTGATAACCTGTGCATGACCCCGGCTTGCTATATGGACTTTGCCTCTGCCTGATTACCTGTGCATGACCCCAGCTTGCTATAAGGACTTGCTCCTGCTTGATTACCAGTTTATGACCTCAGCTTACTTCATGGACTTGCTCTTGTTTCTGGCCATCCTGTGTTTGACCCTCAGCCGGGCATCCACTGGCCATCCTGTGTTTGACCCTCAGCCAGGCGTTCACTGGCCATCCTGTGTTTGACCCTCAGCCGGGTGTCTACTGCTGTCTCTGAAGCACGGTCTATTCCAAGCACAGCGTGAAGTTCCTGACCTCCTGTGCACCACCACGCCATGGCAGTCCTCACAAGGTGATGCTCTTTTGTACCCAACCAGACCGTGCTACTTCGGGCTGTATACCTTCTGTGTGGCACTTTCAGAGGTATACCGCACCTAGCCGCAAGGGGAGCCCCTCTCTGCATATTGGCTTCGGATCAGGTACGTGACAGGCTGTCAATTCCGAAAAACTATGCACAGAGGCAACATTCTCCATGTTGCTCCACAACAATTCTTGAGACATGGATTCAAACAAATAATTGTCTCCAGCATCTGACAGAGAGTCTAACTCAGAGTCTTCTAACTCTTCTGCCGGAAAATAGTTGCGCACAGTCTCAGGCACTTTTTCCCCAGATGTCTTAATGGTTCCTGACGTGGACCGCCCGGGGACATCATCTCTCTCGGGGTCCGGTTCCGGTATTCTCTGGGGTGGACCTCTACCGCGGCCGCGGGAGGCCTTCACATATCCCACCTTCTTCTGTACAGGTGCAGCAAAGATAGGTGCAGCAACGGTAGATACAGTTGAAGAAACAGTGGAAGTAGCATCCGCTGGTAACCCACTCACAGGGGGAACAGTAACATCCTCTTCTGGATTACTTGCAACAGCAGATGCGGCGGGCATGGGCTGGACAATTTTATTGAAGGCAGCAGCTTCTCCTGTCACGTTGCCTGTGACCCAGTCCACTTGGTAAGCGCGGGGTGGTATGGTGGGTTGCTCCACAGAAAACAGGTACTCCCCACATCGCAAGCATCGAACAAAAGGACGGGGTTGCATAGCCAGTCCATCACACCTGTTACATAGCATACCAGGGCCTCCACACCACCGATCGTGTAGAGCATGAACCGCCCGGCATCATGGCACTTGTAGCGGTGCCCACAGGAAACATCCTGGGCTCAAAAGCAGACTGCAGCGATAATACTGAAGACATGGCGGTGCTCCGTTTCTCTAAGTGCTGGACACACATGTAGCGTCTCACGCAGCAAACAAGCGGGAACTCCTCCCACTTGCTCTTCTTGGCACGTAGCTCGCTGGCTTTTCATTTCCTTGACTCCGCCCACGGCCCACGTGTCCTTTGTGTTGACTGTAAAGTGAATAACTCAACACCATGTTCACTATATGGACCCCTTATATATTTGTACATGTTGATCATATCCCCCCTTAATCTCCTCTTCTCAAGAGGGAATAAATTCAGTTCCTCTAATCTTTCCTCATAGCTGAGCTCCTCCATCCCTCTTATCAGTTTGGTTGCCCTTCTCTGCACTTTCTCCAGTTCCCCAATATCCTTTTTGAGAACTGGGGCCCAAAACTGAACTTCATACCTCTCTTAATACAAGAAAGGACTTTGCTCGCTTTGGAAACCGCAGCTTGGCATTGCATGCCAATTATTGAGCTTATGATCTACCAAAACCCCCAGATCCTTCTCCACTACGGATCCCCCCAGTTGTACTCCCCCTAGTATGTATGATGGATGCATTCATCTCCATTGTTCTCTCCCATTTTACTGTATTTTATGATATACTGTAATGATTTATTGTACTGTACAGCGCTGTAGGAGGTGATTTCACCATCACAGTTAAAAAAGCGAGCATGTATGCTGAAGCGTGGGGGCAGGGGTGGACATTAGGGGCAGATTGCCCCCCGAACATTAGGGGCGGATTGCCCCTATGCTTCGGCATATATTTTTTACTTTTGTTTTACACAGATTGCAATAAAAAAAGTTGTTTCATTGAGTTAATGTTTTATTGTTACCATTGTTTGCTTTTCAGGTACACCATTCAGCTGAAGCATGGATTTATTTATTTTGACAGCAACAGGGTTTGCTCTAACGATACGTAAATCTGTGACTCCAGCGCTGTAGGAGGTGATTTCATCACCACAGTTAAATCGATCATCAAACAAATTTAAATATTACACAAAGATAAACCGAGTAAATCCAAGATGCAGTTTTTTAATTATTATTTCATTTATTAAGGAAAAAAGCTGTTCAAACCTGCCTGGCCCTGTGTGAAAAAAGTAATTGCCCCCTCAATGCCGTGATTATCCACAATTTTTTGGAAAGCGGAGTTAAATCTCACTTGCCACACCCAGGCCTAATTACTGCCAGACCTGTTGAATCAAGAAATCCCCCAAATAGGAGCTGTCTGACAAAGTGAAGCACGCTAACAGATCCAAAAAAGCCACACATTATGCCACAATCTAAAAAAAATACAATAACAGATTAGAAACAAAGTAATGTACATGTATCGGTCTAGGAAAGGTTTCAAAGCCATTTCTAAGGCTTTGGAACTCCAGTGAACCACGGGGAGAGCCATTATCCACAAATGGAGATAACTTGGAACAGTGGTGAACCTTCCCAGGAGTGGCTGGCCTACAAAAATTACTCCAAGAGCATGACAACGACTCATCCAGGAGGTCATAAAAGAACCCAGAACAACATCTAAAGAACTGCAGACCTCACTTGCCTCAGGTAAAATCAGTGTTCATGACTCAACAATAAGAAAGAGACTGGGCAAAAATGACACCCTTAGGAGAGTTCCAAGACCAAAGCCACTGCTGACCAAAAAGAACCCAAAGGCTCATCTCACATTTACCAAAAAACATCTTAATTATTCCCAAGACTTTTAGGAAAATATTCTTTGGACTGATGAGACAAAAATTTTTATTTTTTGGAAGGTGTGCGTCCCATTACATTTGGCATAAAACTAATACAGCATTTCATAACAAGAACATCATACCAACAGTCAGACATGGTGGTGGTAGCGTGATGGTCTGGGGCTGCTTTGCAGCTTCAGGACCTGGACGACTTACTATAATTGATGGAACGATGAATTCTGAGCTCTACCAGAAAATCCTAAAGGAGAATGTCCGGCCATCAGTTTGTGACCTCAAGCTCAAGTGCACTTGGGTTATGCAGCAGGACAATGATCCGAAACACAAAAGCAAGTCCACCTTCAAATGGTTCAAACAAAGCAAAATGTAGGTTTTGGAGTGGCCTAGTCAAATCCTGCACTTAAATCCAATTGAGATGCTGTATCATGACCTTACACAGGCCATTCATGCTGGAAAACCCTCCAATGTGGCTGAATTAAAACAATTCTGCAAAGAAGAGTGGGCCAAAATTGCTCCACAGCAATGTGAAAGACTCATTGCCAGTTAACGCAAATGCTTGATTGCAGTTTTTGCCGCCAAGGGTGGCACAACCAGTTATTAGGTTTAGGGGCAATTTTTTTTTCACATAAAGCCAGGCAGGTTTGGACAGATTTTTTGCCTTAATAAATTAAACCATCATTTAACCACTTAACGACCGCTCACTGTATATATACGTCGGCAGAATGGCACCGACAGGCACAATCACGTAGAGTGTACGTGATCGCCTTTGTACAGTTGGGGGGTCCAATCGGACCCCCCTTCTGTACAGTGAGTGGTCGGAATTCGTCTGGGAGCGATCCGAGATGGGGGGGCGACCGTTCGATTCCGGCCACCCCCCCGCGATCGCTCCCGGCGAATGAGAATGCCCCCTCTGCCTGTGTAATGTAAACACAGGCAGAGGAAGCAGGAGGAAGTGATGTCATCTCTTGTGCGGCGCTCACATATACCGAGCGCCGTACAAGAGAAGACATCAAGGTTAGTGCACAAACACTACACTAACACCAGCACACATAGGCACATAAATCGCCCCCCCAGGCCCCCCCCAGATCACCCCCCAGCCCCCAGTCACAGTGTCACTGATTGCAGTGACCATTTATTTACTGATCACTGCAATCAGTGACATTTGTGACTGTAAAAGTGTCACTACATTTAGTTTTAGGTCCAGTGTAGCCCCCTAACCCCCCCTAATAAAGGTTTAACCCCTTCATCACCCCCCAGATAACCCTTTCACCCCTAGCACCGCCGTCGCTAAGCGATCATTTTTCTGATCGCTGTCTTAGCGTCGGTGATGCAGATCGGTAGCCAGTAATTTTTTTTAGGTTCGCCGCAGGTTTTTATAGCGTCGGGTACCCCCATAAATGATCTAATAAAGGTTTAACCCCCTTGATCGCCCCCCAGGTAACCCTTTCACCCCCTATCACCACTGTCGCTAAGCGATCATTTTTCTGATCGCTGTCTTAGCGTCGGTGATGCAGATCGGTAGCCAGTAATTTTTTTTAGGTTCGCCGCAGGTTTTTATAGCGTCGGGTACCCCCATAAATTATCTAATAAAGGTTTAACCCCCTTGATCGCCCCCCAGGTAACCCTTTCACCCCCTATCACCACTGTCGCTAAGCGATCATTTTTCTGATCGCTGTCTTAGCGTCGGTGATGCAGATCGGTAGCCAGTATAGCCAGTATTTTTTTTTTAGGTTTGCCGCAGGTTTTTATAGCGTCATGTACCCCCATAAATTATCTAATAAAGGTTTAACCCCCTTGATCGCCCCCCAGGTAACCCTTTCACCCCCTATCACCACTGTCGCTAAGCGATAATTTTTCTGATCGCTGTCTTAGCGTCGGTGATGCAGATCGGTAGCCAGTAATTTTTTTTAGGTTCGCCGCAGGTTTTTATAGCGTCAGGTACCCCCATAAATTATCTAATAAAGGTTTAACCCCCTTGATCGCCCCCCAGGTAACCCTTTCACCCCCTATCACCACTGTCGCTAAGCGATCATTTTTCTGATCGCTGTCTTAGCGTCGGTGATGCAGATTGGTAGCCAGTAATTTTTTTTAGGTTCGCCGCAGGTTTTTATAGCGTCAGGTACCCCCATATATTATCTAATAAAGGTTTTAACCCCCTAATTGCCCCTAGTTAACCCTTTCACCAGTGATCATCATATAAGTGTTACGGGTGACGCTGGTTAGTTAGTTTGCTTTTTATAGTGTCAGGGCACCCGCCGTATATATAACCCAATAAAGGTTTAACCCCCTGATCGCCCGGCGGGTGATATCAATTAGGTTTTAGCGTCAGAGAGGGTCTGCGTCACACCCCAGGCAGCGTCAGGTTAGTGCCAGTAACGCTAACACCCACGCGTGAAGCATACACCCTCCTTAGTGGTATAGTATCTGATCTGATCAGATCTATACTAGCGTCCCCAGCAGTTTAGGGTTCCCAAAAATGCAGTGTTAGCGGGATCAGCCCAGATACTTGCTAGCACCTGCGTTTTGCCCCTCCGTCCAGCCCAGGCAACCCAAGTGCAGTATCGATCGATCACTGTCACTTGCAAAACACAACACACATAACTGCAGCGTTCGCAGAGACAGGCCTAATCCCTGCGACTCCAGTGCTGTAGGAGGCGATTTCACCACCACAGTTAAAAAAAAAAAGCAAATATGCCGAAGCATTGGGGCAGCAGGGGCGGAGGAGTGATTTTGCTCCTAATGCCGCGTACATACGGTCGAAATTCCGATGGAGGCTTGCCCGTGGAAAAGTCCGACCATGTGTGTGCGGCATAACTTTTTTGCGGGAGGATGCCCCCATGCTTCGGCATATATAAATGGTGCATGTATGCCCATCATTAGAAGTGGGTGGATGAAGGGCGGTATTCTAATGGTGGGCATACCCACCCGATCAATCTCTTTTTTCGTTCAGCCAACTGGCTGCATGAAAAAAAAAGATTACAATACATGTCCAACAAGGACCAGCAACGTACTGGTATGTTGCTGGACTTTGAATGGTTATACCAGATTGATGCCTGCGGGTTTAGGTATCATCTTGGTATCATTCTTTTCAGCCAGCGGCCGGCTTTCATGTAAAAGCAATCCTAGTGGCTAATTAGCCTCTGGACTGCTTTTACAAGCAGTGGGAGGGAATGTCCCCCCCCCGGATATAAAAAGCGCCATTGGGAAAGCATTTTATCACACCGATCTTGGTGTGGTCAGATGCTTTGAGGGCAGAGGAAAGATCTAGGGTCTAGACCCCAGTTTTTTCAAAAAAAGAGTACCTGTCACTACCTATTGCTATTATAGGGGATATTTACATTCCCTGAGATAACAATAAAAATGATAAAAAAATAAAAATATGGAAGGAACAATTTAAAAATAAAATAAAAAAGCAAAATTAATAATAAAAAAAAAAGCATCCCCGCGAAGGTCAGATCGCGAGCAGTAATTTTAGCAGTAGACCTCCTCTGTAAATCTAACGGGGTAACCTGTAAAGGCTTTTAAAGGCTTTTAAAAATGTATGTAGTTTGTCGCCAATGCGTGTTTGTGCGAAATTTTAAAGCATGTCGTGTTTGGTATCTATGTACTCGGCCTAAGATCATCTTTTTTATTTCATCAAACATTTGGGCAATATAGTGTGTTTTAGTGCATTAAAATTAAAAAAAGTGTATTTTTTCCCCAAAAAATGCATTTGAAAAATCGCTGCGCAAGTACTGTGTAGAAAAAAAAAATGCAACACCCACCATTTTATTCTGTAGGGCCTTTGCTTTAAAAATATATATAATGTTTGGGGGTTCAACATAATTTTCTTGCAAAAAACAATATGTTTTCATGTAAACAAAAAGTGTCAAAAAGGAGAGAAGAGTGGATGTAAGCTTCCTAATGTTGTGTATAAAATGCCAGAACAGTTCAAAAACCCCCCCCCAAATGACCCTATTTTGGAAAGTAGACACCCCAAGCTATTTGCCGAGAGGTATTGTGAGTATTTTGCAGATCTCGCTTTTTGTCACAAAGTTTAAAAAAAAAAAAAAATTATGTCTTTCTTCATTTTCAAAAACAAATGAGAGCTGTAAAATACTCAGCATGCCTCTCAGCAAACAGCTTGGGGTGTCTACTTTCCAAAATGGGGTCATTTGGGGGGGTTTTGTGCTATTTTGGCATTTTATGGCCTTCGAAACTGTGATAGGTAGTGAGGAGTCAAATCAAAAATTTGTGCCTAGAAATCCTGAAGGCGGTGCTTGGTTTTCGGGGTCCCGTACGCGGCTAGGCTCCTAAAAAGTCCCACACATGTGGTATCCCCGTACTCAGGAGAAGCAGCAAAATGTATTTTGGGGTGCAATTCCACATATAACCATGGCATGTGTGAGCAATATATCATTTAGTGACAACTTTTTGTAATTTTTTTTTTTTTTTTTAGTCATTATTCAATCACTTGGGACAAAAAAAAAAATATTCAATGGGCTCAACAGGCCTCTTAGCAATTTCCTTGGGGTGTCTACTTTCTAAAATGGGGTCATTTGGGGGGGTTTTGTGCTATTTTGGCATTTTATGGCCTTCAAAACTGTGATAGGTAGTGAGGAGTGAAATCAAAAATTTGCGCCCTTAGAAATCCTGAAGGCGGTGCTTGGTTTCCGGGGTCCCGTACGTGGCTAGGCTCCTAAAAAGTCCCACACATGTGGTATCCCCGTACTCAGGAGAAGCAGCAGAATGTATTTTGGGGTGCAATTCCACATATAACCATGGCATGTGTGAGCAATATATCATTTAGTGACAACTTTTTGTAATTTTATTTATTTTTTGTCATTATTCAATCACTTGGGACAAAAATTAAAAAATATTCAGTGGGCTCTCAGCAATTTCCTTGGGGTGTCTACTTTCCAAAATGGGGTCATTTGGGGGGGTTTTGTACTGCCCTGCCATTTTAGCACCTCAAGAAATGAGATAGGCAGTCATAAATTAAAAGCTGTGTAAATTCCAGAAAATGTACCCTAGTTTGTAGACGCTATAACTTTTGCGCAAACCAATAAATATACGCTTATTGACATTTTTTTTTACTAAAGACATGTGGCTGAATACATTTTGGCCTAAATGTATGACTACAATTGAGTTTATTCGATTTTTCTTATAACAAAAAGTAGAAAATATCTTTTTTTTTCAAAATTTTCTGTCTTTTTCCGTTTATATCGCAAAAAATTAAAATCGCAGAGGCAATCAAATACCATTAAAAGAAAGCTCTATTTGTGGGAAGAAAAGGACGCAAATTTCGTTTGGGTACAACATTGCATGTCCGCACAATTTACAGTTAAAGTAGCGCAGTGCAAAATTCTGAATTCACCTCTGGTCCTTTAGCTAACAAATGGTCCGGGGCTTAAGTGGTTAAAAACTGCATTTTGTATTTACGCAGCTTATCTTTGTGTGATAATAAAATTTGTTTGATCTGAGTCATTTAGGTGTGACAAATATGCAATAAAATAAAAAATCCGAAAGGGGGCAAATACTTTTTCACAGCATTGTATATGCTGTACGCCATTCAGCTGCAGCACTGATTTTGAATTTTTTTTGACAGCAACATGGTTTGCTCTCACGATACGTAAATCCGACATTTCAGCGCTCTAGGAGGTGATTTCACCACCACAGTTAAAAAAAAGAGCATATATGCCGAAGCCTAGGGGCAGGGGTGGACATAGGAGCAGATCGCCCCTAGGCTTCAGCACATATTTTTATATTTATTGTATGCCCATCATATGGAAGTGGGTAGATGCAGGGCGGTATTCTAATGGTGAGCATACCACCTATCAATCGATTTGAACAGAGAAATCTGTTAGGTTCTCTTTTTTCATTTAGCCCATAGGCTTCATAAAAACAGAGAACATTACAATATATGCCCAACAAGGACCAGCGACGTACTGGTATGTTTTTGAGTGGTTATACCAGAATGATGCCTGCAGATTTAGGTATCATCTTGGTATCGTTTTTTTTTCAGCCGGCATTCAGCTTTCATGTAAAAGCAATCCTAGCCGCTAGACTGCTTTTACAAGCAATGGGAGGGAACGTCCCCCCCCCCCCCCCCCCGCCGTCTTCCATGATTTTCTCGGGCTCTCCTGTCCCACCGGGGAACCCAAGAATGCAGCCGGTGGTTCCGCCAGCTGACCATAGAGCTGATCAGAGACCAGAATGGCTCTAATCATCTCTATGGGCCTAAGAACCCGGAAGCTACAAGCATTTCATGACTTAGTTTTTGATATGCCGGATATAAACAGCGCCATTTGGAAATTTGGAAGCATCTTATTACACCGATCTTGGTGTGGTCAGATGCTTTGAGGGCAGAGGAGAGAATTAAAGTCTAATAGACCCCAAATTTTTTAAAAAAGGGTACTCGTCACCTATTACTATCATAGGGGATATTTACAATCGCTGTGATAACAATAACAATGATAAAAAAAAAAAAAATTAAAGGAACAGTGTAAAAATAAAATAAAAAAGCAAAGCAAACAGCAGTTGCACCATGCATGTGAGGTGTCACCACAAACATCAGATCGAGGGCAGTAATTCTAGCAGTAGACCCCCTTTGTAAATCAAAAGTGGTAACCTGTAAAGGCTTTTAAATGCTTTTAAAAATGTATGTAGTGCGTCTTAGTGCATTAAAATTCAAAAAAGTGATTTTTTTCCCCCAAAAATCGCGTTTAAAAAATTGCTGCGCAAATACTGTGTAAAAAAAAAAAACACCCATCATTTTAATCTGTAGGGCCTTTGCTTTAACCACTTCAATACCAGGCACTTATGCACCTTCCCGCCCAGACCAATTTTCAGCTTTCAGCACTCTCACACTTTGAATGACAATTACTCAGTCATGCTACACTGTATCCAAACAATTTTTTTTATCATTTTCTTCTCACAAATAGAGCTTTCTTTTGGTGGTATTTAATCGCCACTGGGTTTTTAATTTTTTGCAATATAAGTGTAGCGGGCATGCACTTTCCTTGTATATTTGGAACTGGCAGAGACACCAGTTCCCTGCAGCCCAGCGGGTGGCGCTGTCGCCTTGGGCTGGGGTTGAACCATTGCTGTGTGCCGTACCCCTTTTTGTCCTCCCTCGGCAGTGGTATGGTGGGGCGGGGAACCCGCTGTGCTTGCTGGGAGAGGGTATAAAGGGGCCGGCCATCTTTGTCACGGGGTCGGAGTCCCAGGCACCTTCAGCCTGAGGGCGGTGGTTCGTGTTGGTCCCCTAGGTGGCCTAGGCCTAGAGGACGTTCGGAGAGCGTGTTCCATCCCAGGCACCTTTATCCTGGGGTGAGGTACTCGGATGGAGGTCTGGAGCTCAGTGCCCACCACTTAGTTCCGCGAGGGAAGGAATTCCTAGGGAACCCCGGGAGTGGCTACCCGAATACTTGCCTGAAGACCTGGTGCAGCATATTGCCGGTGACGGGTGAGCCTCCACCGGAGACCGCCTGGAAGGATATTTCCCCATGATCGGAGACCGCAACCCACTTTCAGGAAGGAAAATGGAGAGTTCATTGTGTCTGGGCCTACTCGCATCCACACCCCCTGTCTGTTCTGTTCTTTGAGGGAGTTCAACTGATTGTGTTCACTTCTGCATTGAGAAGAATAAAGGAGTGTTGGACTTTAATGGTGTGGGGCTCATTTTCTGGCAGACATTGTTTCAGAGAAGGAGGAGGCTCCAGATGCAGAACACCGACCCGAAGGTAAAAGAGGATTGTCTCTCACTGCACATACATCTGCAGAGGGAACTTGGCGTGATGACCCCGCTCTCTCTCCTCTAAGGTACCCCTAGACAAGAGACAGACGAGCTGATATTAGAGTGAGAGAGGGGAGGTCGTTACACGTGGGGGCTCGGGTCCGGTATTGTGTTCGTGCTACTACGGAGTTTGAACGTGTCTGCCCGGAGGAGTTCCGAGTAGGTCGGCCATATTATTGGCCAAAGTGCATCCCTGCTCGAAGTCGTGGACATGACCCAGTGAAGGGAAAGGCCCACGCAGAAGAGCGAGAAGAGGGGGGAGCTCAGCCGTGTGAGGGATTACACGTGGGGGCTTCTATTTGCACTGCGCCATCAGGCACACCCTCACTGCTTAGTTCATGGGCGTGACTCAAAAAAGAAGAAAAGCCCGCGAACTAGAGTGCAGAGGGGAGGAGTCCAATACGTGTGAAGGACTACACGTGGGACATTGGCACAAAAACTTGCAGTGCGCAATGGACCAGCAGCAAGTCACCATGTTCGGACATACATCGTGGATTCCGGTTCACCCTTCTACCACGACCCTGACTGCTGCTGCTCTGGTGACCGATACAGGGATCCGGCCAAAGCCAAGGGGTCGATTCGCCCTGTATTTATGCATGGATGTTGCAACTATACCCCAAAATACATTCTGCTACTCCTCCTGAGTGTAGCGATACAACATGTGTGAGACTTTTACACAGCCTGGCCATATACAGAGGCCCAACATTGAAGTAGCACTTTCAGGCGTTCTACAAGCATAAATTACACATATCCTTTCTCAACCACCTATTACACTTTTGAAGGTCCTGGAGCACCTGTACAATGGAATTTTCCACAAAATGACCCCATTTTGGAAAGCACACACCCCAACGTATAATCTATGAAGCATTATGAGTCTGTTGAATGGTTCATTTTTTTCCAGAAGGTTTTGGAAAATGTGGAGAAAAAATGTAAATGCGTTTTTTTTACACAAAGTTGTCCATTTATAAGATATTTCTAACACATAGCATGTACATAGCAAAAAATGACACCCCAAAATGCATTCTGCTACTCCTCCTGAGTATGGTGATACCACATGTTTGAGACTTTTATACAGCCTGGCCACATACAGGGGCCCAACATCCAAGTAGCACCTCCAGGCATTCTAGCAGCATTAATTGCACATATAATTTTCTGACTAACGATCACATTTTTGAAGGCCCTGGAGCACCAGGACAATGGAATTGTTCACAAAATGACCCCATTTTGGAAATCACACACCCCAACGTATATTCTATGAGGCATAATGAGCCTTTTGAACGGTTCATTTTTTTCCAGAAGGTTTTGGAAAATGTGGGAAAAAATTAAAATGCATTTTTTTTACACAAAGTTGTCCATTTATAAGATGTTTCTAACACACAGCATGTACATAGCAAAAAATTACACCCCAAAATGCATTCTGCTACTCCTCCTGAGTATGGTGATACCACATGTTTGAGACTTTTATACAGCCTGACCACATACAGGGGCCCAACATCCAAGTAGCACCTCCAGGCATTCTAGCAGCATTAATTGCACATATCATTTTCTGACTACCGATCACATTTTTGAAGGCCCTGGAACACCAGGACAATGGAATGGTTCACAAAATGACCCCATTTTGGAAAGCACATACCCCAACGTATAATCTATAAGGCATAATGAGCCTTTTGAACAGTTCATTTTTTTCCAGAAGGTTTTGGAAAATGTGGGAAAAAATTCAAATGCATTTCTTTTTACACAAAGTTGTCCACTTATAAGATGTTTCTAACACATAGAATGTACATAGCAAAAAATTACACCCCAAAATGCATTCTGCTACTCCTCCTTTGTATGGTGATACCACATGTTTGAGACTTTTATACAGCCTGGCCACATACAGGGGCCCAACATCCAAGTAGCACCTGCAGGCATTCTAGCAGCATTAATTGCACATATCATTTTCTGACTACCGATCACATTTTTGAAGGCCCTTCATATATCTAACACATAGCAGGTGCATACCAAATAACAAAAGATTACCTGTGGTTTTAGAAGTGCAGTGGTCCACAGAGGAGAGCATCGGTCCAGGCAGCAGGCAGGGATGAGGTCAGCGACAGCAAAAGCAATCATCCAGGCAGCAGGCAAGAATACTGTCTATAGTTCGTACCGGCAGAGATACTGTCAGCACAGCCAAAGCACAGCCAAAGCACAGGTCCAGGTAGCAGGCAGAGGTGTCCCAGCATAAATACTGTCCAAAGTCAGTAGAGGCAGCAGGCAGGCAGGTCAACACAGCCAAAGTATTGGTCCAAGCAGCAGGAAGAAACATGGTCCATAATGTCATGGGTCATTACAGGCAGTAATATGGTCGGCACAGCCAAAGTATTGGTCCAGGCAGCAGGAAGGACCATCAAGCTTTGGGCCAGGGGGACAGGGGTAGAGGCTTCTCCCACCCAAATCGCTTTGAAGCCTCCGGGCAACCAGACCCTGTTCTTGGAGCACAGAAATTGAAAAACTGTTTTTCTCTACTCAGAACGCTATTCTGAAACCCCTCACATATGTGAGACCCCTGTGTACTAAAAGTAGATGGCCAAAACATCAGTCCAAGTGGCAGGCAAAAACATGTTCGATTAACAGGCCAAGGTCGGTATACGTGGAAGTCAGAAACGTGGTTTAAATCGGCAGGCAGAGGCATCGTCGGTAAACAAGCTGAGGTTGGTGCACGTGGAGGTCAGAAACGTGGTTTAAATCGGCAAGCAAAGACATCGTCAGTAAACAGGCCAGGGTCAGTTAATTAACATGGAAGGTAGTTTGTAACATGGTAGCAGGCAAATGGGGAAATGGCAGTCTGTTAATAATAAGGGGAACTAATGGATGTATGATAATTTTTGAAGCAATTTCCGATGCACAGGCCAGGTTGGGAGGGACAATCGGAACAATAATAGGAGGTGTCTCTTCTTACTCCTCCTCTGCTGCATACACGGCATTTCTTTTGGTGTCTTCTTCCAGATTCTGTGGGGGGGATGCTAAAGGGATAGTGTCGCTCGTGAAGCCGACTCACACTATCAGAGCGAATGCTTCCTGGGGCGGGATCTTGTTGGTAAATGAGGGCATCAATGATATCTTCGATATAATGGAGGTAGGGGAGTTGTTGATTTTGAGTTGCTTTTTGGTAGCAGACAAACAAATTAAAAAGGGCCATGTGAAACAGGTGAAACGCATCTTTCTTGTGCCCATAACGGACTTTCTGGTTGATAAGTAGGGATGTAGCATCTGGTCATTTAAATCCACCCCCCCCCCCATGTACAAATTGTAGTCGTGGACACATTCGGGCTTTACAACGGGGCCGTGTCTTCTTTGGATCTCCACCACGGTGTAATTGTGGATTGTAGAGAGGATGTGGACATCTTTTTTGTCCCTCCACTTCATGGCCAACACCTCCTCGTTCCTCATGAATGCCGATTCTCCAGGTCGCAATTTTTTGGTCAATAAATTTTGTGGGAATCCCTTCCGTTTTTTTTAAGGTACCGCAGGCCGGGGTTTGCTTACTGTAAAGGTGGCGAAAAAGGGGCAGGCTGGTATAGTAATTGTCAACATATAAATGGTAACCTTTTCCGAACAGGGGGTATGCCAACTCCCAGACAATTTTCCCACTGGTTCCAATATATGTGGGGCAATCACGGGTCTGGAGCTGAGAGTCTTTGCCTTCGTAGATCCTGAATGTGAAGACGTATCCAGTGACTCGATCACATAATTTATTTAATTTTAACCCATACCTGGCTCTCTTGCTTGGTATATACTGCTTGAACTGCAGTCGGCCAGTGAAATGTATGAGGGACTCGTCCACACAAATTTTTTGGTCTGGGATGAAAACTTCTTGAAATCGCTGGGAAAAGGCATTGATTAGGGGGCGTATCTTGTACAATTTGTCGTAGTTGGGATGATCTTGGGGAGGGCACTGTGAATTGTCATTGAAGTGGAGAAAACGCATGATCATGTCGTATCTTTTCCTGGACATGACAGCGGAATATATGGGCATGTGTTGGATGGGGCGTTTGGACCAATATGCATGGACTTCGTTCTTTTTTGTAAGCCCCATATTGAACATAAGGCCCAAAAACAATTTATATTCGTCCAATGTTAGATGCCGCCACTGGAACATGTGGGCGTAGGAAGAATTGGAGTTGGCAGCAATAAATTGGGATGCATACAGATTAGTTTGATCCACTATATTCTGCAGCAAATCTTGTGGCAAAAATAAACAAAAATAATCAAATTTAGAAAAATTTGTAGTGTCGGGCTGCACACCTAGCTGTGCGGTGAAAGGGGGGATGATAGCGGATCCTGAGTTGGCAGGCAACCATAAGGGGTTTGCCAGGGCATTGGGAAGGTAGGACTGGGGCTGGATTCTTCTGGTTGGACGTGTATTCCCATTACTTGTACTGGGCTCCTCTTCCTGGGGTATGGCGCTGCTGGTGGTGGGCAGTTCTCCTGATCTTGGTCCTGATCTTGGTCCTGGTCGCATTCTTTTGGGAGGGACGGTTTCCTCCGGGGACTCGGACTCTGAGCCACTATCCTCCATATTCCGAACCAGAATCGGATAATGGGAGCTCCCCGCTGCTCTCCTCATCCGACATGGCAAGAATGGCATATGCCTCCTCAGGTGTGTAAACCCTTTGGGACATTATGGCAGTGCTTATTGGTTGGCCTGTGTAATGGTACTGCTGGTGGTAGTGGTGGCGGTCTGTGTGGTGGTACCGATGGAGGTATTAGTGGTGGGCCCGATGGCGGTATGGGTGGTGGTGGTACCAATGGCGGTACAGGTGGTGGTGGTACTGATGGCGGTACGGGTGGTGGCGGTGGTGGTGGTGGCGGTACGGGTGGTGGTGGTGGCGGTACCGATGGCGGTACATGTGGCGGTACGGGTGGTGGTGGTACCAATGGCGGTACAAGTTGTGGTGGTACAGATGGCGGTACGGGTGGTGGCGGTACCGATGGCGGTACAGGTGGCGGTGGTACCGATGGCGGTACAGCTGGTGGTGGTACCGATAGCGGTACGGGTGGTGGTGGTACCGATGGTGGTACAGGTGGTGGTACAGGTGGTGGTGGCACTACCGACGGTGGTACGGGTGGTGGTACCGATGGCGGCACTAGTGGCGATACTGGTAGCGGGCCTGGAAGTACCTGATGGCGGTACTAGTGGCGGTACTGGTAGTGGTACCGATGGCGGTACTGGTAGCCTGTGTGGCGGTACCAATGGCGGTACCGATGGAGGTGGGCCTGTGACAGATGGGATGATTGATTTCTTGACAGATGTGCTGATTGATTGACAGATGGGCTGATTGACAGATGGGCTGATTGGCTGGGCTGATTGACAGATGGGCTGATTGATGTGCTGGGCTGTGTGACAGGTCCTCTTTATTGGGGGGGGGGCGTGTTGTGCACAGTAAACTACTGTAGACAAACTACATTGATCTCACTTACTGATCTCTGCTCTCTCCTCACAGATCGGTGTGTGAGGAGAGAGCAGGGATCAGGTAGTAACTCCTGCAGTTTGTTTACATTTGTGACCAGCTGTGATTGGACACAGCCGGTCACGTGGTAAACAGCCAATTTCACTGGCTGTTTACCCTGATCGGGGACGCGCTGTGTCCAAGGGACACTCGCTCTCCCCGATCCCCGCTCTGCAAGCCTCTGGCGGCGCGCACGGAGCGGGCCGCCGAGTTTGTTGTGACATGTGATCGGCTGTGACTTTGACACAGCCGATCACATGGTAAACAGCCAATGAAATTGGCTATTTACCGTGATCGGGGAAGCGCTGTGTCCGAGGGACACACGCCGTCCCCGATCACCGCGCTACGAGCCCCCGCGGGCGCGTGCAAGACATTATCCTGCAGGATGTCAATAGACGTCCAGTGTGGATAACGCAACCACTTACCGGACGTCAATCTCCTATTGACGGGGCGGGAAGTGGTTAAAAAAATTATATATAATATATAAAGTAATTTTTTTGCAAAAACAATATTTTTTCATGTAAACAAAAAGTGTCAGCAAGGGCTTTATTTTCAAGTGGTTAGAAGAGTGGGTGATGTGTGGAATAAGCTTTTAACACTGTAATAGGTAGTGAGTAGGGATGAGCCGAACACCCCCGAGTTCGGTTCGCACCAGAACCTGCGAACGGACCCAAAGTTTGCACGAACGTTAGAACCCTATTAAATACAATGGATGCGAACGTTCGAAATCTAAAGTGCTAATTATAATGACTAATATGCATGTTATTGTCCTAAAAAGGGTTTGGGAACCCGGGTTCTTCCCCAGGGGACATGTATCAATGCAAAACGAAGTTTTAAAAACGGCCGTTTTTCGGCAGCAGTCATTTTAATGATGCATAAAGAGGAAAAAAAAAGTCAAATATTCCTTTAAATATCGTACCTGGGGGGTGTCTAAAGTATGCCTGTGAAGTGCCACGTGTTTCCCGTGTTTAGAACTGTCCCTGCACAAAATGACATTTCTAAAGGAAAAAAAAGCCATTTAAAACTGCTTGCGGCTTTAATGTCATGTCTGGTCCCGGTAATATGGATGAAAATCTTTGAGAAAAATGTCATGGGTACCCCCCACCCCACTACCAGCCCCTTTGGGTCTTGTATGGATATTAAGGGGAACCCCGCACCCAAAATTAAAAAAAGGCCCTATATACTCTGAACAGCAGTTTACAGGCGGTGCAAACAAGACAGGGACTGTAGGTTTGTTCTTAAGTAGATTCTGTTTGTAATTTTGAACACGTACATTGTTTAAGTGTAGCTCCAGCCAAAAAATCTATTTTTAAGCTTTTTGGAAAACATAGGGAAGGGTTATCACCCCTGTAACATTTGTTTTGCTGTGTATGTCCCTGTTCAGAACATTTCACCTCACTTTCCGTCCCAATGACAACTGTTTTTGAAAAGTGGGGTTTTCTATTGAAACAAGGATTGGTGATAAAGCATCAGTAGAGAGAGGAGACACCTTTTTCCCATATTAACCCTTACAGGAGAGAATTTCCCTTCCATGGGGTAGATTTCCTCTCACTTCCTGTTGTCCCCTTCTGTTTGCAAGTAGGAGTCGTTTGTAAGTTGGATGTTTGAAAGTAGGGGCCTGCTGTATATACTCTGCAGAAATTGGCCCCTTAGGTGTTGGTGTTGGCACAACACTGTAAGCACTCACAGTTACTCTTGGTGTGCGCTGGAACGCCGAAAAATTGGGCCTTAGCCACTGGTGCCACAACACTGCAACCCCTCACAGATACTGTATTTGGAGCACAGCAATGGTGCTGGTGCCACGACACTGCAACCTCTCCCAGGTACTCTAGTTGGAGTGCAGGAATGGGCCCTGCTGCAAAATTGCATCAGAAATTGTAATTGCATGCCCCTGTTAAACAGGGGCTGAAAAATTGGGCCTTAGCCACTGGTGGCGGCACCCAGAAACAAAAATGTTTTTCCAAGATATCATCATGAATCGGATCATTGAGGAGGAGGAGGAGGATAGTCAGTCAACATAACAGGACAGTCTTGAAGGGATGTGACATTTGAAAATAAATTATTCTGTTATATCAGCTTCAGGTGCTTGGTAGCTGGTGGTGATCCAAGACTGGTTCATCTTTATGAAGGTCAGTCAATCAACGGAGACGGTGGAAAGGCGCACCCTGTGATTCGTGACAAATCCTCCAGCAGCACTGAATGTGCGTTCCGAAAGAACGCTGGATGCAGGACAGGCCAGTAGCTCAATTGCATACTGTGCAAGCTCTGGCCAGTGATCCATCCTCAAGACCCAGTAAGCCAGAGGATTTTCGGTGGGAAAGGTGTCCAAATCTGACCTTGCCCCTAGGTATTCCTGCACCATGTATATCAGACGCTGGCGATGGTTGCTGGAATCGATCATACCTTGGGGCTGCGGACTAAAGAATTGTCTGAACGCATCGGTCAGACGGCCACCTTCCCCACCTCTCCTTCTTTGACTGACCGAAGCCTCAGCAACTCGTTGTCCCGGACCAGGAGTTTGTAACCTCCCAGTCTCTGGGAACGCGTTGCACAGACCTTTCTGCAAGGCCTCCCGGAGTTGTCTCATCCTCTGCTCCCTCTGCGACGGTAAGATAAGGTCCGCAACCTTAGCCTTGTACCGTGGATCAAGGAGAGTGGCCAGCCAGTAATGGTCCCTCTCCTTGATACGAAGAATACGAGGATCCTTCCGCAGACTTTGCAGGATCAGGGAGGCCATGCAGCGTAGGTTAGCTGAGGCATTCGGTCCAGAGTCCTCTAGGTCACTAAGGACGGCATGATCCGCAGCCACCTCCTCCCAGCCACGTACAAGTCCACGTGTTTCTTGGGACTGTAAATCATCCCTAAAAGACTGCTGCTGTTGATGCTGAGTGCCAGGCTCCACCTCCATGCTGACACAATCCTCCTCCTCCTCCTCCTCGTCCTCTTCCTGTGGGATGGGTGGGACAGAAGGAACACTGTCTGGGCAAAGGGGGCCTTGAGAGGCAAGGAAGTCCTCCTCTTCCTGCCTCTGTTCTGCCTCAAGTGCCCTGTCCATTATTCCACGCAGCGTATGCTCCAACAGGTGGACAAGAGGTACAGTGTCACTGATGCATGCACTGTCACTGCTCACTATCCTCGTGGCCTCCTCAAATGGTGCCAGGACAGTGCATGCATCCCTGATCATGCCCCACTGGTGTGGTGAAAAAAAACCGAGCTCCCCTGACCCTGTCCTGGTGCCGTAGTCGCACAGGTACTCATTGATGGCCCTCTGCTGCGTGTGCAGCCGCTGCAGCATGGCCAACGTTGAGTTTCACCTGGTGGGCATGTCACATATAAGGCGGTTCTTGGGCAGGTTCAACTCCTTTTGCAGCTCAGCCACCCGAGCACTGGCATTATATGATCTGCGGAAATGCACACAGACTTTCCTGGCCTGCCTCAGGACATCCTGTAAGCCTGAGTACCTGCCCAAGAAACGCTGCACCACCAGGTTAAGGACGTGAGCCACACAGGGCACATAGGTCAGTTGTCCCTGTCGGAGGGCGGACAGGAGGTTGATGCCATTGTCGCAAACCACCATTCCTGCCTTAAGCTGGCGTGGTGTCAACCACCTCTCGGCCTGCCCCTGCAGAGCTGACAGAACCTCTGCCCCAGTGTGGCTCCTGTCCCCCAAACACACCAGCGCAAGCACGGCATGGCATCTTTTTGCCTGCGTACTTGCGTAGCCCCTTGAACGCCTACGGAGCACCGCTGGTTCCGAGAACAAAGCACAGGAAGAGGCCATGGAGGAAGAAGAAGAGGAGGGGGTGGAGGAGAGGGGTGTGTCACAACCAGTAGTAGCATTTTGGAGACGTGGCGGCGGAACAACCTCCAACACTACTGCACCTTGTCCTGCATCCTTCCCAGCTGCCAAAAGAGTGACCCAATGGGCCGTGAAAGAAAGGTAACGTCCCTGTCCATGCCTGCTGGACCATGAGTCAGCGGTAATATGCACCTTACCGCTGACCGCCCTGTCCAGCGAGGCCAAGACATTGCCTTCCACATGCCGGTAGAGAGCCGGAATCGCCTTCCGTGAGAAAAAGTGGCGTTTGGGAACCTGCCACTGAGGAACCGCACATTGCACAAACTCACGGAAGGGGGCCGAGTCTACCAACTGAAAAGGCAGCAGTTGAAGTGCTAGAAATTTAGCCAAGCTAGCATTCAACCGCTGGGCATGTGAATGGCTGGGAGTGAACTTCTTTTGATGGTCCAGCAGCTGGAGCAGGGAAATTTGCCTGCAAGAATCGGACGTCGGTGTACTGCTAGCAGAGTGCCCGCAAGTGCTTGGCTGTGACACACCTAATTCTACACCTTCATTCCTCTCAGTGCAGGTTTCAGAGAGGACTGAAGGTATAGTGGGGTTGGAGATCCCAGCTGATGCGGAGCAAGGAGAGGTCCGCTTTGTTCTTTGGTGTGGGTCTTTAAGGTAGGCTTGCCAACGAGCTGCATGGCAGGTCAACATATGTCTGGTCAAGCATGTGGTGCCCAAGCGGCTGATGTTTTGGACACGCGAGATACGCTTCAGACATATGTTGCAAACAGCAGCGGTGCGATCTGATGCACTCGACTCAAAAAAGGCCCACACCATAGAACTTTTGGAATAACGGGCAGAGGCAGCGCCCTGCACAGGCGGAGCTCTGCGGTGTGATTCAGTCGGTGTACTGCCCTTACGCTGGCCCCCGGAGGGCATCCTGCCTCGTTGGAGATGTGCCTCCTCCTCATCCTCCTCCTCCTCCTCCTCTCTCCTATCAGGCACCCACGTGGAGTCAGTGACCTCATCATCCCCTCCCTCCTCATCACTGGACCAATCTGGCAGTATGCTGCAGCTGCTGGAATATGACTGCCAGATTGGTGTCCTTCTTGAGCATCCCCTCTCTCTGCTCTCACGCTACTGCCTTCCTCTAGCTGGGTATCATCTTCAGACCCTTCAAAATGCTGGGCATCCTCCTGGAGCATGTACCCAACACTGTGCTCAAACAGTTTGGGGGACTCCTCAGGAGGACACGGTGGGTCTAGGGAAGGAGTGACTGATGATGACATTGAGGACGCTTTGGCAGCTGCTTTGCCAGTACCCTGAACCTGGGTGAGGGAGGATGAGGAGGATGAGGAGGGCTTGGTCATCCACTCTACCAAGTCTTCGGCATGATGCAGCTCAACACGTCCAGCTGCCGAAAATAAGGACAAGCGTGTCCCATGGCCACGTGCTGATGACGATGCACCGCGTCCACGACCAGCACTGTTGTCTCTAGACACAGAGCCTGCTTGCCCTCTTTTATTGGCTCCTGACTGTCTGCCTCTCCTTGTTTGCCTTCCAGACATTCTAAAGGCCTGCAGGGAGATGGGAAAACCAGCAATAAGGGGTAGTTTCAGGTGTATATTTTGCAAGAAGCACACTACGCCCGCTGTAAGTGCTGCAGATGCCTGCCTGTGTTACACAACAGGAAAACACAGCAATAAGGGCTAGCTTCTGGTGTATATTTTGCAAGAAGCACACTACGCCCGCTGTAAGTGCTGCAGATGCCTTTTAGTGTAACACAAAAGAAAAAAAACTACGAGCAATAAGGGCTAGCTTCAGGTGTATATTTTGCAGGAATCACACTACGCCTGCTTTAAGTGCTGCAGATGCCTGCCTGTGTTACACAACAGGAAAACACAGCAATAAGGGCTAGCATCAGGTGTATATTTTGCAGGAATCACACTACGCCTGCTTTAAGTGCTGCAGATGCCTGCCTGTGTTACACAACAGGAAAACACAGCAATAAGGGCTAGCTTCAGGTGTATATTTTGCAGGAATCACACTATGCCTGCTTTAAGTGTTGCAGATGCCTGCCTGTGTTACACAACAGGAAAACACAGCAATAAGGGCTAGCTTCAGGTGTATATTTTGCAGGAATCACACTACGCCTGCTTTAAGTGCTGCAGATGCCTGCCTGTGTTACACAACAGGAAAACACAGCAATAAGGGCTAGCTTCAGGTGTATATTTTGCAGGAATCACACTACACCTGCTTTAAGTGCTGCAGATGCCTGCCTGTGTTACACAACAGGAAAACACAGCAATAAGGGCTAGCTTCAGGTGTATACTGTGCAGGAGGCTTAGCAAAAATATCACTGACACTGTCCCCTGCCTATCCTTCTCTATCCCTGCACACAAGGTTTAGCAGAATATCACTGACACTGTCCCTGCCTATCCTTCTCTCTCCCTACACACAAGATAAATGAACAAATATCACTAACACTGTCCCTGCCTATCCTTCTCTCTCCCTGAACCGGAACACACTACACAAGGCCACCGCGCTGGCGGTCTTTTATAGTGTGGGGCGTGTACTAAACCCCCCTGAGCTATAATTGGCCACAGGCATCCTGCCTGTGGCCAATTATGGCTCTCCTCGCTGCCGGCGCTGTGATTGGCCAAGCATGCAGGGTCACAGTGCATGCTTGGCCAATCACAGCACCGGGATTGCACTGCGATGGCGCAGTGTATTGTGGGCCGTCTCTCGAATTTGGCGCGAACGGCCCAAAATGTTCGATCTTCGCCGAACGATCGAACAGCCGATGTTCGGGTCGAACGTATGTTCGACTCGAACACCGAGCTCATCCCTAGTAGTGAGGACGTGAAATCACCATTTTACGCCCTTAGCCTGAATGTGGTGATTGGTTTTTGGGGTCCTGTACAGGCTCCCAAAAAGTCTCACACATGTAGTATCCCTATACTCAGGAGAAGCAGCAGAATGTATTTTGGGGTGTAATTCCACATATATCCATGGCATGTGTGAGAAATATATCATTTACTATGTAACTATTTATGGGAGAAAAAGAAACCCTGGACTGCCGCACTCTGTATAGACAGTTATTTATTCCAAAATTTCAGGTAAAAAATCCAAATTCAAAATAAATCCATAAATCCAAAACAACAAATGCAGATAGTGTGCATGCAGGGAAGGGTGGCTAACGCGTTTCACGTCACGAATTGACACTTACTCATAGGCTATGAGTAAGCGTCAATTCGTGACGTGAAACGCGTTAGCCACCCTTCCCTGCATGCACACTATCTGCATTTGTTGTTTTGGATTTATGGATTTATTTTGAATTTGGATTTTCTACCTGAAATTTTGGAATAAATAACTGTATATACAGAGTGCGGCAGTCCAGGGTTTATTTTTCTCCCATGCATCAGTGCAGAGCCAGCACCTGTGTGAGTGACCGGGCAGAAGCAGCTATTTGGTGAATTCTTAAGCTTTTGAGCGGTACGTTTTTCCTTTCCTCTGTTTCTATGTAACTATTTAGTGACAACTTTGTGTAATACATTTTTTTTTTGTAATTTTCCTGAAACTTGTGGCAAAATATAGAATATTTCATGGACTCAACATGCCTCTCTGCAAATAGCTTGTGGTGTCTACTTTCCAAAATGGGGTCATTTGGGGGGGTTTTGTGCTATCTGGGCATTTCATGGCCTCCGAAACTGTGATAGGTAGTGAGGAGTAAAATCAAAAATTAACGCCCTTAGAAATCCTGAAGGCGGTGATTGGTTTTTGGGGTCCTGTATGCGGCTAGGCTCCCAAAAAGTCTCACACATGTGGTAACCCCATACTCAGGAGAAGCAGCAGAATGTATTTTGGGGTGTAATCAGGGCTGGTGCAGGGAGTTTTGACACCCTAGGCGAAACCTCATTTTGCCGCTCCCCCGACTCCACCCCCTTTCCCCTGCCCATATATACCCCACCTATTTAATGAAGCGCCCAAATGCAGCCCACCAGCGCCCATCAAATACAGCCTCACCAGCACCCATCAATGCAGCCTACCAGCGCCCATCAATGCAGCCTCACCAGCACCCATTAATGCAGCCTCACCAGCGCCCATCAAATATAGCCTCACCAGGGCCCATCAAATGTAGCCTCATCAGCGCCCATCAAATGTAGCCTCACCAGCGCCCATCAAATGTAGCCTACCAGCCCCCATCAATGAATGTTTGCTTGCTTCCATTCATTCGGGAGTCAGGACACAGTCCTCCGCCGCTGCTGCTGATGCTGAGACTTAGTTTCTTGCTGCAGAGAGAAGAGAGTAGGAACATCAGTGGCCAGGCGCCCTAGGTGGCTGCCTAGTTTGCCTAGTGGTAGCACTTGCACTTGGTGTAATTCCACATATACCCATGGCATTTTTTTTTTTCATTTTTCAATCCCTTGTGTCAAAAAAATTAAATATTCAATGGGCTCAACATGCATCTCACCAATTTCCTTGGGGTGTCTTCTTTCCAAAATGGGGTCATTTAGGGGGGGGGGGTTGTACTGCCCTGCCATTTTAGCACCTCAAGAAATGAGATAGGCAGTCATAAACTAAAAGCTGCACAAATTCCAGAAAATGTACCATAGTTTGTAGACACTATAACTTTTGCGCAAACCAATAAATATATGCTTATTGAATTTTTTTTTACCCAAGACATGTGGCTGAATACATTTTGGCCTAAAAGTATGACTAAAATTGAGTTTATTGGATTTTTTTATAACAAAAAGTAGAAAATATAATATTTTTTCAAAATATTTGGTCTTTTTTCATTTATATCGCAAAAAATAAAAATCCCAGAGGTGATTAAATGCCACCAAAAGAAAGCTCATCTTGTGGGAAAGAAAGGACGCAAATTTTATTTAGGTAAATCATTGCATGACCGCGCAATTACCAGTTAAACAGCGCAGTGCCAAAAAGTGCTCTGGTCATTAAGGGGGCAAATCCTTCCGGTCCTTAAGTGGTTAATATTCAGTTTCCATTGACTTAAATAGGGTTTGGATTCTGCTCCCAAACTTTAATTGTGTTCTGGGAACCTGCCCAGAACCTAGGTATGTTTGGTCCATCCCTATTTGCCAACCTCCTGCAGCAGCCATTGTCCATCTCCAGTACCAGAAGTGCTGTTGTCTGACTTCGCTCTAGAGGTCCTGCACCCAGTGCCAGATTTAGACCTTGGGGGGCCCAGGGCACTTCAAGTTTGAGGGCCCCTCAAAATTAAATTATATGACAAAAATGTGAACTGAAATAAATGATAATCCACATTTGTTCTAAAAATAATATACCGGTATATTAAAAAGTAAGGGTCCCAACACTGAACCTTGGGGTACACCACTGATAACCTTAGACCATCCAGAGTAAGAATCATTAACCACTTGTAGCGGGGTGTTCCCCTTTAATGCAGAGAGACTACATTACCCAGAACCCTGTTCGGCAATGTTTCCACCGCAGAGACTCATGGGAGGGGCTATAAGAGGAGGAGGCAAGGCTGGGCTCGGCCTCTTTGGGACACGAGACTTCAGAGACTGATCCTCCTGTGCGGATGTGTCGGAGTGCAAGGCCTGAAGCCTGAGACCTTGCGCAGCACCAAAGAGCCTTACACCCCTCTGCGAGCCTGGGTGGCATCTGACTTCGCTCGACTACAGCCTTGTTGGATCGGGGACCCGATCGCTGAAGAGACTGAGTGTGTGTGAGACACAGTTGGTGGAAGTTCCCGGACTGGAACCATAGTCCGGGCGGGTGAGAGGGCATATGCCCAACTGATGTACTGTTATTGCATATAGGCCTATAAACTGCCGTGGCCTACGAGTTATTCTTGGTATTCTTACTGAAGGCCCTTGTCGGAGCTGAACCTACTGTTCGTATAGCCGAGTTTCTACCCCATCTTTACCTACCCTATTGGATTACAAAGTTTGTACTCTGTTAATGTGCACCACTGTTAAAGATCTGCCGGTGAAGAAAAAGGACTAAGTTGTAGATATCAGAACCAGGCCTGGTGGGGGTTTCTAAGGTGTTTTGGTTACTGCGCCACAGGGCACTTGTTATGTGTTAACCCTATAGTGTGTTAGTGTGGCTGGGCTCTGCATTACAAATGATTATTCTGTAAACTGTTATTGATGTTACCCTTTTCCTTACCAAGAGCTTAAGTAAAATCTTACATTTATTTCAATTTAATATTGTCTCAATGCTCAGTTATTCATACAGTATAAGATATACAATTTACTGTCAGTACTAGCTGTGCCAGTAGGGGGTAGAGCATATTGCCGGGGGTTGGCGGAGCTGTCTTCAGGGCCCAAACTAAATCTGCGGCCTTCTTAGTTGGAGGTATCGCTACACGTGGGGGTTCTCGTCCGGGATCCTGATGCAGCAAGTGAACGCCAGAGGTGCCGGCATGGACCCCATGGATCCACGAGCGGTAGAAGAGTGGTGCAAAGCCTCTAACGCAGAGCCAAACCAGTCGATAGTTATCAGCCTCCCTGGGGAAGAATGGTCGACTGAAACGGTAGAGAAGTTGATGAAGTCTGTGTCCCCAAATCACACAACGTGGGTGACGGAGATAAAGTCAGACCCAGACATCTCATATCAGTATGCATTAGTGGAGTACTGGAACGGGATGCCAGAGGCCTGTAAGCGCAAGTGTGTGCGGACGCCAGACAACAGAACTTATAGGTTGGCGCACGCAGTAACTGAAAGAAAGGAACCATCACCAACGGGATCACCGCAGGCTACGGCCCGTACCCCACCGGAAAAAGGAGGCCGGTGACGCCTGCACCTATCACTGCTATATCACCAGAACTGATAGGTGTGATAGGGGATCTGCTAACCAAGTGTCAGAAGGCAAGCACGGTGCATGTAGAGACTAGCTACCGGAGACTAAAGACATTCTCAGGGAAGCTCCCTGTCCCCACAGGGGAAGAAGACTTTGACACCTGGGTGGAGCAGGCATTGCAGGCAGTAGAGGCATGGGAGGTGCCTGAAGCGCAGAAGAGGCAACGAGTGATGGAAAGCCTTAAAGGCGCAGCAGCAGAAGCAGTGAAAAGTTTTCGGTTTGGGAATGCAGATTGCACGGCTCAAGACTGTCTAGCCATGCTGCAAGGAGAGTTTGGTCAATTGGAGAAGGTGACAGAGATGGTCTACCAATTTGAACATACTTTCCAACAACCAGAGGAGAAACTTTCCGAGTATGTTAGAAGACTGAACAGGTTGTTGTGCAAGATTGTGTTGAAGAAGGGGATGAGGCCCCAAGATACAGATGCGGCAAGAATGAAGCAAGTCTTAAAGGGAGCGCTGCGCTCGGATCCAGTCTGGCTGCACCTGAAAACCTCAGGAGGAGGAACGTTGCTGACTTATGCTGACTTGATAAAAATCATCAGAGATGAGGAGGCACTACAACAGGACCAGCAGATGATTAAGGAAAATGTTGTACCCGCACGGGTGCTAGTCAATCCAGTAATGACCCCTGAAAGAGATTCGGAGATAGACACCCTGAAAGCTCAAATGTCCAAGGTGTTAGAGATGTTGACCTCTCTGATGGAAAAAGACACAGAGGGTCCCAAGAGATAAGTACCAAGGAAGGAATTATTCCCAGTTGCCTCAGCACCCGCATCTTTACAAGAATGGGGGGATATAGTCTGCTTTAACTGTGGAGAAATTGGACATATTGCGGCTACATGCTCCAGTCCCAAGAAGAAGAAAATAGACAACCGCAAGCCGGCCGGAAACTTCAGAGGGCCCCGGTGAAGGAGTCAACCGGGTGCCCATCACCTTCAGTGAGTTCCAAGCTGAAAGCAAAGCAGAAAACAACAGGAGATAAAACGCCTCGGGGGAAACACAACATTCCTCAACAGAGATACACCCCAGAGAAAGGGGGTAAGACCCCTCAGAAGAGGCACAGCACTCCCCAGAGGGGGTGCACACCTAAGAAAAACAATAGTATCCCTCAGCAGGTCCCTACACCCAGTAAAGGGAGGGAAGTCAATGCATACCAGACTCAAGAAAGACTGAAGTCCAAAGGGGATTGGACGAGAGGAGGTTCAAAGAGAAAAAGTCTGAAGAAAGCGACCCCTGCCGGGCCTTATCCGGAGAAGCTGGTAGGCTCATCTCCTATAGTGTCCATTCAAGTGGAGGGAGTCTACACCAGAGCAATTTTGGATACTGGGGCGCAAGTAACCCTGCTATACAGAGACTTTTACGATAAGCACTTGAGTCACCTACCCATCCGGAAAATAGAGGGACTAGAGATATGTGGGATTGGAACCCAGAACTTCCCCTACGATGGCTATCTGCCTGTCAGGATGACCTTTGACCCATCTGTGGCTGGAAAAGCCGAAGTGTTTGACACCCTGGCAGTTGTGTGCCCTCGGCCACCAGGAGCCAACAAGAGTTCCCTGATAATAGGGACAAACACGGACCTGGTCCGAAGACTTCTGACCCCTCTAGTGAAAGAGAAAGGGGCAGCGGTCACCAAGATCCACCCCATGCTGAAGACAGCTTACCAAAGGCTGGTCTTAGAGCAGAAGACCCCAGGAGAGGGGATAGGGAAGGTGTGGAGACTTGGAAGAGGAGGGATAGTGCTGCAGCCCGGCGAAGTAACCTGTCTCAGAGGCACTGTGAAGCTTACTTGGGAGCAGCCTGGACCCTTTGTCATGTTGGAATCTGATCCAAGAGAAGGGTCCCACGGTCTGGAAGTGATACCAGAAGTGATTCCGCTGAAGGCCCTAAAGAAGGCCCATTGTAGAGTCCCAGTGAGTGTTAGGAACAATACGGATGGCCCCATGGAGGTCCCAGCCAGGATGCTGCTAGGCCAGGTGAGCCCTGCTGCCCCTGTCAACCTGTCAGAGGTGGGCGAAGGAGGAGATGCTTGGGAGAAGATATCCATGGAAAACCCGAATCTGCCCAGGGCTTGGAAAGAGAGAGCCAAGGCCCAGCTGAACAGATGGGAGAAGATCTTCTCTAAAGATGAGTTCGATGTGGGGTGTGCAAGGAGTGCCACCCATCGGATCCGCCTCCAGGAAGATAAGCCCTTCAAAGAGAGAGTCAGGTGGGTCCCCCTAGCAGATCTGGAGGATGTAAGGGAACAACTCTCAGAACTCAAGAGGACTGGAGTGATACGGGAATCTAGAAGCCCCTATGCATCCCCGATAGTGGTGGTCAGGAAGAAGAATGGGTCATTGAGGCTCTGTATCGACTACAGGACTCTCAACAGGAGAATCATACCCGACCAGTATACCACTCCAAGGATAGAGGATGCCCTACAGAGCTTGTCTGGAGCCAAGTGGTTCAGCGTTATGGATCTCAAAAGCGGGTACTATCAGATCCCTATGCACCCAGAAGACAAGGAGAAGACAGCTTTCATAACCCCAGTGGGGGTTCTTTGAATTCGACCGGATGCCCCAAGGTCTGTCTGGAGCCCCAGCTACTTTCCAGCGTCTCATGGAGAAGACTGTAGGAGACATGAACCTTATTGAAGTCCTTGTATACCTGGACGATGTCATAGTCTTTGGAAGGACCCTGGAGGAACATGAGGAGAGGCTGGAAAAAGTCTTGAGGAGACTCAGTGAGGAGGGACTCAAACTTTCGCCTGAAAAGTGTCGGTTCTACCAGTCTTCTGTGAACTATCTGGGGCACATAGTGTCCGAAGAAGGGGTGGCCACAGACCCAGAGAAATTGGAGGCAGTTACCTCCTGGCCACGGCCCACCACAGTAACAGAACTCAGATCCTTCTTGGGTTTCTGCTCCTACTATAGGAGGTTTGTGGAGGGATTCGCCCGAATTGCTAGACCATTGAATGAACTGCTCAAGACTGAGGGAGAAGAGGATGACTCAGGGCCCAGGAAGCCGGGAGAGTCCATCAGAGATCAGTGGAATCAGAAGTGTGAAGAGGCCTTCCAGGCCTTGAAGAAGAGCCTGACCACTGCTCCAGTCTTGGCCTACACAGACCCAACCAAACCCTATGAACTACACGTAGATGCTAGTCATGACGGTCTGGGAGGAGTACTTTATCAAGAACACGAAGGGCAACAACGGCCTGTTGCCTATGTGAGCAAGAGCCTGACCCCCTCTGAGAAGAACTACCCCACTCACAAGCTGGAGTTCCTGGCCCTTAAGTGGGCGGTAGTAGACAAGCTCAAAGACTACCTGTATGTGGCGGAGTTCACTGTGAAGACCGACAACAACCCCCTTACCTACCTTTTCACCACGGCCAAGCTGGACGCCACTGGACACAGGTGGCTGGCCGCACTCTCTGGATTCAACTTCAGCCTAAAGTATAGGCCAGGGGCTGGGAATAGAGACGCAGACGCTCTGTCCAGGAGATCTCATGCCCCCACCAGTGATGTAGAAGATTGGACCCAAGTGGCACCGGATGGGGTGCGGGCCCTTTGTCAAGGAGCTGAATTCCAGGCCAGAGGAGGCTCCAGAGCAGAAGAAATAGGAGTTACCATGGTGGGAGTCCCAAAACACTACTGTGGAGTGACTCAATTGGACGAAGACAACCTGCCGAGATTGTCCAAGAAGGAGTTGAGGTGTGACCAATTGGAAGACCCCATGGGGAGATTGGTCCTGGAGGCCCTGGAGAATCAGGATCCAAACAAACTCCTGCGTCATCCCTCAAAGGAAGCTCGTCTGTTGAGGAAAGAATGGGACAGGTTGCAGGTACATCAGGGAGTGGTCTACCGAAGGGGCCCCTCTGATGACTCAGAAGATAAGTGGCAACTGTTCCTCCCAGAGAAACATCGAGAGACTGTTCTGATTGCCCTGCATGACAATCATGGCCATCTAGGGGCTGAAAGGACCTTTCAACTTGTCAGAAGTCGGTTCTATTGGCCCTGCATGAGGGCAGAGGTAGAAGAGTACTGCCACTCATGTGCACGATGCATCCAGAGGAAGACTTTACCCCATCAAGCTGCCCCAATGGGCCATCTACAAAGTCAAGGCCCAATGGATCTGGTATGCATTGACTTTCTCTGCCTTGAACCCGAACTGAGTGGACTAGGAAATGTTCTGGTGATAACCGACCATTTCACCCGGTATGCCCAAGTTTTCCCAACCAAAGATCAGAAGGCCTCCACCGTAGCCAAGATACTTATGGAGAAGTACTTTGTCCATTATGGGCTGCCACAGCGACTTCATTCAGATCAAGGAAGGGACTTTGAGAGTAAACTGATCCGGAAACTCCTGGATTCGTTGGGAATCAAGAAGACTCGAACTAAACCTTACCACCCACAAGGAGATGCTCAGCCGGAGAGGTTTAACCGAACCTTGCTCAACATGTTGGGGACTCTGGAGAGTGAGAAAAAGCAACGTTGGAGCAAACACATAGCAGCCCTAGTACATGCTTACAACTGCACCATCAGTGATGCTACAGGCTACTCCCCATATCGACTCATGTTTGGGAGAGAAGCGAGACTACCTGTGGACTTGGCCTTTGGCACCTCTGTGGACCATAACTCAGCCACATCCCACAAAGGATACGTGGACAGGCTCAGACACAGCCTGAAGGTAGCCTATGAACAAGCTCAAGCGGCCTCAGATCAAAGGGGAGCTCGAAACAAAAGAAACTTCGACTTGAAGGTCCGGGTACAAGACCTACAGCCCGGGGATCGAGTACTGTTACGCAATCTGGGGGTCCCTGGGAAGCAGAAACTTGCAGATAGATGGAGATCTGAACCTTATGTCATCTGTAGGAAGTTGCCGGGCCTGCCTGTCTACAAGTTGAAGCCGGAAGGAAAGGTGGGCCCCCTGAAGACGTGGCATCGAAACCACCTGCTCCCACTTGCTGAGGCAGTTAGAATACCTCCCGTGGGAGACTCCCCTGAACCGGCCTCTATCCTGGATACTCCTAGGCCGAACACTCGGTCGCAGGCCTCCCGAGCTGAAGATGGAGAGGCCTCTCAACTTAGTGGAAATGAGGAGGGAGAACTTAATTGGCTGTGGCCTTCCCCAACTCCAGGAACTTCTACTATAGACCTTCCAACCACTGAAGACATAACATGTGATACACTGAACCCTGAAGCCACAGAGTTCATTCCATCTAGTCCTTCAGCAGATTACTGGGGAGATGCCCATGATGGTTGCTCAGAGGAAGAGGAGCCTGTGGCACCAGAGCCAGAAATCCCAAGAGAGCAAAGGGCTCGAAGAGTCATCCGGCCTCCTAGGAAGCTGACCTACCCACAAATGGGGAATAGCTCAGAGGACTCTGTAGTTACCGCTAGGAGGAATGCTGAAAATCCGGATCCCTCCACTGTCCATTTAGTGGAGGGCAACCCCAGCTCACTCTCTGGCACAGCTAGGCAGGCCACCCATGATAATGTGACCTGTGGGCAAGGGAATTCTACCCCTCAGTTTTGGTGGGAATTCCCTATGCCAACATCGTTTGTAGAATTGTCTAGAGTTGTACATAGTCTTTGTTAAGGTTTATCTTTGGGGACCAAAGAGTTCAAGTGGGGGGAGTGTGTAGCGGGGTGTTCCCCTTTAATGCAGAGAGACTACATTACCCAGAACCCTGTTCGGCAATGTTTCCACCGCAGAGACTCATGGGAGGGGCTATAAGAGGAGGAGGCGAGGCTGGGCTCGGCCTCTTTGGGACACGAGACTTCAGAGACTGATCCTCCTGTGCGGATGTGTCGGAGTGCAAGGCCTGAAGCCTGAGACCTTGCGCAGCACCAAAGAGCCTTCCACCCCTCTGCGAGCCTGGGTGGCATCTGACTTCGCTCGACTACAGCCTTGTTGGATCGGGGACCCGATCGCTGAAGAGACTGAGTGTGTGTGAGACACAGTTGGTGGAAGTTCCCGGACTGGAACCGTAGTCCGGGCGGGTGAGAGGGCATATGCCCAACTGATGTACTGTTATTGCATATAGGCCTATAGACTGCCGTGGCCTACGAGTTATTCTTGGTATTCTTACTGAAGGCCCTTGTCGGAGCTGAACCTACTGTTCGTATAGCCGAGTTTCTACCCCATCTTTACCTACCCTATTCGATTACAAAGTTTGTACTCTGTTAATGTGCACCACCGTTAAAGATCTGCCGGTGAAGAAAAAGGACTAAGTTGTAGATATCAGAACCAGGCCTGGTGGGGGTTTCTAAGGTGTTTTGGTTACTGCGCCACAGGGCACTTAGCTAACGGTCGCCCGCGTGGCGCACTTGTTATGTGTTAACCCTATAGTGTGTTAGTGTGGCTGGGCTCTGCATTACAAATGATTATTCTGTAAACTGTTATTGATGTTACCCTTTTCCTTACCAAGAGCTTAAGTAAAATCTTACATTTATTTCAATTTAATATTGTCTCAATGCTCAGTTATTCATACAGTATAAGATATACAATTTACTGTCAGTACTAGCTGTGCCAGTAGGGGGTAGAGCATATTGCCGGGGGTTGGCGGAGCTGTCTTCAGGGCCCAAACTAAATCTGCGGTCTTCTTAGTTGGAGGTATCGCTACACACTAATCTCTGAATTCTGTATTTTCGCCAGTTTTCTATCCATTTACAAAATTATTTTTTCAAGCCTGTAGACTTTGCCATACACATTAGCCATAGGCGTATATATATTTACACTAAATTACCAAAAGTATTGAGACACCTGCCTTTACACGCACATAGTAGGTGAGGTTGAAAAAAGACACAAGTCCAACCTATGTGTGTGATTATATGTCAGTATTACATTGTATATCCCTGTATGTTGCGGTCGTTTAGGTGGTTTAGGTGCTTATCTAATAGTTTAACCACTTAACGACCGCCCACTGTAAATATACGTCGGCAGAATGGCACCGACAGGCAGAATCACGTATATGTACGTGATTGCCTTTGTATAGTTGGGGGGTCCGATCGGACCCCCCTTCTTTACAGTGAGCGGTCGTTTTACCTTCGGGAGCGATCCGGTATGAGGGGACGGCCGTTCGATTCCGGCCACCCCCTCTCGATCGCTCCCGGCGAATGAGAGCTTCCCCTGCCTGTGTGCTTGTTTACACAGGCTGGAGGAAGTGATGTCATCTCTCCTGCGGCGCTCACATATACCGAGCGCCGTACAGGAGAAGATGCAGGTTAGTGCACACAACACTACACTGACACCAGGACTCATAGGTACATAAATTGCCCCCCCAGGCCCCCCCAGACCCCCCCAGATCACCCCCCAGCCCCCAGTCACAGTGTCACTGATTGCAGTGACCATTTATTTAGTGATCACTGCAATCAGTGACATTTGTGACTGTAAAAGTGTCAGTACATTTAGTTTTAGGTCCAGTGTAGCCCCCTAACCCCCCCTAATAAAGGTTTAACCCCCTGATCACCCCCCCAGATAACCCTTTCACCCCCTAGTACCGCCGTCGCTAAGCGATCATTTTTCTGATCGATGTCTTAGCGTCGGTGATGCTGATCGGTAGCCAGTAATTTTTTTTAGGTTCGCCGCAGGTTTTTATAGCGTCGGGTACCCCCATATATTACCTAATAAAGGTTTAACCCCCTTGATCGCCCCCCAGGTAACCCTTTCACCCCCTATCACCACGGTCACTAAGCGATAATTTTTCTGATCGATGTTTTAGCGTCGGCGATGCTGATCGGTAGCCAGTAATTTTTTTTAGGTTCGCCGCAGGTTTTTATAGCGTCGGGTACCCCCATATATTACCTAATAAAGGTTTAACCCCCTTGATCACCCCCCAGGTAACCCTTTCACCCCCTAGCACCGCCGTCACTAAGCGATCATTTTTCTGATCGATGTCTTAGCGTCGGTGATGCTGATCGGTAGCCAGTAATTTTTTTTAGGTTCGCCGCAGGTTTTTATAGCGTCGGGTACCCCCATATATTACCTAATAAAGTTTTAACCCCCTTGATCGCCCCCCAGGTAACCCTTTCACCCCCTATCACCACTGTCACTAAGCGATAATTTTTCTGATCGCTGTCTTAGCGTCGGTGATCCAGATCGGTAGCCAGTAATTTTTTTTAGGTTCGCCGCAGGTTTTTATAGCGTCAGGTACCCCAATATATTACCTAATAAAGGTTTAACCCCCTTGATCGCCCCCCAGGTAACCCTTTCACCCCCTATCATCACTGTCGCTAAGCGATCATTTTTCTGAACGCTGTCTTAGCGTCGGTGATGCAGATCGGTAGCCAGTAATTTTTTTTAGGTTCGCCGCAGGTTTTTATAGCGTCAGGTACCCCCATATATTATCTAATAAAGGTTTAACCCCCTGATCGCCCCCCAGGTAACCCTTTCACCCCCTATCACCACTGTCGCTAAGCGATCGTTTTTATGATCGTTGTCTTAGTGTCGGTGATGCAGATCGGTAGCCAGTAATTTTTTTTTAGGTTCGCCGTCAGGTTTTTATATAGCGTCAGGTACCCCCATATATTACCTAATAAAGGTTTTAACCCCCTAATTGCCCCTAGTTAACCCTTTCACCAGTAATCACCATATAAGTGTTACGGGTGACGCTGGTTAGTTAGTTTGCTTTTTATAGTGTCAGGGCACCCGCTGTATATAACCCAATAAAGGTTTAACCCCCTGATCGCCCGGCGGGTGATATCAATTAGGTTTTAGCGTCAGAGAGGGTCTGCGTCACACCCCAGGCAGCGTCAGGTTAGTGCCAGTAACGCTAACACCCACGCGTGAAGCATACACCCCCCTTAGTGGTATAGTATCTGAACAGATCAATATCTGATCTGATCAGATCTATACTAGCGTCCCCAGCAGTTTAGGGTTCCCAAAAACGCAGTGTTAGCGGAATCAGCCCAGATACCTGCTAGCACCTGCGTTTTGCCCCTCCGTCCAGCCCAGGCCACCCAAGTGCAGTATCGATCGATCACTGTCACTTGCAAAACACAACACACATAACTGCAGCGTTCGCAGAGACAGGCCTGATCCCTGCGACTCCAGTGCTGTAGGAGGTGATTTCGCCACCACAGTTAAAAAAAAAAGAAGCATATATGCCGAAGCATTGGGGCAGCAGGGGCGGAGGAGTGCTTTTGCTCCTAATGCCGCGTACATACAGTCGAAATTCCGACGGAGGCTTGCCCGTGGAAAAGTCTGACCATGTGTACGCGGCATAACTTTTGCGGGAAGATGCCCCCATGCTTCGGCATATATAAATGGTGCGTGTATGCCCATCATTAGAAGTGGGTGGATGAAGGGCGGTATTCTAATGGTGGGCATACCCACCGATCAATCTTTTTTTTTTCGTTCAGCCAACAGGCTGCATGAAAAAAAAGATTACAATACATGTCCAACAAGGACCAGCAACGTACTGGTATGTTGCTGGACTTTGAATGTTTATACCAGAATGATGCCTGCGGGTTTAGGTATCATCTTGGTATCATTCTTTTCAGCCAGTGGCCGGCTTTCATGTAAAAGCAATCCTAGTGGCTAATTAGCCTCTGGACTGCTTTTACAAGCAGTGGGAGGGAATGACCCCCCCGGATATAAAAAGCGCCATTGGGAAATTGGGAAAGCATTTTATCACACCGATCTTGGTGTGGTCAGATGCTTTGAGGGCAAAGGAAAGATCTAGGGTCCAATAGACCCCAGTTTTTTCAAAAAAGAGTACCTGTCATTACCTATAGCTATCATAGGGGATATTTACATTCCCTGAGATAACAATAAAAATGATAAAAAAAAAAAAATATGGAAGCAACAGTTTAAAAATAAAATAAAAAAGCAAAATTAATAATAAAAAAAAAAAAAAAAAAAAAAGCACCCCTGTCCTGCCCTGCTCTTGCCCAATGGCGAACGCAAGCGTCGGTCTGGCGTCATATGTAAACAGCAATTGCACCATGCATGTGAGGTATCACCGCAAAGGTCAGATCGAGGGCAGTAATTTTAGCAGTAGACCTCCTCTGTAAATCTAACGGGGTAACCTGTAAAGGCTTTTAAAGGCTTTTAAAAATGTATGTAGTTTGTCGCCAATGCGCGTTTGTGCGAAATTTTAAAGCATGTCGTGTTTGGTATCTATGTACTCGGCCTAAGATCATCTTTTTTATTTCATCAAACATTTGGGCAATATAGTGTGTTTTAGTGCATTAAAATTAAAAAAAGTGTATTTTTTCCCCAAAAAATGCGTTTGAAAAATCGCTGCGCAAATACTGTGTAGAAAAAAAAAATGCAACACCCACCATTTTATTCTGTAGGGCCTTTGCTTTAAAAATATATATAATGTTTGGGGGTTCAACATAATTTCTTTCTCGTACATCACGGGACACAGAGCGACATAGTCATTACTAATGGGTTATATAGATACCGTCAGGTGCTGGCACTGGCAACTTCCAAAACCGGAAGTACCCTCCCCTATATAAGCCCCTCCCATCCGGGAGCACCTCAGTTTTTTGCCAGTGTCTAAGGTGTTGGCCAAGAAGAAACATGTGTTTTTCACTGAGCTTGCGTACAGGTTCTTTTGGGCCTCAGTAAGCTATTCCGGATCCGACCAAAAAAGCTTCATAGCTAAACGGTCGGTACCCGGGCCTTGCAGAGAAGAGCAAGGTTTTGCCTGTAATGCTTCTCTTAGGAGAGCTGGACCCTGGGATCCAGAGCTCTGGTCATACCCACGACCAAGATGTTTTCTGTGCAGGGTGCTATACAGGTCCAGGGGAGTGGAATCCTTGGGAACCCGGTCCCTGAAGGTTTGATTACAATGCCTGCCGTGATAGGTGAAGTTTGGGCTTTTGTGGACCAAACAAAGTCCTGCGGCGGGGAACAGGTAAGTGGGGGCCCCCAGGAACTTGGTTCTATTGGGGGACCCCAAGCCTAATTTGTCTTTCTGTCTGTTACCTAATGGTATTCCCGCAAAATTCTGTGCATGCCTGTAACTACTAAAAAAATGTAATAATTTTTAATGGTGGTCAAGAAAAAAAAAAAAAAAAAAAAAAAAAATATTTTTTTTTATATATATATATTTAATATATTAGACTGCGGTACCTGTGTTTGTCCACTAGAGGCCGCTGTGGAATTTTTTCTTGTCATGTGGACTAGTTTCTTCTCAGCAGAGCAAGTCCAGGCAGATGGTGAGTTCTCTCATGGGAAACTGCTTCCTCTGCCATGTTGCAATGCTCGTCCATCCCCCGGCCTGCGGCAAAGAGGGGCCCTGGCTCTTGTCCCTAGTTTCCATTTTTCGAAATTAGCGCCAAAGGCGCACGTGGCCGCGCGCGTGCGCGTGCACGCGCCTCTATATATAGAGGTGAGCCGGAAAAGGGGGCGGAGCCTGGGGGATGACGCTCTGTGCGCGCCGCAGCGCTTCTGCGCATGTGCGGGCGTCCCAGCATGATAAAAATCACAATATTGTGTGGTGAGCTGGCTATGAAGTGCAGAGACAGAGCTGGCAACATTTAAAAAAGGGCATACAGCAAGCGGTTGATACAGGCATCCCCTAGAAAGGCACATTAGTAGACACCAACTGTTTCTTATAGCAGCATTTATGCTAGACTATTGTCAGTAACTGGTGTATTTCGGCTGGAATACCTCAGCTTTGTGGCTTAGGAATATGCCGTCTAAAAACTCCGGGACTAGAAATTCCAGGAGGAATAGGGGGTCTCCATCGGGCTCTGAGGATCTTGGGCATGCTTTGGCTGCACCAGCCTCCCCTGAAGAATCAGAGGTTAGTGACCGTAGAGCACCCTCAGGAGTACCTGGTACTGTGGCTGTCCTCAGTTCACCTGCTCCTGTGTATGTAACAGAGGAGGTTTTTTCCTCAGCTCTGGGAGGGCTGGAAGAAAGATTGTCAGCATTGATCGCGGCTTCCCTGTCACAGGAGAAAAGCGCCCGATCTCCGTCTCCTCCCTCAGAGTGCCTGTTAACAGAGCAACAGTCCCATACAGGGATCGACCTACCTGAAGGGGATCAGGATGAGGTCGATTCGGTTGTAGAGGAATCAACAGTGGAAGAGCCGTTCTCAGCATCACATGCTGAAAGGTTATGGGTTCAGTCCCTGACTAATATGGTCCGATCAGCATTTAAAATGCCACTTGCGGAGCCATCATCCACTTCTGTCTCCTCGTTGGGGTCGCTAAAAGCTCCCCAGACTGTTTGTTCCTTTCCGATCCATCCTTTACTGGAAGGGCTCATTTACCAGGATTGGGAGCATCCTGACAAAATATTTACTCCCCCTAAGAGATTTCCGGTGGTCTATCCCATGGAGGATAAGTTCATCAGAAAATGGAAGGTCCCTACAGTGGACGCAGCCATCTCGTGTGTGAATAAATCACTGACATGTCCGGTGGATAATGTCCAAATGTTCAAGGACCCAATAGATAAAAAATTGGAGTCCTTATTAAAATCTGCTTTTTCTACAGCAGGATTGGTGACACAACCAGCAGTGGCAGCTATTGGGGTCTGCCAAGCAGTGAAGGATCAGTTGAAACAGGTCTTAAGGGACTTGCCAGATCAGCAGGCTCTTGCCCTAGCTGATCTACCTAGAGCCTTATGCTTTGCGGTGGACGCCATAAAGGATTCAATCCATCAGGCCTCCCGCCTTACGCTGTCTGTAGTACATATGCGCAGGCTTCTATGGCTCAAAAACTGGTCTGCTGAAGCTCCCTGTAAAAAATTGCTGGTCAGCTTCCCATTTCATGGTGAGCGCTTATTCGGGGAGGACCTGGACAAGTATATCCAGAGAATTTCCAGCGGTAAAAGTACACTTTTGCCAGTTAAAAATAGAGTTAGAGGTCCCTCTTTTAAGAGGCCGGCTTCTCCAGTCCCTAGGACATCGGCTGTGAAACAGTTCCGACGGCCTCCTCGGTCAAATCCCGGAGGTAAAAATCAGGGACAGTTGCAGGGTAACAAGAAGCCCTGGAGCAGGAGAGGTACAAAACCTCCCCCAAAGTCAAATGCATGAAGGGTTGCCCCCACTCAATCGGGTGGGGGGAAGACTTCAGTTGTTCACAGAGACCTGGCGGGACACGATCCGAGACAGATGGGTGCTCTCCGCGGTAAATCTGGGATACAAATTGGAGTTAAAAAACTCCCCTCCTTCCCGCTTTATAAGGTCAAACGTGCCAAGGGATCCCCAGAAGAGAGGATCCCTCCTGTTGGCACTGGAACAATTATTGCTCCAAGCAGTAATTATAGAGGTTCCCCTGGAAGAATGGGGGTTCGGGTTTTACTCAAACCTCTTTACAGTTCCGAAGCCAAACGGGGACGTGAGGCCCATATTAAATCTAAAAGGGCTAAACAAATTCCTACATATCAGGACTTTCCGGATGGAGTCGATCCGATCGGTAGCCACTGCCCTACAAGGGGAGGAATGGTTAGCCTCGATCGACATCAAAGATGCTTATTTGCACATTCCCATCTTTCCAGCCCACCAAAAATTTCTACGCTTTGCGGTAGAAGGGCGCCATTTTCAGTTCAGAGCCTTACCCTTCGGTCTGGCCACAGCACCAAGAGTGTTCACAAAAATTCTGGCCCCATTATTGGCCAATCTAAGGACACGAGGTGTAACGATAATGGCATATCTAGACGACTTGTTGCTGATAGACCACTCAGTGGAAAAACTAGAAGTGGTTGTTCACGAGACAATCAAGTTTCTGGAATATCACGGTTGGATTATCAACCGAGACAAGTCAGCCCTAAAACCAGTCAAAAGTCTGGAATACTTGGGGCTAAGGCTGGATTCAGACCAGAGAAAAATTTTCTTGCCTCAAGAAAAGGGGTCGTCTTTGAGAGATTTGATCCACTTAGTGGGTTCAAAAAGACAACCATCCATACGCCTGTGCATGAGGCTGCTGGGAAAAATGGTGGCATCATTCGAAGCAGTACCCTACGGTCAATTCCATTCAAGGAAATTGCAAAGGGCCATACTGTCAGCCTGGAACAAGAAAGTTCAGGCTCTGGACTTACCAATGTCCTTGTCCCCTTCCGTTCGCAAGAGCCTCCGCTGGTGGTTGGTTCCCCAGAATCTGGAAAGAGGGAAATCCTTCAGTCTGATTTCCTGGAAGGTGGTCACTACAGATGCCAGCCTTATAGGCTGGGGAGCAGTACTGGAGCAATGGTCTCTCCAGGGCAAGTGGTCAGAAGCAGGAAAGGCCCTGCCCATCAATCTCTTAGAGATACGAGCAGCCCGGTATGCCCTAGTAGCATGGACATCCAAACTCCAAGGGTCCCCTGTCAGAGTTCAATCAGACAATGCCACAGCAGTGGCATATATCAATCGTCAGGGGGGCACCAGGAGTCGTGCAGCCCAAAGGGAAGTAAATTACATCCTGAGATGGGCAGAAAGATATGTCCCAGCCATATCTGCGGTATTCATTCCAGGAGTGGAGAATTGGAAGGCGGACTTTCTAAGTCGCCAACAATTATGCCCAGGGGAATGGTCCCTTCATCCCGAGGTTTTCCGGACAATATGTCAGCGGTGGGGAACACCGGATGTAGATCTGCTAGCATCCAGATTCAACACAAAAGTGGACAGGTTTGTCTCTTGGACAAGGGATCCCCTAGCGTGCGGCTCGGATGCCCTAGTGTTCCCTTGGGATCAGTTCAAGCTGATATATGCATTCCCACCGCCACAATTGTTACCTCGATTACTCCGCAGAATCAGGGTAGAAAAGAAACCAGTGATTCTGGTGGCTCCAGCGTGGCCCCGAAGAGCATGGTACGCGGAGATTGTAAAAATGTCTGTGGGGAGTCCTTGGACCCTCCCACATCGTCCGGGCCTGCTTTCGCAAGGACCGATATACCACCCTTCCTTACCAGCCCTAGGTTTGACGGCCTGGCTATTGAAGCCCACATTCTAAAAAAGAGAGGGCTCTCTAATTCTGTGGTATCTACCATGATCAATGCCAGGAAGCCGGTATCCAGGCAGATCTACTATAGAATCTGGAAGGCGTACATCGCCTGGTGTGAGGCCAAGAAATGGCATCCACGTAAATACGTAATAGGTAGGATTCTGGACTTCCTACAATGGGCTGTAGATAGGAAGCTTGCCTTGAGTACTATCAAGGGTCAGATTTCGGCCTTGTCAATATTTTTTCAAAGGCCCTTGGCTTCGCATTCACTAGTCAAAGCCTTTATACAAGGAGTGATGCGTATTAGTCCTCCGGTTAATATTCCCATATGTCCATGGGATCTAAACTTGGTTCTGTCGGTTCTACAGAAACAACCATTTGAACCATTACAGCATATTTCCTTGGTGCTTCTCACCAGGAAATTGATTTTTCTAGTAGCCATTTGTTCGGCTAAAAGAGTATCGGAATTAGCAGCTATGTCCTGTAAGGAGCCATATCTGGTTATCCATAAGGACAGAGTAGTGTTACGTCCTCATCCAGCCTTTCTTCCTAAGGTGGTATCGAGTTTTCATTTGAACCAAGATGTGGTTCTTCCTTCTTTTTTCCCCAAACCTACTTCGGTAGAGGAAAAGTTATTGCATTCTTTGGATGTAGTAAGAGCAGTTAAAGCTTATCTAAAAGCCACTGCTCAGATTCGCAGAACGGATACTTTGTTTATTCTGCCGGAAGGCCCCAGAAAGGGTCAGGCAGCGTCAAAATCTACTTTAGCCAAGTGGATTCGACAGGTCATAATACAAGCCTATGGCTTGAGAAGGAGACCGCCTCCGTTCAAAGTTAGAGCGCATTCCACGAGAGCAATTGGAACTTCATGGGCAGTGCATCACCAGGCCTCCCTGGCTCAAATCTGTAAGGCCGCAACATGGTCTTCAGTTCACACGTTTACTAGGTTCTACCAGGTGGACGTTAGAAGTCAGGAGGATGTCGCCTTTGGGCGCAGTGTGTTGCAGGCCGCAAAAGATCCTCATGTCTGATAGCGCTCAGCTTATATATGGTGTATCCCCCCCCTCATTTGGCATTGCTTTAGGACATCCCATTAGTAATGACTATGTCGCTCTGTGTCCCGTGATGTACGAGAAAGAAAATAGGATTTTTATAACAGCTTACCTGTAAAATCCTTTTCTTGGAGTACATCACGGGACACAGAGCTCCCGCCCCTCTTTGGGGACACTTATTGCTTTGCTACAAAACTGAGGTGCTCCCGGATGGGAGGGGCTTATATAGGGGAGGGTACTTCCGGTTTTGGAAGTTGCCAGTGCCAGCACCTGACGGTATCTATATAACCCATTAGTAATGACTATGTCGCTCTGTGTCCCGTGATGTACTCCAAGAAAAGGATTTTACAGGTAAGCTGTTATAAAAATCCTATTTTTCTTGCAAAAAAAAATATGTTTTCATGTAAACAAAAAGTGTCAAAAAGGGCTTTGTCTTCAAGTGGTTAGAAGAGTGGATGTAAGCTTCTTAATGTTGTGTATAAAATGCCAGAACAGTTCAAAACCCCCCCCCCAAATGACCCCATTTTGGAAAGTAGACACCCCAAGCTATATACTGAGAGGCATGTCGAGTCCATGGAATATTTTATATGTTGACACAAGTTGCGGAAAAAAGACAATTTTTTATTTATTTTTTTTGCACAAAGTTGTCACTAAATGATATATTGCTCAAACATACCATGGGCATATGTGGAATTACACCCCAAAATACATTCTGTTGCTTCTCCTGAGTACGGGGATACCACATGTGTGAGACTTTTTGGGAGCCTAGCCGCGTACGGGACCCCAAAAACCAATCACCGCCTTCAGGCTTTCTAAAGGGTGTAAATTTTTGATTTCACTTCTCACTGCCTATCACAGTTTCGGAGGCCATGGAATGCCCAGATGGCACAAACCCCCCCCAAATGACCCCATTTTGGAAAGTAGACACCCCAAGCTATTTGCTGAGAGGTATTGTGAGTATTTTGCAGATCTCGCTTTTTGTCACAAAGTTTTGAAAATTTAAAAAAAAATAAAAAAAATAATGTTCTTTCTTCATTTTCAAAAACAAATGAGAGCTGTAAAATACTCACCATGCCTCTCAGCAAACAGCTTGGGGTGTCTACTTTCCAAAGTGGGGTAATTTGGGGGGGTTTTGTGCTATTTTGGCATTTTATGGCCTTCGAAACTGTGATAGGTAGTGAGGAGTCAAATCAAAAATTTGTGCCTAGAAATCCTGAAGGCAGTGATTGGTTTTCGGGGTCCCGTACGCGGCTAGGCTCCTAAAAAGTCCCACACATGTGGTATCCCCGTACTCAGGAGAAGCAGCAAAAAAATTTTTGGGGTGCAATTCCACATATAACCATGGCATGTGTGAGCAATATATCATTTAGTGACAACTTTTTGTAATTGTTTTTATTTTAATTTTTTTTGTCATTATTCAATCACTTGGGACCAAAAAAAAAATATTCAATGGGCTCAACAGGCCTCTCAGCAATTTCCTTGGGGTGTCTACTTTCTAAAATGGGGTCATTTGGGGGGGTTTTGTGCTATTTTGGCATTTTATGGCCTTCAAAACTGTGATAGGTAGTGAGGAGTGAAATCAAAAATTTACACCCTTAGAAATCCTGAAGGCGGTGCTTGGTTTCCGGGGTCCCGTACGTGGCTAGGCTCCTAAAAAGTCCCACACATGTGGTATCCCCGTACTCAGGAGACGCAGCAGAATGTATTTTGGGGTGCAATTCCACATATAACCATGGCATGTGTGAGCAATATATCATTTAGTGACAACTTTTTGTAAAAAAAAATTTTTTATTTTTTTTTTGTCATTATTCAATCACTTGGGACAAAAAAATATATATTCAATGGGCTCAACATGCCTCTCAGCAATTTCCTTGGGGTGTCTACTTTCTAAAATGGGGTCATTTGGGGTGGGTTTGTACTGCCCTGCCATTTTAGCACCTCAAGAAATGAGATAGGCAGTCATAAATTTAAAGCTGTGTAAATTCCAGAAAATGTACCCTAGTTTGTAAACGCTATAACTTTTGCGCAAACCCATAAATATACGCTTATTGACATTTTTTTTACTAAAGACATGTGGCTGAATACATTTTGGCCTAAATGTATGACTAAAATTGAGTTTATTCGATTTCTCTTATAACAAAAAGTAGAAAATATCATTTTTTTTCAAAATTTTCGGTCTTTTTCCGTTTATATCGCAAAAAATAAAAATCGCAGAGGCAATAAAATACCATTAAAAGAAAGCTCTATTTGTGGGAAGAAAAGGACGCAAATTTCGTTTGGGTACAACATTGCATGTCCGCACAATTTACAGTTAAAGCAAGAATGATTCTTCATGAATCCATGCTGATTACTGCTAATGTTACAGTTTTCATTACTAAAATCTTGTATATAGTCTCTTATCATCCCCTCTAGGGATGAGCTTCGTGTTCGAGTCGAACATACGTTCGACTCGAACATCGGCTGTTCGATCGTTCGACGAAGATCGAACGATTTGGGCCGTTTGCGCCAAATTCGAGTGACGCGAACGGCCCACAATGCACTACGCCATCGCAGTGTCATCCAGGCGCTGTGATTGGCCAAGCATGCACTGTGACCCCGCATGCTTGACCAATCACAGTGCCGGCAGCGAGGAGAGCAATGATTGGCCACAGGCAGGATGCCTGTGGCCAATTATTGCTGAGGGGGTTTAGTACACGCCCCACACTATAAAAGGCCGCCAGCGCGGCGGCCTTGTGTAGTGTGTTCCGGAGCAGGGAAAGAGAAGCATAGGCAGGGACAGTGTCATTTTTTTTCCTTTACTAATCCTGGATTCCTTGTGTTTAGGGACAAATAAGGATAGGTAGGGAGAGTGTCAGTGTGTTATTCTGTGCTAAACCTTGTTTGTAGGGACAGAGAGGTACAGTGAGGGAAAGTGTCAGTGTGCTATTCTGTTCTAAACCAATCTTGCTGAACCATATTTTCAATCCTTGAGTTTAGGGACAGAGAGGTACAGTGAGGGAAAGTGTCAGTGTGCTATTCTGTGCTAAATCTTGTTTGTAGGGACAGAGTAGGACAGTGAGTGAAACTGACAGTGTGCTATTCTGTTCTAAACCAATCTTGCTGAACCATATTTGAAATCCTTGAGTTTAGGGACAGAGAGGTACAGTGAGGGAAAGTGTCAGTGTGCTATTCTGTGCTAAATCTTGTTTGTAGGGACAGAGTAGGACAGTGAGGGAAAGTGTCAGTGTGCTATTCTGTTCTAAACCAATTTTGCTGAACCATATTTGAAATCCTTGAGTTTAGGGACAGAGACGTACAGTGAGTGAAACTGACAGTGTGCTATTCTGTTCTAAACCAATTTTGCTGTTCCATATTTGAAATCCTTGAGTTTAGGGACAGAGAAGGACACTCGTGGAAACTATCAGTGTGCTATTCTGTGCTAAATCTTGTTTGTAGGGAGGGACAGAGTAGGACAGTGAGGGAAAGTGTCAGTGTGCTACTCTGTTCTAAACCAATTTTGCTGAACCATATTTGAAATCCTTGAGTTTAGGGACAGAGAGGTACAGTGAGTGAAACTGACAGTGTGCTATTCTGTTCTAAACCAATTTTGCTGTTCCATATTTGAAATCCTTGAGTTTAGGGACAGAGAAGGACACTCGTGGAAACTATTAGTGTGCTATTCTGTGCTAAATCTTGTTTGTAGGGAGGGACAGAGTAGGACAGTGAGGGAAAGTGTCAGTGTGCTATTCTGTTTTAAACCAATTTTGCTGTTCCATATTTGAAATCCTTGAGTTTAGGGACAGAGAAGGACACTCGTGGAAACTATCAGTGTGCTATTCTGTGCTAAATCTTGTTTGTAGGGAGGGACAGAGTAGGACAGTGAGGGAAAGTGTCAGTGTGCTATTCTGTTCTAAACCTATTTTGCTGTTCCATATTTGAAATCCTTGAGTTTAGGGACAGAGAAGGACACTCGTGGAAACTATCAGTGTGCTATTCTGTGCTAAATCTTGTTTGTAGGGAGGGACAGAGTAGGACAGTGAGGGAAAGTGTCAGTGTGCTATTCTGTTCTAAACCAATTTTGCTGAACCATATTTGAAATCCTTGAGTTTAGGGACAGAGAGGTACAGTGAGTGAAACTGACAGTGTGCTATTCTGTTCTAAACCAATTTTGCTGTTCCATATTTGAAATCCTTGAGTTTAGGGACAGAGAAGGACACTCGTGGAAACTATCAGTGTGCTATTCTGTGCTAAATCTTGTTTGTAGGGAGGGACAGAGTAGGACAGTGAGGGAAAGTGTCAGTGTGCTATTCTGTTCTAAACCAATTTTGCTGAACCATATTTGAAATCCTTGAGTTTAGGGACAGAGAGGTACAGTGAGTGAAACTGACAGTGTGCTATTCTGTTCTAAACCAATTTTGCTGTTCCATATTTGAAATCCTTGAGTTTAGGGACAGAGAAGGACACTCGTGGAAACTATCAGTGTGCTATTCTGTGCTAAATCTTGTTTGTAGGGACAGAGAAGGACAGTGAGGGAAACTGTCAGTGTGCTGTTCTGTGCTAAATCAATCTTGCTGAAGCATATTGCAAATCCTTGTGTTTAGGGACAGAGAAGGATAGGCAGGGGACAGTGTCAGTGTCATTGTTGCTAAGCCTCCTGCACAGTATACACCTGAAGGTAGCCCTTATTGCTATTTTTCCCATCTCCCTGCAGGCCATCCATTAAAATGTCTGGAAGGCAAACAAGGAGAGGCAGACAGTCAGGAGGCAAAAAAAGAGGGCAAGCAGGCTCTGTGTCTGGGGGCAACAGTGCTGGTCGTGGACGCGGTGCATTGTCATCAGCACATGGCCATGGGACACGCTTGTCCTTCTTTTCGGCAGCTGGACATGTTGAGCCACATCATGCCGAAGACTTGGTAGAGTGGATGACCAAGCCCACCTCATCCTCCTCATCCTCCTCATCCTCTCTCACCCAGGCTCAGGGTACTGGCAAAGCAGCTGCCAAAGCGTCCTCTTCTCTGGTATCATTATCTTCATTAGTCAATCCTTCCCTAGACCCACCATGTCCTCCTCCTGAGGAGTCCCCCAAACTGTTTGAGCACAGTGTTGGGTACATGCTCCAGGAGGATGCCCAGCGTTTCGAAGGATCTGATGATGATACCCAGCTAGAGGAAGGCAGTAGCGTGAGAGCAGAGAGAGGGGATGCTCAAGAAGGACACCAATCTGGCAGTCATGCTCCAGCAGCTGCAGCATACTGCCAGATTGGCTCCAGTGATGAGGAAGGAGGGGATGATGAGGTCACTGACTCCACGTGGATGCCTAATAGGAGAGAGGAGGAGGAGGAGGATGAGGAGGAGGCACATCTCCAACGAGGCAGGATGCCCTTGAGTGGCCAGCGTATGGGCAGCACACCGACGGAATCACACCGCAGAGCTCCGCCTGTGCAGGGCGCTGCCTCTGCCCGTCATTCAAAAAGTTCTTTGGTGTGGGCCTTTTTTGAGGCGAGTGCATCAGATCGCACAGCTGCTGTTTGCAACATATGTCTCAAGCGTATATCGCGTGGCCAAAACATCAGCCGCTTGGGCACCACATGCTTGATCAGACATATGTTGACCTGCCATGCAGCTCGTTGGCAAGCCTACCTTAAAGACCCACACCAAAGAACAAAGCTGACCTCTTCTTGCACCGCATCAGCTGGGATCTCCAACCCCAGTATACCTTCAGTCCTCTCTGAAACCTGCACTGAGAGGAATGAAGGTGTAGAATTAGGTGTGTCACAGCCAAGTACTTGCGGGCACTCTGCTAGCAGCACACCAACGTCCGATTCTAGCAGGCAAATTTCCCTGCCCCAGCTGCTGGACCGTCGAAAGAAGTTCACTCCCAGCCATCCACATGCCCAGCGGTTGAATGCTAGCTTGGCTAAATTGCTAGCGCTTCAACTGCTGCCTTTTCAGTTGGTAGACTCGGCCCCCTTCCGTGAGTTTGTGCAATGTGCGGTTCCTCAGTGGCAGGTTCCCAAACGCCACTTTTTCGCACGGAAGGCGATTCCGGCTCTCTACAGGCATGTGGAAGGCAATGTCTTGGCCTCGCTGGACAGGGCAGTCAGCGGTAAGGTGCATATTACCGCTGACTCATGGTCCAGCAGGCATGGACAGGGACGTTACCTTTCTTTCACGGCCCATTGCGTCACTCTTTTGGCAGCTGGGAAGGATGCAGGACAAGGTGCAGTAGTGTTGGAGGTTGTTCCACCGCCACACCTCCAAAATGCTACTACTGGTTGTGACACACCTCTCTCCTCCACCCCCTCCTCTTCTTCTTCCTCCATGGCCTCTTCCTGTGGTTTGTCCTCGGAACCAGCGGTGCTCCATAGGCGTTCAAGGGGCTACGCAAGTACGCAGGCAAAAAGATGCCATGCCGTGCTTGCGCTGGTGTGTTTGGGGGACAGGAGCCACACTGGGGCAGAGGTCCTGTCTGCTCTGCAGGGGCAGGCCGAGAGGTGGTTGACGCCACGCCAGCTTAAGCCAGGAATGGTGGTTTGCGACAATGGCACCAACCTCCTCTCCGCCCTCCGACAGGGACAACTGACCCATGTGCCCTGTATGGCTCACGTCCTTAACCTGGTGGTGCAGCGGTTCTTGGGCAGGTACCCGGGCTTACAGGATGTCCTGAGGCAGGCCAGGAAAGTCTGTGTGCATTTCCGCAGATCTTATAATGCCAGTGCTCGCCTGGCTGAGCTGCAAAAGGAGTTGAACCTGCCCAAGAACCGCCTTATATGTGACATGCCCACCAGGTGGAACTCAACGTTGGCCATGCTGCAGCGGCTGCACACGCAGCAGAGGGCCATCAATGAGTACCTGTGCGACTACGGCACCAGGACAGGGTCAGGGGAGCTCGGGTTTTTTTCACCACGCCAGTGGGGCATGATCAGGGATGCATGCACTGTCCTGGCACCATTTGAGGAGGCCACGAGGATGGTGAGCAGTGACAGTGCATGCATCAGTGACACTGTACCTCTTGTCCACCTGTTGGAGCACACGCTGCGTGGAATAATGGACAGGGCACTTGAGGCAGAACAGAGGCAGGAAGAGGAGGACTTCCTTGCCTCTCAAGGCCCCCTTTACCCAGACAGTGTTCCTTCTGTCCCACCCATCGCACAGGAAGAGGAGGAGGAGGAGGAGGAGGATTGTGTCAGCATGGAGGTGGAGGCTGGCACTCAGCATCATCAGCAGCAGTCTTTTAGGGATGATTTACAGTCCCAAGAAACCAGTGGACTTGTACGTGGCTGGGAGGAGGTGGCTGCGGATCATGTCGTCCTTAGTGACCCAGAGGACTCCGGACTGAATGCCTCAGCTAACCTACGCTGCATGGCCTCCCTGATCCTGCAAAGTCTGCGGAAGGATCCTCGTATTCTTCGGATCAAGGAGAGGGACCATTACTGGCTGGCCACTCTCCTTGATCCACGGTACAAGGGTAAGGTTGCGGACCTTATCTTACCGTCGCAGAGGGAGCAGAGGATGAGACAACTCCGGGAGGTCTTGCAGAAAGGTCTGTGCAACGCGTTCCCAGAGACTGGGAGGTTACAAACTCCTGGTCCTGGACAACGAGTTGCTGAGGCTTCGGGCAGTCAAAGAAGGAGCGGTGGGGAAGGTGGCCGTCTGACCGATGCGTTCAGACAATTCTTTAGTCCGCAGCCCCAAAGTATGATCGGTTCCAGCAACCATCGCCAGCGTCTGATATACATGGTCCAGGAATACCTAGGGGCAAGGTCAGACTTGGACACCTTCCCCACCGAAAATCCTCTGGCTTACTGGGTCTTGAGGATGGATCACTGGCCAGAGCTTGCACAGTATGCAATTGAGCTACTGGCCTGTCCTGCATCCAGCGTTCTTTCAGAACGCACATTCAGTGCTGCTGGAGGATTTGTCACAGATCACAGGGTGCGCCTGTCCACCGACTCGGTTGATCGACTGACTTTCATCAAGATGAACCAGTCTTGGATCACCACCAGCTACCACACACCTGATGCTGATATAACAGACTAATTGATTTTAAAATGTCACATCCCTTCAAGACTGATGCTGATGCTGAGTGCCTGTGCTGTTATGTTGACTGGCTATCCTCCTCCTCCTCCTCAATGATACGATTAATGATGATAGCTTGGAAGATCATTTTGGTTTATGGGTGACGCCACCAGTGGCTAAGGCCCAATTTTTCAGCCCCTGTTTAACAGGGGCGTGTAATTAAAATTTTGGATGCAATACTTTGCAACAGGCCTCATTGCTGTGCTCCAAGTACAGTATCTGTGAGGGGTTGCAGTGTTGTGCCACCAGTGCCTAAGGCCCAATTTTTCAGCCCCTGTTCAACAGGGGCATGCAATTATAATTATTGATCTAATAATTCACAGCAGGGCCCATTGCTGCGCCCACCAAGAGTAACTGTCAGGCCTTACAGTGTTGTGGCACCAGCACCACCATCACCACCACCACCACCACCAAAGGCCTAATTTTTCAGCCCCTGTTCAACAGGGGCATGCAATTATAATTATTGATCTAATAATTCACAGCAGGGCCCATTGCTGCGCCCACCAAGAGTAACTGTCAGGCCTTACAGTGTTGTGGCACCAGCACCACCATCACCACCACCACCAAAGGCCTAATTTTTCAGCCCCTGTTCAACAGGGGCATGCAATTATAATTATTGAACGAATAATTCACAGCAGGGCCCATTGCTGCGCCCACCAAGAGTAACTGTCAGGCCTTACAGTGTTGTGGCACCAGCACCACCATCAAAGGCCCAATTTTTACTACCACTGATCAACAATTATATGTTATTACAATTCCTGATATAATAGTTGACAGCAGGGCGTTCCAGCACCCACCAAGAATAACTGTGAGTGCTTTCAGTGTTGTGCCAACACCAACACCTAAGGGGCCAATTTCTGCAGAGTATATACGGCAGGTCCCTACTTTCAAACATCCAACTTACAAACGACTACTACTTGCAAACGGAAGAAGACAACAGGAAGTGAGAGGAAATCTACCCCTTGGAAGGAAAATTCTCTCCTGTAAGAATTAATATGGGAGAAAGGTGTCTCCTCTCTACTGATGCTTTATCACCAATCCTTGTTTCAATACAAACACCACATTTCAAAAACAGTTGTCATTGGGACGCAAAGTGAGGTGAAATGTTCTGAACAGGGGCACAGACAGCAAAAAAAATGTGACAGGGGTGATAACCGTTCCCTATGTTTTCCAAAAAGCTAAAAAAAAAGGAATTTGGCATGGAGCTACACTTAAACAATGCAGCTGTTCAAAATTACAAACAGATTCTACATAAGAACAAACCTACAGTCCCTGTCTTGTATGCACCGCCTGTATACGGCTGTTCAGAGTATATAGGGCCTTTTTTATTTTGTGTGCGGGGTTCCCCTTAATATCCATACAAGACCCAAAGGGGCTGGTAATGGGCTGGGGTAGGGGGGGGGTTGATGGGGTAGCTATGCCATTTTTCCTAAAGATTTTCATCCATATTACCGGGACCAGACATTGCATTAAAGCCGCAAGCAGTTTTAAATGGCTTTTTTTCCTTTAGAAATGTAATTTTGTGCAGGGACAGTTCTAAACACGGGAAACACGTGGCACTTCACAGGCATAATTTAGACACCCCCCAGGTACAATATTTAAAGGAATATTTGACTTTTTTTTTTTTCACTTTATGCATCATTAAAATGACTGCTCCCGGGAAACGTCCGTTTTTAAAACTTCTTTTTGCATTGATACATGTCCCCTGGTGCAGAACCCGGGTTCCCAAACTCTGTTTCGGACAATAACATGGATAATAGTCGTTATAATTAGCACTTTAGAATCCGAACGTTCGCATCCATTGTATTTAATAGGGTTCTAATGTTCGTGCGAACTTTCGGTCCGTTCGCGGGTTCTGGTGCGAACCGAACCCGGGGGTGTTCGGCTCATCACTAATCCCCTCCAAGAGCTTGCATACTGTTGATGTTAGGCTAACTGGTCTGTAATTCCCAGGGATGTATTTTGGCCCTTTTTTAAATATTAGTGCTACATTGGCTTTTCTCCAATCAGCCGGTACTATTCCAGTCAGTAGACTATCAGTAAAAATTAAGAACAATGGTCTGGCAATTACTTGACTGAGTTCCCTAACTACCCTCGGGTGCAAGCCACCTGGTCCCGGTGATTTATTAATACGTTTCCCAAGTCTATTTCTAATTCTATCCTCTGTTAGCCATGAGGGTGCTTCCTGTGATGTGTCATGAGGACAAACACTGCAGTTTTGGTTACTGAAGACCCCCGATTCCCTCAAAACTTCCCACATGAACATTAATGGCATCCCAGTTTTAGTCCGTAGGGTTCAATATTGAGTTGGCCCATCCTTTGCAGCCATAACAGCTTCAACTCTTCTAGGAATGCTGTCTACAAGGTTTAGGAGTGTGTCTATGGGAATGTTTGACCATTCTTCCACAAGCGCATTAGTGAGGTCAGACACTGATGTTGGACGAGAAGGCCTGGATCGCAGTCTCCACTCTAATGTGAAGGCCAGTCAAGTTCCTCCACCCCAAACTCGCTCACCCATGTCTATATGGACCTTGTTTTGTGCACTAGTCCAAATCATTTGGTGGAGGGGGGATTATGGTGTGGGGTTGTTTTTCAGGGGTTGGGCTTGGCCCCTTAGTTCCAGTGAAGGGAATTCTTAAGGCGTCAGCATACCAAGACATTGTGGGCAATTTCATGCTCCCAACTTTGTGAGAACAATTTGGGGATGGCCCCTTCTTGTTCCAACATGACTGCGCACCAGTGCACAAGCAAGGTCCATAAAGACATGGACTTAGCAAGGGTGGTGGGAAATTAACTTCAAGTGCAAAAATTCACATTATAATAGTAACTAAAACATATAAAATTAAGTGTAACAATCTAAAAAAAATTAATTCCAAAGTGCTATAATGGTGTGAACCTCCCAACTAAAAAATTGTTACACGTGAAGTTAATTTGTATTGCAATTATCCGTAAAGGGGTTTCCACCATAACGTTTTTAGAAATGCCATTACCTCCAAACACCGCGTATGCCCAAGTGTTCCCCAAGGGAACATACTCTCTCATTCGCCACCAATCACTCTATTTTCCCATCCTTTGTGATATTTTTGGGCTATTTGTATTTTTCTTTTAAGTAGGTCATTTCTCTTTACTGCCAAGTTAAGGAGGTCCTGAGGAAGCGGATAGTTGTGAAACACGTCAATCTCTTGGACCACATAGCAAAGATAAGTTGTCACAGTCTATTGATATGGCCTATACCGCATATAAGAATATCTTTTCTATGTTTTTAAAAAAAAATATGAAATTTTGTAATAAAAATTATATGTATTATAGGTTTTGTGTGGTACCAGTAAAGTCCAAAATAAAATGTTTTTTTTTTTTGCATTTGTATGTCAAACTTACTAAATAACTGTTAGGTCTGGATGTGACAAAATGATATCCACAGCTGAGTGCACCCATTTTTTCTGTTAATATCACATAAATGTTTTATCTGATTTTAAAGAAGACCTTAAAACGGATTTGTCTGTGGTGAACACAGAAGAGCAATCTTCTTTATCAAAGCTGAGCTGTTACTGTTTGTCAAATTATCTTACAAAAAGTGATTGTGGTTTATGATTTCTAAATTTAATGGAAAAACACAGTGAATCTCCAATTTCTTGAGAAAGTAAAAGTGTGAAACGTCTACAAATCTGTACGATTAGTGTGTTCTTAGAGTAGCTTTTAAAGTGAAACAAATATTTAGGAGTCCTAAATAGTGAGTGACAATAAGATGTTGGACTCTCTCTCGCCATTCTGTCACCCCCTCTGACATCTTCTGTCAAATTTCTTCTGGTGTGGATTTTTTAGTTGTCATGATTGGTTGGTCAGGGATTATGTAACTCTGGTGCATGTGCAGTAGAATTACTGTCCCATTATCCACAGCATACCAAGATTGTAAATTGAATTATGCAAGTGTAGTACCCTCTAGTGATAACTAGAAGTGCAGGCAAACCTTAATTGGGTCAGGGCTTATTAGAGGTCAGGGTTGGGTGACATATTATGGCAGGTCTCTGATGCCTCCCCCTGGTCTAGAAGGTTGGAAAATCTTTTAGAACTAGAGGGTGAGGGTTAGGAGGAGCTGCCTTGAATATTTATGAGGCCTTAGCCAGTCCCCAGTAGTGGGCTGGAAGGGGACTGAGTTCACCTCATAAATATACATGGGCCATGCCAGCAGGGAGTGGAAGATGGAGATACAGTGTTCAGGAGGCTTTTCGTGGCCCTCAGGGTTACCCCCTAGTCTGGGGGTTGTCCTGCCTTGGGCCTGGGCTCAGGTCCTGGAAGGATCCTGCCATAAACACAAACGAATGAGGCTTACCTGGAGGCACAGGCGCACAGAGTGAGTAGATCAAAACTGTTGGGGACTAACAAATGGGGGAGACTGCCACATGTAGCCAGTCTCCCTTGAAGACAGCAGTGTGCTTAAGTCTTAAACTCTTCCCTGAGAGATCTCCTGAGAGTCAGCTGGGTGGGCTGGTGAAGAGTCAGCTGGGTGGGCTAGTGAGGAGGCAGCCAGGAGGGCTGGTGAAGAGGCAGCTGCAGCCAGGTGGGCTGGCAGGGCATGAAGAGGTGGTGCTGGGAACAGTGACCACAGAGCAAGTAGAAGGGAAAGTTACTTGTTGTGTCACTCCACAATTCTACGAGTTAAGCCCTGTACACACAATCGGTTTTACCGATGAAAACAGTCCGATGGACTATTTTCATCCGACAAACCGATCGTGTATGGGACCCATCAGTCTTTTTTCCATCGGTTTTAAAAAATAGAACATGTTTTAAATTTTTCCGATGGATCAAAAACCGATAGCAAATTCCGATCGTCTATGGGCAAGTCCATCGGATAAAAAACCCACGCATGCTCAGAATCAAGTCGACGCATGCTCAGAAGCATTGAACTTCATTTTTCTAGGCTCAATGGAGTGTTTTACGTCACGTTTGGAACGGTCGGTTTTTTGACTGATGGTGTGTAGGCAAGTCTGATGGAAGTCAGCTTCATCGGATTTCCGATGGACAAAACCATCGGATTAGAATCCATAGGATATCCGATCGTGTGTACGAGGCTTGATTCTAATTTATTATCGCTGTTTTCTAGCTGGTCTAAAACCACTTTTGACATAAAGGGACACTTTTTGGTTGCTATGGACAATCTCCAAATTCCAGGCAGAAAGAACAGTTTTTATTATATAAAAGTGCATGCAGGACACTGGACAGACCACTAGGGACAATAGGGATGTGTAATTATTTTATACAGTACTGTAATCAGTAAGATTACAATGTACTGTATGTGTACTGTGTTTTAACTTTTTTGAATTTGGTGCCGATCTCCGTCCCCGTGCGTCGTATAGTCGCAAGGAACGGAGCTTGGCGGCACCCGGCACTGTGTGAATCAAGCAAGGAGACAGCTCGATCACACAGCGGGGAGGCAGCGCAGGATCCAGGAACAAGGTAAGTAACTCTGCCTGGATTACTGCGATGCAATCCCGAGTTTGGCTCGGGGTTACCGCTTTTGGTGCTGAAATTTCACCTCTGGAATACCGCCAGGGAGGTTAAAGTTGAATGTATGTTCTTTTGTTAAAGAACATTAATTGTTATCAAACTGTTATGGGTAAAGTTCCACTTTAGCCATTAACCAGAAAGTACGAAAAAAAACTCCCCATCGCAGTTGGAGACACAAATAACAACTTGACAGAATGGATAACTCTTCCAAATTTTTTTATTTAATAATTTAAAAAAAATAGCTGGAGTTAGGCTTTAACTCTCTATATAAATATAAAAGGACACAATTAATAATGAATATCATTTTTTTGTATATTCAGATTAATTAGCAATATTCCCAGAATGGTTTTACAAGAATCGTTGACTCTCTATAGGCCCTGAAGAAGGTGAGGTGCAGAACCTAAAGTCCCCCCTGGTATTCACCAGCACAAGGGGTAATGACATTTGCTATGGGTTGGCTTCCAGGTTGTAGCCCTTTATAACACTTGGACAAGCAACATCTTGCAAAAATGAGACACAGTACAGAATCAGAATGCAAGATAGTGGTCAAAGAAAGGCAAGCGGTCAGGGCAGGGAGCAAACAAATTTATAGACAGAAGTCAGGGCAGGGCAGACAGAAAGTGTGGTCAGGTAAGGTAAGCCTAAATATCAATGGGAAATGGAAATGAAAACATGGAGCAAGGTCCCAGGAACAAAAAACACTGTGAACCCCAAGGAATCTTCTGAAACTCCTTACATAGGATCTGTTTATCAGCTGAGTTATATTAACCACTTCCCTACCCAGCCATAGTCAAATGACGTCCACAGATGGGACCTCCCATCCTGGGTGGACATCATATGACGTCCTGGGTTTGAGGGGGATATCTGAATGATGCCTGCAGCTAGAGGCATCATTCAGATATCCTTCTGTTCTGCCGGCGATTCTGTGCACCATAAGAATGATCATAGCGGCGGTTCCGCCGCTGGATCGTTCTTATAGGCGGCGGGAGGGGACATCCCCCCCTCCCACCGCTATCCAGTGCTTCTCCGGGCTCTCCCGTGCCATCGGGGGCCCAGAGAATGAATCGTCCGGCGCACGATAGGAAGCATAGAGATGACTGATGACCAGATGGTCACCAGTCATCTCTATGACCGTCGGAGGCCCAGGCACGATGTGATGACATCACGCCCGGTTCCTCAGATGTAAACAAAGCCGCCGTTGTGGCTAGTAAACATGAGATCAGTGAAATTTTTTTCACGATCTTATGCTTTCCAGCCTGGAGGAGAGATGTGGGGTCTTATTGACCCCGCATCTCTCAATAAAGAGGACCTGTCACACACATTCCTATTACAAGGGATGTTTACATTCCTTGTAATAGGAATAAAAGTGATCCAAAAAAAAAATGTAAAATAAGTGTAAACATAAAAAAAAAATATGTAAAATAAAAATAAATAAAAATAAATAAATAATTAAAACGCCCCTGTCCCCGGTAGCTCGCAATCAGAAGCGAACGCACACGTAAGTCCCGCCCACATATGTAAACGCCGTACAAACCACATATGTGAGGGAAGGCCGCGTGCGTTAGAGCGCGTGCAACAATTCTAGCACTAGACCCCCTCTGTAACTCTAACCTGGTAACCTGTAAAAAATTTGAAAGCGTCGCCTATGGAGATTTTTAAGTACCGAAGTTTGGTGCCATTCCATGAGTGTGCGCAATTTTAAAGCGTGACATGTTAGGTATCTATTTACTCAGCGTAACATCATCTTTCATATTTTCCCCAAAAATTAGGCTAACTTTACTGTTTTGTTATTTTTTAATTCATGAAACCATTTTCTTCCCCAAAAAAGGCGTTTGAAAAATTATTGCACAAATATGCTCTAGTGGTCTAAGGTCCTGATGTCATCAACACAAATGCAAGGCATGATAATGCATTGAATGTGATCTTTCCAAGGTGTAGTCCACTACTGGAGCATGGAGGAATGCCATCTGCTAGGGGAGGGTAGGATCAGGTAAGGTAAAGTGCTTCTCATCTCCCCACTAGACTAAACAAGCAGTGCCAGTTACTGGCACAGCCCCACGGGATAGACTAATTTTCAAATTTCCCGTTTTTTATTCCAAATTGGGTTTTAAATACACAGAAAATATTTTACTGTATATACTCGAGTATATATATAAGCCGACCCGAATATAAGCCGAGGCACCTAATTTTACCACAAAAAAATTGGAAAACGTATTGACTCGAGTATAAGCCTAGGGTGTCCATCTGCATGCCTCACTGTGACTCACTTTGCCTCACTGTGTCCATGTGCATGCCTCACTGTGCCTCACTGTGTCCATGTGCATGCCTCACTGTGGCTCACTGTGTTCATGCCTCACTGTGCCTTACTGGGCCTGTGCCTCTCTGTGTCCATGCCTCACTGTGCCCATACCTCACTGTCACTGTGCCCATGCCTCACTATGCCCAATCTCCCTACCTGATCTCCTGCGCTGTGTGACTAGACAGACGTTTAACATGGGAGTCTATGGAAGGGGTGCCCGGCTTTGAAAAATCTGTGCTCCCCGGCCAAAGGTCCCCTGGACAACAAATTTTACACACTTGTAGATGAAGAGTGGGGCTACATGTGTGCCAAGTTTGGCCGGAATCAGGCACACAAAGGTGAATATGGACATAGACTCGTGTATAAGCCGAGGGGGGCATTTTCAGCACAAAGAAATGTGTTTAAAAACTCGGCTTATAGCCTTATGGATCAATATGTTTTCACAACCAATGTCATTGTTTCTAATTAGAGACCAGCGGCGGTGCGTCCATAGTGGGCGCAGGAGCGCCGCCCCCCCTCTCCCCTGCACCGTCAACAATACATACATTCATGCATTGCATTGCATGAATGTATGTATTGGCGCCGGCGCCGCTACCGCCCACTATTCAGATGGCCGGCCCCTTGGCCAGCGCCGGCCGTCTGAATAACAGCAGTTGGTTGGCTTTTGGAAGTGTCTATTAGAGCCAGCAGCTCTGATAGGCTTCCAGATTACAGCCTGTGGGCTGTAATCAGCTTCCAAATAGTTAACCAAGGGACGCACGGGCTGTGCGTTCCTTGGTTAACACGGACACGCGTCTCAGCCAGTCAGGTTCACCGGGTAATCTGATTGGCTGAAGCGACATCGAGGGCGGGAGAAGACATCGAGGACGGAAGAAGACATGAGGGAGCGTGGAGGAGGACGGCGCTGATCCGAGGAAGGTAAGTGCAGGGCTGGGGGGAAACTGGCTGCATTTGGGGGGAAACTGGCTGCATTTGGGGGGAAACTGGTGGCGTTTGGGGGGAAACTGGTGGCGTTTGGGCACAGTGGCTGTGTTTAACGGGCACAGTGGCGGCAATTGATGTTTTTTTTTTTCAGTTTGTTTGCGCCCCCCCCCCCCCCAAAAAAAATTTTGAGCACCAGCCGCCACTGTTAGAAACATATGTGAAGCTTTAGGATAAGAACTAAATGGGGACGATTTACTTAACCACTTGACCTCCAGAAGATTTACCCCCCTTCATGACCAGGCCATTTTTTGACATACGGCACTGTGTTATTTTAACTGACAATTGCTTGGTCGTGCGACACTGTACCCAAATAAAATGTATGTCCTATTTTTCCCAGAAATAGAGCTTTATTTGGGCTGGTCTGTAAGTAAGCTTGTTTTTTTTCCTTGGATATATTCTTGGCCTTGTTTGTATTTGATTACCTCCTGTGTTTTTTTATTTTTTGCGCTGTAAACAAAAAAAAAAGAAAAAAAATTAAAAAACAAAAAGCAATATTTTTTACTTTCTGCTCTAAAACACATCCAATAAAAAAAAATTCAAAATCGAATTTCTTCATAAATTTAGGCCAATAAAATATTACATAATAATAAAAAAAGAGGGTTTTATTGGGACTTTATAAAAGGTAATGGCACAATCATTAACCTCTACCCCGATATTTGTATATTTAAAAAAAGAGCAAGGGGAGCGGGACTTTACATGAAGTATGTGAGGGACAAGAATAATAGTAATTGACATATCTATGGTATATGGTATATAGTATATATTATATTCTATTTAGTAATTAATTCATAAGTAGCTATATTCTATTGTTCAATAAAACTCATATATATATATATATATATATATACACACATATGGATAGATATCTGCATAATTAAAAATTGCTCTAATCCCCAAACATTGGGAGGGATGAGAGAGTATACAAAAATATAAATAAACAGATTTATTGTACATAGATAATACATAATTCAAGGCAGTTCATACAATGGGATAATCATAGTGGAGTCCACAATGTATAGGCAGAAAACGGTGGGTGCAATATGGAAAATATTAATAGGACAAATAATTGAAGCACGAAATCTGTTGGCTCTACGCGTTTCACTACTTATTGTTGCTCATCAGGAGCATGCGTGTACTGTGTCTCTGCAATGACATAGAAGCATTTCAAGTTGGACCAGTGCATTCACACATTAAAAACAAAAACGAGGGATCAAAGTCCCAGCTGATACTTACAGGGTATCCATGTACTGATGGCATGGCAGTCAGGCTGTGCGAGGACGGTTCCCCCCGGGGACTGAGACGGAGTGCCCCATGGCAGACAACCTCAACAGGCCCCACCCAGGACAGGAAGTCCCACTTAAAACCAAGCACCCACTCCCCCCCCAAAAAAATGACATGCCAAATGTGGCATGTAAGGGGGCGAGGAGTGCTTAAAGCGGAAGTTCCACTTTTGGGTGGAACTCCGCTTTAATGGACTGGGAGTTCTCTTAAAGACTTAATTGCAGTTAGTCAGAGAGTCTGCCAAAGGAAGAAATTTAGTACTGGGCCACAGTCTTTGAAGTGGGCGTCCTAGAAAGTGCAAAGTCCTTAACACTTCCCACCTGCCCGGCATCTCTTTAAATAAATGACTACCCAGTGGTGGGAAGGATCGTGATCATGTGGCCACTGTGATTGACTGTCACTGTGGTCACGTGATCAGGAGCCAGTCCTACAGGCTACCAATCCTTAGTGGGGACTGAGAGCTGTCTTTGGGAGTGCACCAGAAGTGTGCTGCACAAATGAGTTAAGTGGGTGGCAACAGGTTAAACATTTCACAAAGAACTTTAGTGTGACAGCTATGGATCTGAAGGCATCTTATGCATTTAACAGCATCTAGGTAAATGAGTCTAGCACATGTTAAAAACACTGATAAGAGTGGTTTCCATGAGAAGCTATTATAGAAGAAAACAAAAATTTGCCCCACAAATATTGTTGTTCATTTTAAATTACCTTTGTTGATTTTTCTTTTAATAAGTTCTGCCCACTAGGTCTTAAACTTACCTTTACTCCTGATTTGGCAATCTTAACTGTGCGGGCCTGCTTGAAACTGTATAGCCTTCCTTACAAAATCACATTTGTACATTGCAAGCAACTAATATGAATATGGCTTTCCCATAGGAGGTAATGGGGCCATGGCACTTGTGACAGACCACCATACATGGGCTCATCAGCTGATTTCCTGGCCTGTCCTGAAGTACGCTGATCTCTGGCTCCCTGACATCCTGGCTTGTCTGACTATCTGTTCCGGTTACATAACTCTGGCTATGATTTGACTATGTTGCTCTGTTTACCTTTTACTATTATTATTATTAAACAAGTGTAATATTAACTGCACTTCTGTCTGATTCATGGTTTCTGACAGTAGGTGAAGGCCATGGATTCAGAAGATGCAGTCAAACCTCTTGTTGGTAATATTTTTTCAAGGTTGGATGAACAGGATCTCCATATGGATCAGTTTGCTTTAGCGTTACAGACGCTCCTGAATCGTACGGCTCACCTGGAATTTCCCAGGTGCCGGAATAATTGAAGCACTAACACCAGTCATTGTTTGCGAAAAAACACCTACCCCCCCCCGCGCGTCGCACCATAACCCCCCCCCCCCCCCTCCCCGGGCCTTGGCACAAATTTCTTGCACACAGCCAGTCCCCTGTGCCAAAAAGGATGGGGACCGCTGCTGTAGGGGACAGACCTTAGGTGGCATTGTTTCGTCCCCAGTTACCCTGAAGGATAAACCCCTGGTTCTGGTTACCCTTTCTTGGTCTGAGTCGTCCGTCGAGATACAGGCTCTAATCAACTCTGGGGCTGCAGGCCTGTTCATTGATGCTGACTTTGTATCTGAGCACTCGATTCCGCTGCAGCTTCTTGCCACTCCACTTGCCATTGAGGCTCTTGACAGGAGACCTTTACAGCCTGCCCATGTGACTCATGAGACTGTTCTGTTGACTCATTAGACTGTTCCGTTGTCCATGGCCATAGGGGCTCTTCACCATGAGATTATCAAATTTATTTCCTCACCTAAATATCCGCTGGTTATTGGTTATCCTCGGTTACAGAGGCACAACCCCTCTTTTGATTGGCTTTGTCCTGAGGTTCTCTCCTGGTCGCCACAATGCAGCAAGACATGTTTCCAGAATGTGGTCCTATGCACCTCTTCACTCTCCTTCCTGCCGGAGGAGTACCGGCCTCAGAGTCGGTCTCAGAGGATAAGGCCATGGAGGAGTATGTTGCAGACGCACTTTTGAGGATTCATCCGGAAGTCCTCATCTCCTGCTGGTGCTGGTTTCTTCTTTGTGAAGAAGAAGAGTGGTGAACTGAGACCTTGTATTGATTATAGGGGTCTCAATCGTTTCCCTGATTAAGAATGCTTATCCAATTCCGTTGATTACGGAGTTATTTGACCGCCTCAAGGGAGCAACAGTTTTCACAAAGCTGGATTTGAGAGGAGCATACAATCTTGTGAGGATCAAGGAGGGCGTTGAATCGAAAACTGCGTTTAATACCAGAACAGACCATTATGAGTACCTCGTAATGCCATTTGGTCTTTGCAACGCTCCAGCAGTTTTCCAGGAATTTATCAGCGATGTCCTTTGAGATTTGTTGCAGCTATGTGTGGTGGTTTATCTTGACGATATCCTCATTTTTTCCAAGTCCCTAGAGATCCACCACACAGATGTCTGTCGTGTGCTTCAGAAGCTGAGAGAGAGAACAATCTCTATTGTAAATTGGAGAAGTGCGAGCTCCATCGTGAATAGGTTAAATTCCTGGGTTATGTGATTTCCACTGCCGGTTTTTCGATGGACCCAGAAAAACTTTTAGAAGTCCTACAGTGGCCCCTGACCCGTGTGTATATGGCCTCTGAAACAATTTCTTGGCTTTGCCAATTATTATCAAAAGTTTATTCGTAACTTCTCATCTCTGGTCAAGCCCCTGACTGATATGACCAGAAAGGACGGTAACCCACAGAGTTGGTCTCCGGAGTCCATTAAGACCTTTGAGAGTCTCAAGGCTGCCTTTGTTTCTGCTCCTGTGTTGGCACATCCTGATCCTACATTACCCTTCATCCTTGAGGTTGATGCTTCTGAGACTGGAGTTGGCACCCTTGTAGTGAAGTAGTATACTGGTTAGATAATTAATCTTTAGGTATTATTATGATGATGTGAGTAATTTTCCAGCAGAAACCGATTCTTCCAGGGAGATGCACTTTATTGACTTCCAACACAGAAAAAAGTCTTGCAACAGATGACAAAATCCAATATAACTCAGAGTCCCATTTTTCCCAAATCTGTGCCTTCATAATCATAGAGAATGAATAGACTAAACGCCAGGTTATATCTCCTATACATTGAATGGCTGAGCAATTTGATTGGCGGTTTCCATTAGGCCTTTGATCTGCTTCTGTCTTTCAGAGTGACAGACAATGACCCCTAGCCGTAAACAGCTGCAGTCATAAACTGCCCTAATTTGCATTCTTGCATATTAACATTAACATAGTGACTCTGGGCTATCTGTCCCCTTTGATATGTGGAGTAAATCTTGTTTGGCCAATATCCCCTTTGGTCAACAAACACCCTTTTGATGTGTAAAATGGATTTGTCCTGGAATGCCTGTATGTGACACAAATATACTGTGCCATACGTATAACACAATATATAAAATACATAAACATATACAGTATATTAATATTACAAAACCCTTCTATCTCAACGTCCTACCTCTGAGAGCGCTTTGCCTCCTTGTGGCTACTTTTCCAAAAACTTGTCACCTGCGTGTAGGTAGCCTCCTCACATACAGTTAACTGTGACAGGGCAGTCTTGCTGGCTGAGAGGAGAAGTGGGACTACAATTGTATCATACTTACTTACTTCCTTATGCAGAAATGTCATTTTAAATTCAGAATGTGTTTGTGTTTTCCTGCTGTTTCGTTAAATCCTGTTGAGGATGTAACTTCTCTGAATTTGTCTCCAGCAGCCATCTTGGAGAAGCCTCATGTTCTGATTGGTAGTTATCTCGAGATTTTGTCCACCATTTTCTGTTAGCTTCCATTTAAAAGGGGGCCCAGCCACCATTTTGAGGAGACATGTGTGTGAAACGAGTGAGGAAAAGGTATACTGCCTGTGAGGGAAAGCTTGGCCTTACCCAGGGAGAGTGTTCCAGCCTGTAGGGACAGAACAGGGTTCCTCAGGAGTCCTGCCTATCAGCTCTGCTGCTGTGCTTGTGATAGAAGCTCATCTAAGACAGTGTATCTTCATGTTAAATCATCTCTGCTGCATCTGTGGAACCTGCTTATGAACAGCAGCCTATGGCAAGTAATCAAAATGTGCCTTGTATACCACTGATGTGCCTGAAGAGAGGAATAAATAACACACAGTGCCAGTTTACTGAGCTGCATTCTGAATCTTTGGTGAATGGATTGTGAATCTGTGCCTTATATGCTAACAAGAGAACTGTTTACTCCACTTTTGGTTATCTGGCAATTAAAGTTACTTAATTTACAATACCATGCAGTGTGTTTCCCTCTATAATACAGCCATGCTAATTTCCCCGCTTACATGGTGAATGCAATTACGAGATTAGGGACAGAGAGTTGTTAGCGATCATTTTAGCCCTTAAAGAATGGAGGCATCTCCTCGACGTTACCACTGCGCTGGTTCTCATTCTTACTGACTATAAGAATCTCATTCATGTCTAAGGCTAAATGCCTCTCTCCCAGAAGGGCATGATGGGCTCTTTTCTTGTGAAGTTTCAATTACATTGTCTCATTCTTACCCGGTACTAAGAATGTAAGGGCTGATGCTTTGTCGTGACAATTTTCCTCCACTTCCAAGATGGAATTGGTTCCTGTTCCTGTGATTCCTCCTGATCGTATTCTGGCTAGGGTTCACACCAGTCTCACTTCTCCTTTGGGTGACAAAATTCTTGCCGCTAAGGTCCATGCTCCTCCTGAGAAACCTTGTAACCGCTGCTTTGTCCCTGAGAGTCTCCGTTTTGCCGTGCTCCAGAATTACCATTCTTCCAAGGCTGCTGGCCACCCTGGGAAGAATCAACTCTGGGCCATTTCCCAACAATTCAGGTGGCCTAGTCTACGTGCTCATGTAGCCGCCTTTGTAGCTGCTTGTTCCGTGTGTGCTCAGAGTAAGACCCCACGACACCTTCCAGTGGGCCTCCTACAACCCATACCCAATGGAGAGAGGCCTTGGACCCACCTGTCCATGGATTTCATTGTGGAGTTACCCAACTCTCAGGGCAGCACAGTTATGGTTATGGTAGTTAACTGGTTTCGAAGATGTCTCATTGTATTCCACTTAAGAAGTTGCCCACATCAAGGAACTGGCTTCCTCGGGAGATCTTTCACTTACATGGGCTTTCACTTACAGGTGATCGTTGCGGGCAGGGGTAGTCAGTTTGTGTCCCAATATTGGCAAGCCTTTTGTGCACAGTTGGGAATTCAGCTTTCTTTCTCCTCTGCGTATCACCCGCAGTCTAATGGGGCCAGAACGAGCCAACCAGTCCTTGGAGCAGTTTCTACGTTGCTTTATTTCTGATCATCATAACAACTGGTCAGACCTTTTACCTTGGGCGCAGTTTGCTCACAATAGTGCCTTGAATTCTGCTTCTCTATTGTCATTTCTTCAGTGTTGTCACGAAAAGATAACAAAAATTTAATATTTACAAAAATGTGAGGGGTGTATTCACTTTTGTGAGATACTGTATATGTAATATCCCATCCCCATTGTGTTTAGCTAGTTAGTGGGCATGGAGGAGGAGGGAGGGAGTGGGCTATCATTTACCAATGTGTATATTCAAAACAATAAGCTGCGCACATAACAAAATTAATAACTCTATGATGTATATACATACAAATGAGGATGTGACCTCTCTCTATGCAGTGATACGTGAAAAAAACAAATGTGGGAAAACGTGAATATTCCAACTCAAGGAAACAATAAAGTGACCTGATAAGTGCTTATATTCCAAAGTCTCTTTCAGATATCAAAAAATATGAAAAATTGATTGAACTTTCCTCCCATCTAATATTGTCACCATATAATTCCTAGTGGAAATGCAGAATGGATTGTATAAAGCCACATGTGTGGCTCTATAAATCACATGGGCTGCTCAGATGTGATAGGGAGGAAATGCTCAGCGTAAAAAACTCACTGAAAACTGAGTATGTGCAGAGTTGCCACTACAGCTCCAAAATCCCTAGTGGAATTGGGGACATGAACAGATGTGGCGATAGAGAGCAGCAGGAGCAACCAGGTTTTTCCCAGAATATAGAAAATGAACCTCATAGTGACTGAGTGAGAATGAACAGCATGTAATACACCATTTATAGATATTTTTTTATGATGTGGGTTTAGTGACACTTTAAGAAAAAGTGGCAACAAATAATGTTAACTTTCAAAACCTACCTTCACAATAGTGTTTGAGGGGTAAAAAACACCTAGTTCAGTTGCGCCTGCACTGCCTTCAACAGCTACCCCCTTTAGCTGCAGAGGAAATGGCAATGGGTGTCAACAACAATGCTTTGCTTCACGGCTGTGGCAGGAATTATTCCCCCTGTCGCTTTCGGTGGGCTGATCTGCAAGTACCCCGCGGCTGGGAGTCTGTTGTCGTTCAACAGAACAAGCTGTTCTGTTGAGACAAACCATTTACCACTGACAGGGGTGCTTACAATGATCAGCTTTTATTTATGTATATAAAATCCCTATCTTAAAGGAAACAACACTTTTGCTGCAAATGCTTATAAATTGTTAGCTAGAGTATGGCTTCAGTTTGTTAGTGTACTGACAATGTTGCTGTCCAAAGGTGTCTCTGTTGCTCCTTTATGAAGATTGGGAGCACTGTAATACAGGAGGTGTGTTACTGGCCAGATCCCCAGGTGAAAGCCAGAAAAAGAAGACAAATACAGCCACCACATATAATAATTGATAAGCTGCAATATAGTAAAATTTTGGTTTTGGGTTTAATACCGCTTTAACCTTCATTATACCATCAAGACCTACATGTCTTTTTTTTTTTTATCAATGGGAAGTGTTGTGATCATACTTTATTGAAGTTCTTGTACTAAGTCAAAATTAAATCTTCCTGGCTAGAGCACAGATTCAGCACCTATTCTAATGGCCCGTACACATGATCCGAAAATCGTACGGAAAATACCACTTTAGAAGCGATAATTTAAAAGTTAGAACAGAGCTTTCGATAGCTAATCATGACAGTTCATCCGATATTATCCGATCGGACAAGCGCAAACATTTTCCTCGTATGATACCAGATCGTACGATTTTCGTTTTCTCAGTATACTTGTCATCTGAAAAGACAATACAAATATAACACGTGACATCACTTCTGATTTTTTTTTTCTGTCGTACGAGAATTTTCGCGACTTTAGTAACCTATTAAATTTCTACTTGCGACTAGTAAGTGGAAAAAAGTCGTACGATCTGTTGTCTGATTTTCGGATCGTGTGTTTGGGGCATTAGTCAAAGATGTGAAAAAATGAGCAAAAGTCTATCCCACGCCAAGCCTCTTTGACATTTCCATGAATATACACTTATATATGCTTCAGTAGCTTGAAAACATCCTAACTTTCAATATGATACTCCTTCTCTAGGCACCAGCTCCTTGAAATTCATAAAAGATAACAGGAGCCCTCTAAATCAGGGGTCTCAAACTGGTGGCCCTCCAGCTGTTGCAGAACTACAATTCCCATGAGGCATTGCAAGGCTAAACAGTTACAAGCATAACTCCCATAGGCAGAGGCATGATGGGACTTGTAGTTCCGCAACAGCTGGAGGGCCGCAGGTTTGAGACCCCTGCTCTAAATACTTGCACTGTCATGTGACCATCTGATTGAAAGGATACATGGAGTAGCAGTTTCTGCAGAGAAGGCACATTTTTCTGAACTGCTTTTACCCTCAATCATTTTCAAGTAATGGTTTGGACTGGGTAATCAGGCTGGATTTGATGGCTGGTCTGATTTAATTGTAAACAATTACATAAATTACTTGGATAATCCATTGTAAAACTATGCTATTGTGATCTGCATATTAAAGTAGATGAAACCTTACCTTATTTTACTTAAAGGGGTTGTAAAGGCTCATTTTTTTATTTTCTAAATAGTGCATTGTTGGTTCACTTACCTTTTCCTTTGATTTACCTTCTAAATTTTTATTTTATTTTTTTTCTTTGTCTGAATTTCTCACTTCCTGTTCCTCCTCAGTAAGCTGTTCAGTAAGCTGTTCTGGCTGACTCCACACCACTCGGATGATGGTGTGAAGTTTAGTGAGAAGAAAAAGGAAGTGAGAAATTCAGACAAAGAAAAAAAACATTTAGAAGGTAAATCAAAGGAAAAGGTAAGTGAACCAACAATGCACGAGCTTAAAGGAACCTATTTAGAAAATAAAAAACAAACCTTTACAACCCCTTTAAGCACAGCGTAACATAAAATAAAATATTAATAATAACTCCTGTGCTCTAAAGTGATCTGATCCGTGTATTATTTAATTGGTTGCTGTTACCACCACTTGTGTTCACACAAAAACAATAACAATAAATCATAATTTAGTAACATAAAATAAGTTCGTTTTTTTTTTTTTTTTAAATGCTTTTTTTCTTACATTTTTATTCACCCAAGACGTATGCCGGTGTCTTTGCCAGGTAGAAAAACACTGAAAATTTTACAAACTATAACAAAAAAAGAACGTGACTGCACAATTTTCTCACCTCTATAATAAAAACTCAATATAGCTGACATTACTGCTGTTCATTGCACCATCTAGTGGTAAAATGAATTATTGAAACTCAAATCACTAAAGCTAGTTTGATAACCATAATCAAAATACATATTTCAGGCCTCAGATACACTAGGTGTTTGCCCAGCTCATCTGAACACTTTTTCTCCTGAACAAGAAAAGCAGCGTTAAAAAAAAGTACATTAAGACACGTTTTGCAGGCACGTCAGGCGTTTTGACGTACATTTGTTTTATTAGTCAGAATATAAATTTATTCTGGCCATTGAAATTAATAAATGTTTAAGCACTAAACGTGCCTAGCGCTTAAGCGCTTTTAAATGTGTTCACATGCATTTATGCATGTTCAGTTTTTTTTCTGCTGGAATGCTCCTCGCTTGAATGTGCAAGTGATGAGCTTTTTCTGCCTCTAAGGCCCCTTTTACACTGGGGCGTTTTTCATGCGGTTTAGCGCTAATATTAGCGCTATTATACCGCATGAAAAATTCGTGCCTGTAGCCTTCAATGTGAAAGCCCGAAGGCTTTCACACTGAAGCGGTGCGCTAGCAGGACCGCTCCAAAAGTCCTGCTAACCGCTTCTTTACAGCAGTGAAGGAGCGGTGTGTTCACTGCTCCTTTACCGCGGCTGCCCATTGAAATCAATGGGACACCGCGGTATTAACCCTTTTTCGGCCGCTAGCGGGGGTTAAATTCACCCCCCTAGCGGCCGCATACCGCGGTAAGAACGACGGTATAACAGCGCTGAAAATCGCGCTGCTATACCGCCACCGCACCTGCCCGCCCCAGTGTGAAAGGGGCCTTAAACACCCGTGAATGCCTATGTGAGCAAGGGTACATATACTAACATAGAGGGGTATTTAGAAGCATAAAAAAAAGACGTTAGGGAATAAAATGGCGGTCATTGCAACTTTTTATCTTGCACGGTATTTGCGCAATAATTTTTTAAAAAGCTGAAACCGGCGTTTAGAAACGCCCATTTTGCAGCGATTGCAGCCGCGTTTAGCTGCGCTTTACCGCGTTTGCATCTATAAGCGTTTAGTTAAGAAACATCATAAGACCCACCCTAAGCTCAAAAAACTGTATTTAACCATTTCAGCCATTTTGTAAGACCAGAGTGAGTAGCAGCAGCTGAGAGAGCAGCAGTGTACTTGTATTTAGCGTGTCACTTGCCACATCACCTGCCACAAGCTGTGGATTGTCCACTTGCCACGTCACCTGCCACAAGCTGTGGATTGTCCACCTGGCCACGTCACCTGCCACAAGTTGTGGATTGTCCACTTGCCACGTCACCTGGCCACGTCACCTGCCACAAGTTGTGGATTGTCCACCTGGCCACGTCACCTGCCACAAGTTATGAATTGTCCACTTCCCACGTCACCTGGCCACGTCACCTGTCACAAGTTGTGGATTGTCCACTTGCCACGTCACCTGGCCATGTCACCTGCCACAAGTTGTGGATTGTCCACTTGCCATGTCCCCTGGCCACATCACCTGGCCACAAGTTGTGGATTGTCCACTTGCCATGTCCCCTGGCAATGTCACCTGGCCACGTCACCTGCCCCAAGATGTGGATTGTCCACTTGCCATGTCCCCTGGCCACGTCACCTGGCCGCAAGTTGTGAATTGTCCACTTGCCACGTCACCTGGCCACGTTACCTGCCACGTCACCTGCCACAAGTTGTGGATTGTCCACTTGCCATGTCACCTGGCCACGTCACCTGCCACAAGTTGTGGATTGTCCACTTGCCACGTCACCTGGCCACGTCACCTGCCACATCACCTGGCCACTTCACTTGCCACAAGTTGTGGATTGTCCACTTGCCACGTCACCTGGCCACGTCACCTGGCCACGTTTCCTACCACAAGTTGTGGATTGTCCACTTGCCATGTCCCCTGGCCACGTCACCTGCCACAAGTTGTGGATTGTCCACTTGCCATGTCCCCTGGCCATGTCACCTGGCCACGTCACCTGCCACAAGTTGTGAATTGTCCACTTGCCACGTCACCTGGCCACGTCACCTGCCACGTCACCTGGCCACGTCACTTGCCACAAGCTGTGGATTGTCCACTTGCCATGTCACCTGGCCAGGTCACCTAACACAAGTTGTGGATTGTCCACTTGCCAGGTCACCTGGCCACATCACCTGCCACGTCACCTGGCCACAAGTTGTGGATTGTCCACTTGCCACGTCACCTGCCACAAGTTGTGGATTGTCCACTTGCCACGTCACCTGCCACAAGTTATGGATTTCCACAATGCAATGCAAGCAATTAAAGTTTTTTTAATGGTTTTTCATCATTTGCCATCATTTTTGAGATTTGTAATGTAAAAAAATAGGTCACCTTTAAAAACGCTTATAAACGAAATCGCGGCAAAACGCTGGTACCGCGTTTAGCAGCGTTTTGCGTCTGAAACGTGGAAATCTTTGGCGTCTGAACTCGTTTTTTGCTTTCAGAAAAACAAGGTTAAACGCAACTGCATATAAACGGCAATAAACGAGACAGTGTACATGGTCACATAGGATAACATTGAATGAGTTTAGGGGCAGTTGAAAAAAGTGTCCAACTGCCTCTGAACGCGAGTTTAACAGAGTCCCGTGTACATGAGGATTAACACTGAAGGAGCGCTGTGGTAGGTAGGAGGAGAACCAGGATAGAGCAAAATCTTGGAGGCCAAGGGAACAGAGTTTATTGAGAAGGAATAAATGGTCAATGCTACACACACCCTGTGTACACACACCATGTGTATAATAATGACGTTTTTTTGGATGTGTTTAGCACATTTCTGAGCTTCCAGAGATCTGATATCACACACCGCACAGAGAAAAGCTGAGTGTAATCTGAGACCCAAGTGGAGGAAAAAGACATACGCCTCTACACAGGCTCATAGGGAAACATGCACAGCTGAGACTGTCAATCATCTTCTTTTTTTCATTGCAGGGGTTTACAACCAATTTAAAGCTTTTGAAAAGAAGCAATATGAATACCAAAAACACCATCTGAAGTACTGTTCACTTACTTAAAACATTCCTTCAGTGCAAGCAAACTACTACTTTTTGCGATTTCCGGCTGTGATTTACATTGACATCTGTGCAGATACCTGCACAGATGTCTCTGAAATTGCATCCGAAATGACAAGCGGGAGTGAAGTCGTGCGAGTTCAGCTGAACTCGCACGGCTTCATTCCCACAGCCCAATGTGAACCTGAGGTCACACAGACAGCTGGGGAGGGCACTACTCTCCATTCCTCTTTTAAAGAGCTTTGGTAATAATTTATTTTTTTGTCGGTCTTCCTTCCCACCCCAGTTAACAGAAAGAGAAAAAAAATGCATAATATTATGAAGTAAGAGGCAGCACCAGATGAAACAGATGATTTCTACTTAGTTCTGCATACATCAATGTCAACTGAGCTCCTTGCAGAGGGCTTGCTGGACCCAGACAACTAAGTAAGATGATAACTTTTGTTTAGCTTTTATATGATCTCTTTAGTATTATTAGTATTATTTAGAGATGTTTTGTGTGTATTTTCTTTATATTTTTACTTTTAGGTAGTCAGGTAAATCTGAAAATTATGGAATCTTCTGTCCAGCCAGCAGATGGAGCTTTTTTGTTCCTTTTCACAAGATTTATTTTATCTCTAGGCTTCATGTACATGGACGGGACGGGACGTTGTTATAATCTCTTCTGAACGATTTAACTTGACAGATAGTAACCAACATTTAAAACGTCCATTTAGCCTTGTTTACTTGCCGCGTCTAGCCGTGTTTAGCCGCATTTGCGTTTAGGAGCGTTTTAACCACTTAAGGACCGAGCCTCTTTCTGAGATTTGGTGTTTACAAGTTCAAAATGTTATTTTTTTGCTGGAAAATTACTTGGAACCCCCAAACATTATATAGATATTTTTTCTAACACCCTAGAGAATAAAATGTCAGTCGTTGCAATACTTTTTGTCACACCGTATTTGCGCAGCGGTCTTATAAGCGCACTTTTTGAAAAAACAGTAAAGTTAGTCCAATTTTTTTATATTATGAAAGATGAAGTTATGCCGAGTAAATTGATACCCAACATGTCACGCTTCAAAGTTGCGCCCACTCGTGGAATGGCGACAAACTTTTACCCTTAAAAATCTCCATAGGCGATGTTTAAATAAATTCTACAGGTTGCATATTTTGAGTTACAGAGTAGTTCTAGGGCTAGAATTATTGCGCTCGCTCTAACGATCGCGGCAATACCTCACATGTGTGGTTTGAACACCATTTTCATATACGGGCTTCTGTGCGCGAGCTCGTCCGGACAGGGCGCTTTAAAAAATGAATTTTACTTAAAAAAATATATTTTGACACTGTTTTTAAAAAAAAAAAAATTGGGTCACTTTTATTCCCATTACAAGGAATGTAAACATCCCTTGTAATACAAAAAAAAACATGACAGGTCCTCTTAAATATGAGATCTGGGGTCAAAAAGACCTCAGATCTCATATTTAGACTAAAATGCAAAAAAAATAAAATAAAAAAAAGTTTTATGTCATTTAAAAAAAAAAAATGTCCCTTTAACCACTTGACCACTGGGCACTTAAACCCCCTTAATAACCAGACCAATTTTCAGCTTTCGGTGCTCTCACATTTTGAATGACAATTACTCAGTCATACAACACTGTACCCATATGAATTTTTTGTCCTTTATTTCACACAAATAGAGCTTTCTTTTGGTGGTATTTAATCACTGTTGGTTTTTTTATTTTTTGCGCTATAAGAGAAAAAAGACTGAAAATTTTGTAAAAAAATGTTTTTTTTTTCGTTTCTGTTATAAAATTTTGCAAATTACTATTTTTTCTTCATAAATTTTGGCCAAAATTTATACTGCTACATCTCTTTGGTAAAAATAAGTACAAATTGGTGCATATTATTTGGTCTTTGTGAAAGTTATAGAGTCCACAAGCTATGGTGCCAATATCTGAAAATTGATCACACCTGAAGTACTTACGGCCTATCTCAATTCTTGAGACCCTAGCATGCCAGAAAAGTACAAATACCCCCCAAATGACCCCTTTTTGGAAAGAAGACATTCCAAGGTATTCAGAAAGAGGCATTGTGAGTTTTTTGAAGTTGTAATTTTTTCCCACAATTCTTTGCAAAATCAAGATTTTTTTTCTCTCTTTTTTTTTTTTCACAAAATTGTCATATTAGCAGGTTATTTCTCACACACAGCATATGCATTCCACAAATTACACCCCAAAACACATTCTGCTATTACTCCCGAGTATGGCGATACCACACGTGTGAGACTTTTACACAGCGTGGCCACATACAGAGGCCCAACATGCAGGGAGCACCATCAGGCGTTCTGGAGCACCAAGGCCAATTCTGACATTTCTCTCCTACATGTAAAAATCATCATTTATTTGCTAGAAAATTACATAGAACCCCAAAACATTATATATATGTTTTTTTTAGCAAAGACCTTAGAGAATATAATGGTGGTTGTTGCAACTTTTTATCTCGCACGATATTTGCGCAGCAATTTTTTAACGCGTTTTTTACGGAAAAAAAATGTTTTGTGCTTAAAAAAAAAAAAACAGTAAAGTTAGCCCAATGTTTTTGCATAATGTGAAAGATGAAGTTACGCCGAGTAAATAGATACCTAACATGTCGCCCTTAAAAATTGCACACACTCGTGGAATGGCGCCAAACTTCGCTACTTAAAAAATCCCCATAGGCTACGCTTTAAATATTTTTACTGGTTACATGTTTTGAGTTACAGAGGAGGTCTAGGGCCAAAATGATTGCTCTCGCTCTAACGTTCGCAGAGATACCTCACATGTGTGGTTTGAAAACCGTTTTCATATGTGGGCGGGACTTACGTATGCGTTCGCTTCTGTATGCGAGCTCACGGGGACAGGGGCGCTTTAAAAAAAAAAAAAAAATGTATTCTTCATTTTACTTTATTTATTTTAGTTTGACATGTTTTTCCGCCCCAAACATTTTTTTGATCACTTTTATACCTATTACAAGGAACGTAAACATCCCTTGTAATAGGAATATGGCATGACAGGTCCTCTTTACAGTGAGATATGGGGGGGGGGGGGGTGTCAATAAGACCCCACATCTCACCTCTAGGCTGGGAAGCCTGAAAAAAAAAAAAAAAAAAAAAAACAACAATCCTGGCTTTGATCGTAGCGGTGAGTCGGTAGAAGCACCGGAGGGCCGCGGGGGGTAAGAGGACATCCCCTCTCGCCTCCCGTAAGAATGATCAAGCGGCGGAACAGCCGCTATGATTGTTCTTAAGGTGTAGGGAATCGCCGGCTGAAAAAGCTAATATCTGAATGATGCCTGTAGCTGCTCCCATCATTCAGATATCCCCGCACAAAGTCAAGGACGTCATATAACGGCCGGAGGGTGGGAAGTGGTTATTGCAGAGTATTGCCGGGCATTGCGGAGTATTGCCGGGCATTGCGGAGTATTGCCGGGCATTGCGGAGTATTGTGGACTATGGCAGGGTATTGCGGTGTATGGCAGGGTATTGCACGGGGTATTGCACAGGGTATTGTGGAGGGTATTGCAGAGTATTGTGGAGGGTATTGCAGAGTATTGTGGAGGGTATTGCAGAGTATTGTGGAGGGTATTTTAGAGTATTGTGCAGGGTATTGCAGAGTATTGTGCAGGGTATTGCAGAGTATTTTGCAGAGTATTGCGCAGGGTATTGCAGAGTATTGCGCAGAGTATTGCGCAGGGTATTGCAGAGTATTGCGCAGGGTATTGCAGAGTATTGCGCAGGGTATTGCAGAGTATTGCACCAGAGTATTGCAGAGTATTGCACCAGGGTATTGCAGAGTATTTTGCAGGGTATTGCGCAGGGTATTGCAGAGTATTTTGCAGGGTATTGCGCAGGGTATTGCAGAGTATTGCGCAGAGTATTGCAGAGTATTGCGCAGGGTATTGCAGAGTATTGCGCAGGGTATTGCAGAGTATTGCACCAGGGTATTGCAGAGTATTGCACCAGGGTATTGGCAGGGTATTTTGCAGAGTATTGGCAGGGTATTTTGCAGAGTATTGGCAGGGTATTTTGCAGAGTATAGCACAGGGATGGCTGAGCAGGGATGGATGGATGGCTGGATCTGTGAGTGCAATTGTCACAGATCCAGCCCACAGCGCTGCTGCCTTGATCTGCTCCCTCCCCTCTCCTCTCACACTGTACCGATCGGTACAGAGAGGGGAGGGAGGAACCGGCGTCATCAAATGACGCCGGTCTGTTTACAAGTGATTGCTCCGTCATTTGACGGAGCGATCACGTGGTAAACGGCCGCTATCAGCGGCGATTTACCGCGATTCGTGATCCGCCGGGTCCTCTGGACCCGGCGGTCACGGAGTTTCCCGTGTGCGCGCCCCAGGGGGCGCGCGGGAGCGCGATTCTGGGAGGACGTTATATAACGTCCTCCCAGAGTTAAGCAACCACCTTGTCGACGTTATTTGTCGGCAGGTGGTTGTTAAGTGGTTAAGAGCTAAGGGAGGAAGTTATGTTTTGACGTCACTTCCACCGTGCAGTGATATGGAGACGGGTGGGGGCCATCTTCCCCTCACTCGTCTCCATGCCAAGCCATGGACAGTACGCGGTCGCCTCCGCCGCTGCTGACGGCTCCGGTAAGCGGTGGAGGGCACCGGAGAGCGGCGGGAGGAGGGCCCTCTCCCGCCGCCGATAAAAGTGATCTTGCGGCGGACCGCCAGCTGAAGAAGAGAATACTGGGGTTATGGTAGCTAGCTGCTACCATAACAACGGTATTCCTCTTCAAAGTATCGACGTATTCCTGCGGCGGGCGGTCCGTAAGTGGTTAAAGAAAAAAAAATTGTTTTTTTTTTTTTAAATAGTCAAAAATGTATCTTCATTAAAATGCCTGTAAACGAAATGCAGGTAAACGCGAGTTACCGCATTTAAACACATTTACAAGCTGTTACAAGCATTTGGCGTTTAAAATGCCTCTGAACATCCGTCCTGAACGCATTTCAAAAAATGCTTCTAAACTTAACTGCCTAGAAAGGACTGTAGATGACCCTGTGTACATGTACTGATAAGATAACATAGAGGAGAGTTCAGGGGCAGCTGAAAAAAATGCCCAACTGCTCCTAAACATCCGTTTACCAGCAGCAGTGAGGCCACCTTCCATTGTACGCTAGTGTGCATGGAGCCTAAATCTTCTATTGCTTATTAGATATCACAACAAAAGATGAATTTTGCATTCAAAGAGAAGGAGTTTGTTGGCTGGGTAAGGGGATATTTACATAAAAATGAGCCAGATTAGATAGTATTTTGTATGGAAAAGTCCAGACTCAATTTTGTATGTAATTATCAGCCAGTGGAGGAACTGACAGAGTGCAACAGCATTTAGATGTGCAGGTTACAACAGAATGAGTGCTAATGTTTTCAGAGAAGGGTGCTACTATAGCCCGTCTTTCTTTTATCAAAGTTGCCAACTGTTGGATTTATTCAGATGGGTAAAAGTGTGCACATGTTTCTGTGCAAAGAAGCCTAACTAGACTTCTGTGCGCACGCATTATAGAGCGTGCATGCACTTTGACCACAGATTATAGTCTTGAACCTGACCCTATGTTACTGAACTGGCTATTTGTCTGACCTGCCCTTGAAACATAGAAGAGCGATGACAGAAAAAAAACAAGTGGTCCATGGAGTCTGCCCCATTTTTTAAAATGTATATATATGTAGCGGGGTCCTCAATTTAAGGGAAGTGTTTGAGTGGTAGTTTACTCAAACACCTTAACCACTTGACCACTGGGCACTTAAACCCCCTTAATAACCAGACCAATTTTCAGCTTTCGGTGCTCTCACATTTTGAATGACAATTACTCAGTCATACAACACTGTACCCATATGAATTTTTTGTCCTTTATTTCACACAAATAGAGCTTTCTTTTGGTGGTATTTAATCACTGTTGGTTTTTTTATTTTTTGCGCTATAAGAGAAAAAAGACTGAAAATTTTGTAAAAAAATGTTTTTTTTTTCGTTTCTGTTATAAAATTTTGCAAATTACTATTTTTTCTTCATAAATTTTGGCCAAAATTTATACTGCTACATCTCTTTGGTAAAAATAAGTACAAATTGGTGCATATTATTTGGTCTTTGTGAAAGTTATAGAGTCCACAAGCTATGGTGCCAATATCTGAAAATTGATCACACCTGAAGTACTGACGGCCTATCTCAATTCTTGAGACCCTAACATGCCAGAAAAGTACAAATACCCCCCAAATGACCCCTTTTTGGAAAGAAGACATTCCAAGGTATTCAGAAAGAGGCATTGTGAGTTTTTTGAAGTTGTCATTTTTTCCCACAATTCTTTGCAAAATCAAGATTTTTTTTTCTCTTTTTTTTTTTCACAAAATTGTCATATTAGCAGGTTATTTCTCACACACAGCATATGCATTCCACAAATTACACCCCAAAACACATTCTGCTATTACTCCCGAGTATGGCGATACCACATGTGTGAGACTTTTACACAGCGTGGCCACATACAGAGACCCGACATGCAGGGAGCACCTTCAGGCGTTCTGGAGCACCCAGGCCAATTCTGACATTTCTCTCCTACATGTAAAAATCATCATTTGTTTGCTAGAAAATTACATAGAACCCCAAAACAATATATATGTTTTTTTAGCAAAGACCTTAGAGAATATAATGGTGGTTGTTGCAACTTTTTATCTCGCACGATATTTGCGCAGCATTTTTTTTAACGCGTTTTTTACGGAAAAAAATGTTTTGTGCTTAAAAAAAAAAAAAACAGTAAAGTTAGCCCAATGTTTTTGCATAATGTGAAAGATGAAGTTACGCCGAGTAAATAGATACCTAACATGTCACCCTTAAAAATTGCACACACTCGTGGAATGGCGCCAAACTTCGCTACTTAAAAAATCCCCATAGGCGACGCTTTAAATATTTTTACTGGTTACATGTTTTGAGTTACAGAGGAGGTCTAAGGCCAAAATGATTGCTCTCGCTCTAACGTTCGCAGAGATACCTCACATGTGTGGTTTGAAAACCGTTTTCATATGTGGGCGGGACTTACGTATGCGTTCGCTTCTGTATGCGAGCTCACGGGGACAGGGGCGCTTTAAAAAAAAAAAAAAAATGTATTCTTCATTTTACTTTATTTATTTTAGTTTGACATGTTTTTCCGCCCTAAACATTTTTTTGATCACTTTTATACCTATTACAAGGAACGTAAACATCCCTTGTAATAGGAATATGGCATGACAGGTCCTCTTTACAGTGAGATATGGGGGGGGGGGTGTCAATAAGACCCCACATCTCACCTCTAGGCTGGGAAGCCTGAAAAAAATACAAAAAAAAAAACAACAATCCTGGCTTTGATCGTAGCGGTGAGTCGGTAGAAGCACCGGAGGGCGGCGGGGGGGGGGACATCCCCTCTCGCCTCCCGTAAGAATGATCAAGCGGCAGGACAGCCGCTATGATTGTTCTTATGGTGTAGCGAATCGCCGGCTGAAAAAGCTAATATCTGAATGATGCCTGTAGCTGCTCCCATCATTCAGATATCCCCGCACAAAGTCAAGGACGTCATATGACGGCCGGAGGGCGGGAAGTGGTTATTGCAGAGTATTGCCGGGCATTGCGGAGTATTGCCGGGCATTGCGGAGTATTGCTGGGCATTGCGGAGTATTGCAGGGCATTGCGGAGTATGGCAGGGTATTGCGGTGTATGGCAGGGTATTGCACGGGTATTGCACAGGGTATTGTGGAGGGTATTGCACAGGGTATTGTGGAGGGTATTGCAGAGTATTGTGGAGGGTATTGCAGAGTATTGTGGAGGGTATTGCAGAGTATTGTGGAGGGTATTGCAGAGTATTGTGCAGGGTATTGCAGAGTATTTTGCAGAATATTGCGCAGGGTATTGCAGAGTATTGCGCAGGGTATTGCAGAGTATTGCGCAGGGTATTGCAGAGTATTGCGCAGGGTATTGCAGAGTATTGCACCAGAGTATTGCAGAGTATTGCACCAGAGTATTGCAGAGTATTGCACCAGGGTATTGCAGAGTATTGCACCAGGGTATTGCAGAGTATTGCACCAGGGTATTGCAGAGTATTTTGCAGGGTATTGCGCAGGGTATTGCGCAGGGTATTGCAGAGTATTTTGCAGGGTATTGCGCAGGGTATTGCAGAGTATTGCGCAGGGTATTGCAGAGTATTTTGCAGGGTATTGCAGAGTATTTTGCAGGGTATTGCAGAGTATTGCGCAGGGTATTGCAGAGTATTGCACCAGGGTATTGCCGAGTATTGCACCAGGTTATTGCCGAGTATTGCACCAGGGTATTGCAGAGTATTGCACCAGGGTATTGGCAGGGTATTTTGCAGAGTATTGGCAGGGTATTTTGCAGAGTATTGGCAGGGTGTATTGCAGAGTATTGGCAGGGTATAGCACAGGGATGGCTGAGCAGGGATGGATGGATGGCTGGATCTGTGACTGCAATTGTCACAGATCCAGCCCACAGTGCTGCTGCTGCCATCCGCTCCCTCCCCCTCCCCTCTCACACTGTACCGATCGGTACAGAGAGGGGAGGGAGGAACCGGCGTCATCAAATGACGCCGGTCTGTTTACAAGTGATTGCTCCGTCATTTGACGGAGCGATCACGTGGTAAACGGCCGCTATCAGCGGCGATTTACCGCGATTCGTGATCCGCCGGGTCCTCTGGACCCGGCGGTCACGGAGTTTCCCGTGTGCGCGCCCCAGGGGGCGCGCGGGAGCGCGATTCTGGGAGGACGTTATATAATGTCCTCCCAGAGTTAAGCAACCACCTTGTCGACGTTATTTGTCGGCAGGTGGTTGTTAAGTGGTTAATTTGTTAGGGTTTTTACAACCATTTTATCCACAGGGAGAGTGTCGGTGTGTAGTTCCCTGTGGCCTACAGGTGGCGCTGCCATAGTAGGCTAGGGTTGAACCGCTGATACAGTGCTGTGCCTTGTGTGTCCCCTCTCAGCGGCCATACGGTGGGTGTGATCTACCTGCTGGGCATGCTGGGAGAGGATATAAAAGGGGCAGACGCTGCCTGTTTGGGGTTCGTCTTGGTTCGGCCGTCTGGAGTTCTACTCCCAGGGAGTGTTCCTGTCCGCCTTGGGCACCTTAGGCCCAGGGCGGGTGTTCCTGTTCCATCCTGGGCACCTTTAGCTCAGGGTGAGGTACTATCATGCTGTTCCTGTCCGCCCTGGGTAAGTGAGCCCGGGACTGCAGTGGAGGCCTGGGGCCCAGCACCTTCGGCTGGGGTCCGCCAGGGATCGAGGAATCTCAGGGTGCCGCCTCGCGAGGGGACCCGTATCTAGGATGAGGAGGCTGGGAAGGAACTCTCCGAAGACCCAGTGCAGTGTCATGGTGATAGTAGGGTCCCGGTAACTCTCCGGAGGAATGTCTTCTCCTAAACAAGGGCCATAGCTAAAGAAGGGAATCAGTTTCCCCAGGTCTGTGGCAGAGACCAACCTCACAGTCTGTGGCAGAGACTGTGCGCCTAGTTAAACTTGCTTGAGAATCTGAGCAAACATCTGTAACGTTTGTGCCTGGACCTCATCCACACCTTGTACTATTCTATTTCTTGCTCCAACCTTTTTTCTATCAGAGACTGTGTTATTGCTAAGAGAAAATAAACTCTGAGTTGGAGTTTCATCTGGTGTGGACATTCACTTTATTGGGAAGTCAAGGACTTGTCTCTACTTTAATATAGAGGTGAGAATCGGGCTCTGGAGGTTTTCACGTTCTGACCGTGGAAGACCCAACAACAATACCGCTCAACCTCCTCACACAGGAGGGTACGGGCTGTTAGTGCGGTGTGCCTCTCTCTTCCTGCGAGGAGCCAAAGTTAATGCAGGTAAAGAAAGAGGTCTGTGCGCTACATATATATATATTTTTTTGTTTACTGTTTTGTATTGGAGTAGATCTATGTTTGTCCCAAGCATGTTGGAGCCACTTAGGCTAGGTTCACACTGGTGCGATGCAGAAACCACAGCCTTTCCTGTGCAGGTTCCCGCATCGCATCTGAATCGCAGGCAGTTCACACTGCTCTCCGCGAACCGCTGCAGGTGTCAATATAAAGTTAATGACACCCCCAAATGGGTTAACAGAACGCAGTGCGAAGTGTAAAATCGGTTGGAATCGAATCGCATCGGTCTGAACACACATACAAACCGATTCCATTGCGGACAAAAAAAAAAGGGTCCTGCACCATTTTGGTGCAAAATGCGTTTTAAAGACATACAAACTGTATGTCTGTATGTCTGAATTTGCCTCGCACAGACATCGCATGTGATCTGCACAGCAATGCGGTGTGAATCACATGTGATGTCTGGCATTGCATAAGTGTGAACCGGGCCTAAAGCCCCGTACACACGATCGGTTTGACTGATGAAAACCGTCCGATGGATGGTTTTCATCAGACCAACCGATCGTGTATGGTACCCATCGGTCTTTTTTCCATCGGTTGTAAAAAATAGAACTTGTTTTAAAATTTTCCGATGGATAAAAAACCGATGGGAATTTCCGATCGTCTATGGGCAAGTCCATCGGTTAAAAAACCCACGCATGCTTAGAATCAAGTCGACGCATGCTCAGAAGCATTAAACTTAATTTTTCTCGGCTCATCGGAGTGTTTTACATCACCGCGTTTGGAACGGTCGGTTTTTAGACTGATGGTGTGTGGCCAAGACTGATGAAAAACAGTTTCATTGGATTTCCGATGGACAAATCCATCGGACGAAAATCCATAGGTTATCCGATCGTGTGTACGGGGCTTCACTGTTGACTGACTTATTACCTTTGCTGAAGGTCTATTCCAAACATCAACTACACTTTCAGTAAAATAATACTTTCTAAGGCTTCATGCAAATTAGCGTTTATTAGCATTTTTTCTGCTCCTAGAAGATAGAAATGTGCCTATGTGTCTATGCACACTACTTTAGGCTATTAGCGTTTTTTGAGCTTCAGTGTCTAGAAGGAGTTTCTTGGAGCGCTTTTCCAGCAGAAACACTCCTAAAAGCTGCTAAATGCTACTAATAGCTTTTTTTAGCTTTATTTTTAAGCTTTTTTTATTTTTACCTTTTTTTTTTTTTTCAAGGAACTGCAAAAATACTAATAAAAAGGCTAGCGCTTTTATGCCGCGTACACACGATCGATTTTCTCGATGGTGAAAACACCGTCGAGAAAATCGATGGGAAAAACTAGGAACGGCTTGTTCCCCTACACACGGCCGTTTTTCCCGACATTTTTTCTCTTGGTCGAGAAAAACGACCATGTGTAGGCTCCCCGGCAGTGTTTCCCTATGGGAAAACTGCAGTGGAAAAAAATGCCGTGAATCACGACGAGAAAAATTAGAGCATGTTCTAATTTTTCTCGTCGTGATTAATGCCGTTTTTCTCATCGGGAAAAATGATCAAAAGCCCACACACGGTCGTTTTTCTTGTCAAAGAGAAAAAATTAAATTTTTCCAGACGAGAAAAATGGTCGTGTGTATGCGGCATTAGAGGCTCCTAAAACGCTACTACAAAAACGGAAAATTGTATCATACTTACCAGTAATTTTCCTTTCCTGGTGCCTATCCATGGCAGCATACCTGTGATAGAGCTCCGCCTCGACTCCTCCTTCAGGACTAGTGAATAGCATAAATTAAAGGCATAGTCCCTCCCCTAACATTCTCTGTAATATAGAATACCGAGGGTGGGAGCGTATGCTGCCATGGATAGGCACCAGGAAAGGAAAATTACTGGTAAGTATGATACAATTTTCCGTTTTCCTGGTGCCTCCATGGCAGCATACCTATGATAAATAACTAGCTGACATGGGTGGGATAATTGCTTAACAATAAATGTTTAATTAGAAGAGGACATAGCAGCCTGAACTGCCCTCCTTCCAAACTCAACAGTCGTGAGCGCTCCTGGATCAATATGCCTTCCTCTGGATCAACTGTGGGTATAGAATTGGGTATATGGGATTGCACGATATTTTTTTATTTTATTTTAGTTATTTTTTTATGGTTGAACTGGATGGACTTTGTCTTTTTTCAACCTGACTAACTATGTAACTATGTAACTATGTAATATGGTAGTGTCTGAGGAACGTATGGTGAGAAGACCAGGTGGCGGCCCTGCACACCGTCTCCAACGAAACATTAGCCCTTGCCGCCCAGGAAGCTGAGACTGCCCTTGTAGAATGAGCATTCACTTGGGATGGAGGCTCCATATTCTTCACCCTGTAGGCCTTCTGGATTAACTTTACAACCCAAGATGCCAGAGTTCTGATGGAAGCTTCTTTGTCCCTGTATTTACCGAACGGTACGATGAAAAGTCTCTCAGAATTTCTGAAGGGGCCGGTGGCTTCTAGGTAGGCCCTGAACACTCTGGATACATCCAGTTAGTGACAAGACTCTGAATCCGTGTCTGTAAACACTGGTAGTGCCCAGGGTTCCAACAGGTGGCTTGGAGTAGCAACCTTTGGTGTGAACCCCCGAAGGGGACGAAGTTCCACTCTGTCTGGGGAGAAGGAGATGTGGTCGTCACCTATCCCTAAAGAGTGAAGTTCCGAGATTCTTCTGCCAGATGTAATGGCTAGCAGGAAAGCCGTCTTTAGTGTCAGGTTCCATATTGTTACTTGTTCCACTGGAGCAAAGGGATGGTCACATAGAACTTCCAGGACTAGGGCCAGATCCCACTTAGGAAATGATCGTCTGACAGGAGGGCGAATCTTCAATATACCTCTGAGGAAAGTGACTACTGAAGGATCCTCCGCCCATCTCTTATTTGTTGCAGCAGAGATTGCTGCTACCTGCACTTTGAGAGAGCTCAGACCAAGTCCTGTCTGAAGGAATCCTAGAACATGAGATGTAGAAGGAAGGATTGGATCAAATCCATTTCCGGAAACAAATGACAAGCACTTGTCCCATATTTTTGAATATATGGCATTAGTTGATGGCTTCCTAGCTTTTAGAAGGGTTGATATGACTCCTGGAGAACACCCTAGGGACTCGAACCTTCGCCTCTCAACCTCCAGATTTGAAGATTCAACTTCTGAGGGTTTGGATGAACTAGACTGCCCTGCGACAGAAGTTGAGGGAAAGGAGGGATCTTGATTGGAGAGCCCACACTGAGGCGCAATACGGAAGTACTGCCACCACCTGGACTGGCTCCCTGAGGAGCCTCAGGAGGAATTTGAATATTAATGGCCTGGGAGGAAAGGCATATTCCGTGGTGAACCTCCAGGGACATGACAGGGCATCCACTGCCTCGGCTTGTGGATGCGGCAACCGAGAGAAGAACCTGTCCAGCTTGGCGTTCCTCGGGGAGGTGAACAGATCTACCTGAGGGGGATCCCATATGTTGGCAATCTAAAGGAAGACATGGGGGTGGAGAGCCCACTCGTTGTTGTCCAGGAAGTTTCTGGATAACGTGTCTGCTTCCGTGTTCAACCTGCCTGGCAGATACATCGCTCTGAGGTCCAGGAGGTTCTGCTCCGCCCAGAGCATGATCGACTCTACCTCCTTGAGGAGTGACCTGCTGCGAGTGCCTCCCTGCTTCTGCAGATAAGCGACAGCTGCCCTGTTGTCTAGGTGTAGGAGTATTCTCTGGCCTCTGATTTGGGGTGCCAAAGAGGTCAGTGCCAAGAAGGCTGCCCTCATCTCCAAGATGTTTGATACCACTCCGTGGGTAGTGCATGACCATCTCCCCTGTATTCTGGTTTGCCCACAATGGGCTCCCCAGCCCTGTCTGCTTGCATCGGACGTAATTGTGATCCAAGGAAGGGAGCCCAGGTGATGAGGCTTGGAGAGGTTTTCCGGAACTGTCCACCAGTGAAGGCTCCTGCGCATTTTTTCCCCGTCAGCAGGATCGTCTAAGATAGTCGTTGTTTCTTCCACTGCGCCAAGAAACCAGTCTGGAAATACCTCAAGTGCCAATGTGCCCAAGAAACCATGGGTATATAGGAAGACATTGTGCCAATGAGGCTCAGGCATTGTGAAGCCGTCAGATACGGGCTCCGGATGACTTTGATCATTCTCTGGATGACAATCCTTGCCTTCGGCGGTGGTAATGACACTGTCCCCTTCTGAGTGTCGAACATTGCGCGTAGATTATCTGCTGTGTTGGCATTAGTTGACTTGTCGGAATTCACCAGCCACCCTAGCTCTTTTTAGGGACTGTAGAAGAATGTCCCGGTGACATACCAACTGACCCGGATTGCTTGCTAGGAGTAGGATGTCGTCCAAGTGGTGGTATATCCTCAAGCCCCTCTCCCACAGGGGAACCAAAGCAGATATTAGTATCTTGGTGAACACCCTGGGAGAGGTGCACAGACCGAAAGGCAGGGCTTGAAACTGTAGGTGGGTCCATCCCACTGCAAATCTCAGGTATTTTTGAAATGCAGGTAGAATTGGAACATGTAGGTATGCATCCTGCAGATCGCCTGAAATCATCCAATCTGATGGCTGGACTGTCTGAATAATCGTCTGCAGGGACTCCATTTTGAAGCTTTCGGGGCGGATATACCGGTTGAGCCTCTTTAGGTCTATCACAGTAAAAGCCTGCGAAGCGCTCTGCCAAGGGAACCGGAACAGCCGCCCCCTGAAGCTGGAGTGACGTTAGGAAGTTTTTCAGAGCTTGAGCCTTCAGTGGAGAGGATGGAATCTCTGTCCTTTGAAAGAGTTCCGAGGTGGGGGGTGAGAAAAATTCCAAAAGTGCCCATATTGAATTGTTGACAGAACCCAGAGGTCGTGGCAGCGGGTGGCCCAGACTGGGGTAAAGAAAAAAAAACTTTAGCCTGGCTCCCACCGGGAGTGCCTGGGCTACTCTGGCGTAAAAAAAAAAAAAAGACTGCTTCGGCTTTCATCTTCCTGTTCAAAAAGAATCCCTGAGTACCTTTCCAAGGTCTTTTGTTGTCTCTGGGCTGTCTCGACTGCCTAAAATCCCTTGGGTTTGACTGGCGGAACCTAGAGGAACCACCTCTGAATCTTCGCCTACTTCTGTCCTGTGGAAGCATACCAGACTTCCCTCCTGACAGCCTGGAGATAGCTTTATCCATTTTGTCTCCGAATAGTGCTTTCCCATCAAACGGGATTTTGCACCAATTTTGTTTGGAGGATAAGTCAGCCATCCAGTGTTTCAGCCACAAGGCCCTCTTCGCCATCACTGAATGCAACATAGATCTTGCTGACCACCTAATCGTGTCAATGGTCGCTGCGCAGGCAAAGTCTGCCGACAACCTAAGCTCTTCTAAGGACTTAGTTATATCCTCCATGGGGACATCCTGACGCAAAGCCGTCTCAATATTATCCGTCCAAGATCTTATAGCATTTGATACTGATGTGAGGGCAATAGCTGGCTTACATGCTGCTTCCGCGGCTAAGTAGCTCCTCTTCAGCTCCAGGTCGATTCACCTGTCTAGAGGGTCTTTGAAGGAAGCGGAATCCTCCATTGGCAAAGTTATATTTTTTGCGAGTCACACCACCGACGCGTCTATCACTGGCATGGAGTTTGGTGACTGCGTTCCCGACTCTGGTAAGGGGTATATAGTTTATTGAACCGACCCAAATTTTTTTTTAGCAGTCTTTGACCATTCCTTCTGAATGACTTGACTAATCTCGCCCATCTGAGGAATGGGAAGTAGCTTGTAGACTCTTGGGGAGGCTATTCTGCATCTTTCCAGGCGATTGCAGTTTTGACTGCCTGGATGAATGGCTTTACCAAGGAGAGACTGAAGCCAGAAGGTTCTGATTCCTCTGAAGAGTCCCCTGAAGAGTCTTCAGGTGGTGAATCTCTAGCTGTTCGGCCTGACGGCGGCAGAGGTGTACTGACTGCTGACGGACCATGGAGATTAGGTTCTATATCCTGAACCTGGGATATCTGCTGAAGTGGTTGAGCGGGGACCAAAGCCAAAAGCTCAGAGAAGGAGTCCTTCATTGTTCGCTTGAGCAGATCTACAGCGTGCTGATTTTCTAGCTCGCGGTTGGATGCATAGTCCGTAAAACAGTCCTTACAGACCACTCTGTCTGGTAGCGGTGTAGCCCCACATGTCCAGCATTTCTCTTTCTATAGGTCCTAGGAGAGGTGGACCGATCATGTCCTCTGGATCTTGACCTCTCTGATCTACGACGTGAAGAATGGGACCTACGCCCTGATGAGCGGGACCCCTTGGAGTGGGTAGGGCTACGATGTAAGGAACTCACGCTAGACCAGTGAGCGCACTTTTTTTTTTTTTATACTCACGTATAGTTGGTCACATACCTAATAGAAGTGTGAGGATCTTTGCTGCGAGATGAATGACTCATTGCGGAGTTGGGCACAAGGATCAGCTCCGGAAATATAGTAAGAAAGGGAAAAGAATCAGGAGTTTTTGGCGTCACTTTTTTTTTTTTTTAACCACTTAACGACCGCCCACTGTAAATATACGTCGGCAGAATGGCACCGACAGGCAGAATCACGTATATCTACGTGACTGCCTTTGTATAGTTGGGGGGTCCGATCGGACCCCCCTTCTTTACAGTGGGTGGTCGTTTTACCTTCGGGAGCGATCAGGCATGAGGGGACGGCCATTCGATTCCGGCCCCCCCCTCTCGATCGCTCCCGGTGAATGAGAGAGCTTCCTCTGCCTGTGTACTGTTTACACAGGCAGGAGGAAGTAATGTCATCTCTCCTGCGGCACTCACATATACCGAGCGCTGTACAGGAGAAGATGCAGGTTAGTGCACAAAACAGCACACTGACACCAGGACACATAGGCACATAAATCGCCCCCCCAGGCCCCCCCAGATCCCCCCCCAGATCACCCCCCAGCCCCCAGTCACAGTGTCACTGATTGCAGTGACCATTTATTTAGTGATCACTGCAATCAGTGACATTTGTGACTGTAAAAGTGTCACTACAGTTAGTTTTAGGTCCAGTGTAGCCCCCTAACCCCCCCTAATAAAGGTTTAACCCCCTGATCACCCCCCAGATAACCCTTTCACCCCCTAGCACCGCCGTCGCTAAGCGATCATTTTTCTGATCGATGTCTTAGCGTCGGTGATGCAGATCGGTAGCCAGTAATTTTTTTTAGGTTCGCCGCAGGTTTTTATAGCGTCGGGTACCCCCATATATTACCTAATAAAGGTTTAACCCCCTTGATCGCCCCCCAGATAACCCTTTCACCCCCTATCACCACTGTCGCTAAGCGATCATTTTTCTGATCGTTGTCTTAGCGTCGGTGATGCAGATCGGTAGCCAGTAATTTTTTTTACGTTCGCCGCAGGTTTTTATAGCGTCAGGTACCCCGATATATTACCTAATAAAGGTTTAACCCCCTTGATCGCCCCCCAGGTAACCCTTTCACCCCCTATCACCACTGTCGCTAAGCGATCATTTTTCTGATCGCTGTCTTAGCGTCGGTGATGTAGATCGGTAGCCAGTAATTTTTTTTAGGTTCGCCGCAGGTTTTTATAGCGTCAGGTACCCCCATATATTATCTAATAAAGGTTTAACCCCCTGATCGCCCCCCAGGTAACCCTTTCACCCCCTATCACCACTGTCGCTAAGCGATCGTTTTTATGATCGTTGTCTTAGTGTCGGTGATGTCGATAGGTAGCCAGTAATTGATTTTTAGGTTCGCCGTCAGGTTTTTATATAGCGTCAGGTACCCCCATATATTACCTAATAAAGGTTTTAACCCCCTAATTGCCCCTAGTTAACCCTTTCACCAGTAATCACCATATAAGTGTTACGGGTGACGCTGGTTAGTTAGTTTGCTTTTTATAGTGTCAGGGCACCCGCCGTATATAACCCAATAAAGGTTTAACCCCCTGATCGCCCGGCGGGTGATATCAATTAGGTTTTAGCGTCAGAGAGGGTCTGCGTCACACCCCAGGCAGCGTCAGGTTAGTGCCAGTAGCGCTAACACCCACGCGTTAAGCATACACCCCCCTTAGTGGTATAGTATCTGAACAGATCAATATCTGATCAGATCAGATCTATACTAGCGTCCCCAGCAGTTTAGGGTTCCCAAAAACGCAGTGTTAGCGGGATCAGCCCAGATACCTGCTAGCACCTGCGTTTTGCCCCTCCGTCCAGCCCAGGCCACCCAAGTGCAGTATCGATCGATCACTGTCACTTACAAAACACAACACACATAACTGCAGCGTTCGCAGAGACAGGCCTGATCCCTGCGACTCCAGTGCTGTAGGAGGTGATTTCACCACCACAGTTAAATAAAAAAAAAAGCATATATGCCGAAGCATTGGGGCAGCAGGGGCGGAGGAGCAATTTTGCTCCTAATGCCGCGTACATACGGTCGAAATTCCGACGGAGGCTTGCCCGTGGAAAAGTCTGACCATGTGTACGCGGTATAACTTTTGCGGGAAGATGCCCCCATGCTTCGGCATATATACTGTAAATGGTGCATGTATGCCCATCATTAGAAGTGGGTGGATGAAGGGCGGTATTCTAATGGTGAGCATACCCACCGATCAATCTTTTTTTTTTTTCGTTCAACCAACAGGCTGCATGAAAAAAAAAATTACAATACATGTCCAACAAGGACCAGCAACGTACTGGTATGTTGCTGGACTTTGAATGTTTATACCAGAATGATGCCTGTGAGTTTAGGTATCATCTTGGTATCATTCTTTTCAGCCAGCGGCCGGCTTTCATGTAAAAGCAATCCTAGTGGCTAATTAGCCTCTGGACTGCTTTTACAAGCAGTGGGAGGGAATGTCCCCCCCCCCGGATATAAAAAGCGCCATTGGGAAATTGGGAAAGCATTTTATCACACCGATCTTGGTGTGGTCAGATGCTTTGAGGGCAGAGGAAAGATCTAGGGTCCAATAGACCCCAGTTTTTTCAAAAAAGAGTACCTGTCACTACCTATTGCTATCATAGGGGATATTTACATTCCCTGAGATAACAATAAAAATGATAAAAAAAAAAATGTGGAAGCAACAGTTTAAAAAAATAAAAAAAAAGCAAAATTAATAATAAAAATAAAAAAAAATAAAAAAGCACCCCTGTCCTGCCCTGCTCTTGCCCAATGGCGAACGCAAGCGTCGGTCTGGCGTCATATGTAAACAGAAATTGCACCATGCATGTGAGGTATCACCGCAAAGGTCAGATCGAGGGCAGTAATTTTAGCAGTAGACTTCCTCTGTAAATCTAACGGCGTAACCTGTAAAGGCTTTTAAAGGCTTTTAAAAATGTATGTAGTTTGTCGCAAATGCGCGTTTGTGCGAAATTTTAAAGCTTGTCGTGTTTGGTACCTATGTACTCGGCCTAAGATCATCTTTTTTATTTCATCAAACATTTGGGCAATATAGTGTGTTTTAGTGCATTAAAATTAAAAAAAGTGTATTTTTCCCCAAAAATGCGTTTGAAAAATCGCAGCGCAAATACTGTGTAGAAAAAAAAATTGCAACACCCACCATTTTAATCTGTAGGGCCTTTGCTTTAAAAATATATATAATGTTTGGGGGTTCAACATAATTTGCTTGCAAAAAAAAAATATGTTTTCATGTAAACAAAAAGTGTGAAAAAGGGCTTTGCCTTCAAGTGGTTAGAAGAGTGGATGTAAGCTTCCTAATGTTGTGTATAAAATGCCAGAACAGTTCAAAACCCCCCCAAATAACCCCATTTTGGAAAGTAGACACCCCAAGCTATATACTGAGAGGCATGTCGAGTCCATGGAATATTTTATATGTTGACACAAGTTGCGGAAAATAGACAATTTATTTTTTTATTTTTTATTTTTTGCACAAAGTTGTCACTAAATGATATATTGCTCAAACATGTCATGAGCATATGTGGAATTACAGCCCAAAATACATTCTGTTGCTTCTCCTGAGTACGGGAATACCACATGTGTGAGACTTTTTGGGAGCCTAGCCGCGTACGGGACCCCAAAAACCAATCACCGCCTTCAGGCTTTCTAAGGGTGTAAATTTTTGATTTCACTTCTCACTGCCTATCACAGTTTCGGAGGCCATGGAATGCCCAGATGGCACACACCCCCCCCCCAAATGACCCAATTTTGGAAAGTAGACACCCCAAGCTATTTGCTGAGAGGTATGGTGAGTATTTTGCAGATCTCGCTTTTTGTCACAAAATTTTGAAAATTAAAAAAAAAAAATGTTTTTTTCTTCATTTTCAAAAACAAATGAGAGCTGTAAAATACTCACCATGACCCTCAGCAAATAGCTTGGGGTGTCTACTTTCCAAAATTGGGTCATTTGGGGGGGTTTTGTGCTATTTTGGCATTTTATGGCCTTCGAAACTGTGATAGGTAGTGAGGAGTGAAATCAAAAATTTGCGCCCTTAGAAATCCTGAAGGCGGTGCTTGGTTTTCGGGGGCCCGTACGCGGCTAGGCTCCCAAAAAGTCCCACACATGTGGTATCCCCGTACTCAGGAGCAGCAGCAAAATGTATTTTGGGGTGCAATTCCACATATAACCATGGCATGTGTGAGCAATATATCATTTAGTGACAACTTTTTGTATTTTTTTTTTTTTAGTCATTATTCAATCACTTGCGACAAAAAAAAAAATATTCAATGGGCTCAACATGCCTCTCAGCAATTTCCTTGGGGTGTCTACTTTCCAAAATGGGGTAATTTGGGGGGGTTTTGTACTGCCCTGCCATTTTAGCACCTCAAGAAATGAGATAGGCAGTCATAAATTAAAAGCTGTGTAAATTCCAGAAAATGTACCCTAGTTTGTAGACGCTATAACTTTTGCGCAAACCAATAAATATACGCTTATTGACAGTCTGGAAATACCTCAAGTGCCAATGTGCCCAAGGAACCATGGGTATATAGGAAGACATTGTGCCAATGAGGCTCAGGCATTGTGAAGCCGTCAGATACGGGCTCCGGATGACTTTGATCATTCTCTGGATGACAATCCTTGCCTTCGGCGGTGGTAATGACACTGTCCCCTTCTGAGTGTCGAACATTGCGCGTAGATTATCTGCTGTGTTGGCATTAGTTGACTTGTCAGAATTCACCAGCCACCCTAGCTCTTTTTAGGGACTGTAGAAGAATGTCCCGGTGACATACCAACTGACCCGGATTGCTTGCTAGAAGTAGGATGTCGTCCAAGTGGTGGTATATCCTCAAGCCCCTCTCCCACAGGGGAACCAAAGCAGATATTAGTATCTTGGTGAACACCCTGGGAGAGGTGCACAGACCGAAAGGCAGGGCTTGAAACTGTAGGTGGGTCCATCCCACTGCAAATCTCAGGTATTTTTGAAATGCAGGTAGAATTGGAACATGTAGGTATGCATCCTGCAGATCGCCTGAAATCATCCAATCTGATGGCTGGACTGTCTGAATAATCGTCTGCAGGGACTCCATTTTGAAGCTTTCGGGGTGGATATACCGGTTGAGCCTCTTTAGGTCTATCACAGGCCTCCACCCACCTGTCCTCTTTGGGACCAGAAATAGGGTGGAGTAAAAGCCTGCGAAGCGCTCTGCCAAGGGAACCGGAACAGCCACCCCCTGAAGCTGGAGTGACGTTAGGAAGTTTTTCAGAGCTTGAGCCTTCAGTGGAGAGGATGGAATCTCTGTCCTTTGAAAGAGTTCCGAGGTGGGGGGTGAGAAAAATTCCAAAAGTGCCCATATTGAATTGTTGACAGAACCCAGAGGTCATGGCAGCGGGTGGCCCAGACTGGGGTAAAGAAAAAAAAAACTTTAGCCTGGCTCCCACCGGGAGTGCCTGGGCTACTCTGGCGTAAAAAAAAAAAAAAAAGACTGCTTCGGCTTTCATCTTCCTGTTCAAAAAGAATCCCTGAGTACCTTTCCAAGGTCTTTTGTTGTCTCTGGGCTGTCTCGACTGCCTAAAATCCCTTGGGTTTGACTGGCGGAACCTAGAGGAACCACCTCTGAATCTTCGCCTACTTCTGTCCTGTGGCAGCATACCAGACTTCCCTCCTGACAGCCTGGAGATAGCTTTATCCATTTTGTCTCCGAATAGTGCTTTCCCATCAAACGGGATTTTGCACCAATTTTGTTTGGAGGATAAGTCAGCCATCCAGTGTTTCAGCCACAAGGCCCTCTTCGCCATCACTGAATGCAACATAGATCTTGCTGACCACCTAATCGTGTCAATGGTCGCTGCGCAGGCAAAGTCTGCCGACAACCTAAGCTCTTCTAAGGACTTAGTTATATCCTCCATGGGGACATCCTGACGCAAAGCCGTCTCAATATTATCCGTCCAAGATCTTATAGCATTTGATACTGATGTGAGGGCAATAGCTGGCTTACATGCTGCTTCCGCGGCTAAGTAGCTCCTCTTCAGCTCCAGGTCGATTCACCTGTCTAGAGGGTCTTTGAAGGAAGCGGAATCCTCCATTGGCAAAGTTATATTTTTTGCGAGTCACACCACCGACGCGTCTATCACTGGCATGGAGTTTGGTGACTGCGTTCCCGACTCTGGTAAGGGGTATATAGTTTATTGAACCGACCCAAATTTTTTTTTAGCAGTCTTTGACCATTCCTTCTGAATGACTTGACTAATCTCGCCCATCTGAGGAATGGGAAGTAGCTTGTAGACTCTTGGGGAGGCTATTCTGCGTCTTTCCAGGCGATTGCAGTTTTGACTGCCTGGATGAATGGCTTTACCAAGGAGAGACTGAAGCCAGAAGGTTCTGATTCCTCTGAAGAGTCCCCTGAAGAGTCTTCAGGTGGTGAATCTCTAGCTGGTCGGCCTGACGGCGGCAGAGGTGTACTGACTGCTGACGGACCAGGGAGATTAGGTTCTATATCCTGAACCTGGGATATCTGCTGAAGTGGTTGAGCGGGGACCAAAGCCAAAAGCTCAGAGAAGGAGTCCTTCATTGTTCGCTTGAGCAGATCTACAGCGTGCTGATTTTCTAGCTCGCAGTTGGACGCATAGTCCGTAAAACAGTCCTTACAGACCACTCTGTCTGGTAGCGGTGTAGCCCCACATGTCCAGCATTTCTCTTTCTATAGGTCCTAGGAGAGGTGGACCGATCATGTCCTCTGGATCTTGACCTCTCTGATCTACGACGTGAAGAATGGGACCTACGCCCTGATGAGCGGGACCCCTTGGAGTGGGTAGGGCTACGATGTAAGGAACTCACGCTAGACCAGTGAGCGCACTTTTTTTTTTTTTATACTCACGTATAGTTGGTCACATACCTAATAGAAGTGTGAGGATCTTTGCTGCGAGATGAATGACTCATTGCGGAGTTGGGCACAAGGATCAGCTCCGGAAATATAGTAAGAAAGGGAAAAGAATCAGGAGTATTTGGCGTCACTTTTTTTTTTTTTAACCACTTAACGACCGCCCACTGTAAATATACGTCGGCAGAATGGCACCGACAGGCAGAATCACGTATATCTACGTGACTGCCTTTGTATAGTTGGAGGGTCCGATCGGACCCCCCTTCTTTACAGTGGGTGGTCGTTTTACCTTCGGGAGAGATCAGGCATGAGGGGACGGCCATTCGATTCCGGCCCCCCCCCCTCTCGATCGCTCCCGGCGAATGAGAGAGCTTCCTCTGCCTGTGTACTGTTTACACAGGCAGGAGGAAGTGATGTCATCTCTCCTGCGGCGCTCACATATACCGAGCGCTGTACAGGAGAAGATGCAGGTTAGTGCACAAAACAGCACACTGACACCAGGACACATAGGCACATAAATCGCCCCCCCAGGCCCCCCCAGATCCCCCCCAGATCACCCCCCAGCCCCCAGTCACAGTGTCACTGATTGCAGTGACCATTTATTTAGTGATCACTGCAATCAGTGACATTTGTGACTGTAAAAGTGTCACTACAGTTAGTTTTAGGTCCAGTGTAGCCCCCTAACCCCCCCCCCAAAAAAAATAATATTCAATGGGCTCAACAGGCCTCTCAGCAATTTCCTTGGGGTGTCTACTTTCTAAAATGGGGTCATTTGGGGGGGTTTTGTGCTATTTTGGCATTTTATGGCCTTCGAAACTGTGATAGGTAGTGAGGAGTGAAATCAAAAATTTGCGCCCTTAGAAATCCTGAAGGCGGTGCTTGGTTTTCGGGGGCCCGTACGCGGCTAGGCTCCCAAAAAGTCCCACACATGTGGTATCCCCGTACTCAGGAGCAGCAGCAAAATGTATTTTGGGGTGCAATTCCACATATAACCATGGCATGTGTGAGCAATATATCATTTAGTGACAACTTTTTGTAATTTTTTTTTTTTGTCATTATTCAATCACTTGCGACAAAAAAAAAAAAATATTCAATGGGCTCAACATGCCTCTCAGCAATTTCCTTGGGGTGTCTACTTTCCAAAATTGGGTAATTTGGGGGGGTTTTGTACTGCCCTGCCATTTTAGCACCTCAAGAAATGAGATAGGCAGTCATAAATTAAAAGCTGTGTAAATTCCAGAAAATGTACCCTAGTTTGTAGACGCTATAACTTTTGCGCAAACCAATAAATATACGCTTATTGACATTTTTTTTACTAAAGACATGTGGCTGAATACATTTTGGCCTAAATGTATGACTAAAATTGAGTTTATTCGATTTTTCTTATAACAAAAACTAGAAAATATCATTTTTTTTTCAAAATTTTCGGTCTTTTTCCGTTTATATCGCAAAAAATAAAAATCGCAGAGGCAATCAAATACCATTAAAATAAATCTCTATTTGTGGGAAGAAAAGGACGCAAATTTTGTTTCGGTACAACATTGCATGTTCGCACAATTTCCAGTTAAAGCAGCGCAGTGCAAAATTCTGAAAACAGCTCTGGTCCTTTAGCTACAAAATGGTCCAGGGCTTAAGTGGTTAAACAAACATTTTTATATCGTCATCTTTTTTTTTTTATTTTTTTTTTTTTAAAGATAAACATTTTTATATCGTCATCTTTTTTTTTTTTTTTTTTAACCACTTCCCGCCCAGTCAATAGTGAATTGACGTCCGGGAAGTGGTTGCATTATCGATACTGGATGTCATATGACGTCCTGCAGGATAATGCCTTGCGCGCGCCCGCGGGGGCGCGCAGCGCGGTGATCGGGGACGGCATGTGTCCCTCGGACACAGCGCTTCCCCGATCACGGTAAACAGCCAATTTCATTGGCTGTTTACCATGTGATCGGCTGTGTCAAACTCACAGCCGATCACCTGTCAAAACAAACTCGGCGGCGCGCTCCGTGCGCGCCGCCACAGGCTTGCAGAGCGGGGATCGGGGAAGGCGAGTGTCCCTTGGACACAGCGCGTCCCCGATCAGAGTAAACAGCCAATGAATTGGCTGTTTACCACGTGACCGGCTGTGTCCAATCACAGCCGGTCACAAATGTAAACAAACTCCACAGGAGTTACTACCTGATCCCTGCTCTCTCCTCACACACCGATCTGTGAGGAGAGAGAAGAGATCAGTAAGTTAGCTCAGTGTAGTTTGTCTACATAAGTTTACAGTGCACAACACGCCCCCCCCCCCATAAAGAGGACCTATCACATAGCCCAGCACATCAATCAGCCCATCTGTCAATCAGCCCATCTGTCAATCAGCCCATCTGTCAATCAGCCCATCTGTCAATCAATCAGCCCATCTGTCAATCAATCACCCCACCTGTCAATCAATCACCCCACCTGTCAATCAATCACCCCACCTGTCAATCAATCAACCCATCTGTCAATCAATCAATCAGCCCATCTGTCAATCAATCAGCCCATCTGTCAATCATCTGTTACAGGCCCACCTCTATCGGTACCGCCATTGGCACCGCCACACAGGCTACCAGTACCGCCATCGGTACCAGTACCACCACCAGTACCGCCACCAGGCCCAGCATCTATACTGCCACACAGGCCCGCTACCAGTATCACCACTAGTGCCGCCATCGGTACCACCACCAGTACCACCGTCGGTAGTGCCACCACCACCTGTACCACCACCTGTACCGCCATCGGTACCATCACCACCCGTACCGCCATTGGTACCACCACCACCTGTACCGCCATCGGTACCACCACCACCTGTACCGCCATTGGTACCACCACCACCCATACCGCCATCGCTACCACCACCACCCGTACCGCCACCTGTACCGCCATCGGTACCGCCGCCACCACCACCACCCGTACCGCCATCGGTACCACCACCACCTGTACCGCCATTGGTACCACCACCACCCATACCGCCATCGGTACCACCACATAGGCCCACCACTAATACCTCCATCGGTACTACCACACAGACCGCCACCACTACCACCAGCAGTACCATTACACAGGCCCACCAATAAGCACTGCCATAATGTCCCAAAGGGTTTACACACCTGAGGAGGCATATGCCATTCTTGCCATGTCGGATGATGAGAGCAGCGGGGAGCTCCCATTATCCGATTCTGGTTCGGAATACGAGCCAGTGGAGGATAGTGGCTCAGAGTCTGAGTCCCCGGAGGAAACCGTCCCTCCCAAAAGAATGCGATCGGCACCAAGATCAGCACCAAGATCAGCACCAAGATCAGGAGAACTGCCCACCACCAGCAGCGCCATACCCCAGGAAGAGGAGCCCAGTACAAGCAATGGAAATGCACGCCCAACCCAAAGAATCCAGCCCCAATCCTACCTTCCCGATGCCCTGGCAAACCCCTTATGGTTGCTGCCAACTCAGGATCCGCTATCATCCCCCCTTTCACCGCACAGCCAGGTGTGCAGCCCGACACTACAAATTTTTCTAAATTTGATTATTTTTGTTTATTTTTCCCACAAGATTTGCTGCAGAATATAGTGGATCAAACGAATCTGTATGCATCCCAATTTATTGCTGCCAACCCCGATTCTTCCTACGCCCGCATGTTCCAGTGGCGGCGTCTAACATTGGAGGAATTTAAATTATTTTTGGGCCTTATGTTCAATATGGGGCTTACAAAAAAGAACGAAGTCCATTCATATTGGTCCAAACGCCCCATCCAACACATGCCCATATATTCCGCTGTCATGTCCAGGAAAAGATACGACATGATTATGCGCTTTCTCCACTTCAATGACAATTCACAGTGCCCTCCCCGAGATCATCCCAACTACGACAAATTGTACAAGATACGCCCCCTAATCAATGCCTTTTCCCAGCGATTTGAAGAAGTTTTCATCCCAGACCAAAAAATTTGTGTGGACGAGTCCCTCGTACATTTCACCGGCCGACTGCAGTTCAAGCAGTACATACCAAGCAAGAGAGCCAGGTATGGGTTAAAATTAAATAAATTATGTGATCGAGCCACTGGATACGTCTGAAAATTCAGGATCTACGAAGGCAAAGACTCCCAGCTCCAGCCCCGTGATTGCCCCACATATATTGGAACCAGTGGGAAAATTGTCTGGGAGTTGGCATACCCCCTGTTCGGAAAAGGTTACCATTTATATGTTGATAATTATTATACCAGCCTGCCCCTTTTTCGCCACCTTTACAGTAAACAAACCCCGGCCTGCGGTACCTTCAAAAAAAAACGGAAGGGATTCCCACAAAATTTATTGACAAAAAAATTGCGACCTGGAGAATCGGCATCCATGAGGAACGAGGAGGTGTAGGCCATGAAGTGGAGGGACAAGAAAGATGTCCACATCCTCTCTACGATCCACAATGACACCATGGTGGAGATCCCAAGAAGACGCGGCTCCATTGTAAAGCCCGAATGTGTCCACGACTACAATTTGTACATGGGGGGGTGGATTTAAACGACCAGATGCTACAGCCCTACTTATCAACCAGAAAGTCCCGTTATTGGCACCAAAAAGTTGCGTTTCACCTGTTTCACATGGCCCTTTTTAATCCGTTTGTCTGCTACCAAAAAGCAACTCAAAATCACTGACTCCACTACCTCCAATATATCGAAGATATCATCGATGCCCTCATTTACCAATAAGATCCCGCCCCAGGAAGCATTCGCTCTGATAGTGTGAGTCGGCTTCACGAGCGACACTATCCCTTTAGCATCCCCCCCACAGAATCTGGAAGAAGACGCCAAAAGAAATGCCATGTATGCAGCAGAGGAGGAGTAAGAAGAGACACCAGCTATTATTGTCCCGATTGTCCCTCCCAACCTGGCCTGTGCATCGGAAATTGCTTCAAAAATTATCATACATCCATTAGTTCCCCTTATTATTAACAGACTGCCATTTCCCTATTTGCCTGCTACCATGTTACTAACTAACTTCCATGTTAATTAACTGACCCTGGCCTGTTTACCGACGATGTCTTTGCTTGCCGATTTAAACCACGTTTCTGACCTCCACGTGCACCAACCTCAGCCTGTTTACCGACGATGCCTCTGCCTGCCGATTTAAACCACGTTTCTGACTTCCACGTGTACCGACCTTGGCCTGTTAATCGACCATGTTTTTGCCTGCCACTTGGACTGATCTTTTGACCATCTACTTTTAGTACACAGGGGTCTCACATATGTGAGGGGCTTCAGAATAGCGTTCTGAGTAGAGAAAACCAGTTTTTCGTTTTCTGTGCTCCAAGAACAGGGTCTGGTTGCCCGGAGGCTTCAAAGCGATTTGGGTGGGAGAAGCCTCTACCCCTGTCCCCCTGGCCCTAAGCTTGATGGTTCTTCCTGCTGCCTGGACCAATAATTTGGCTGTGCTGACCATATTACTGCCTGTAATGACCCATGACATTATGGACCATGTTTCTTCCTGCTGCTTGGACCAATACTTTGGCTGTGTTGACCATATATCTGCCTGCTGCCTTTACTGACTTTGGACAGCATTTCTGCCGGGACACCTCTGCCTGCTACCTGGACCTGTGCTTTGGCTGTGCTCTGGCTGTGCTGACAGTATCTCTGCCTGTGCGAACTATGGACAGTATTCCTGCCTGCTGCCTGGATGATTGTTTTTGCTGTCGCTGACCTCATCCCTGCCTGCTGCCTGGACCGATGCTCTCCTCTGTGGACCACTGCACTTCTAAAACCACAGGTAATCTTTTGTTATTTGGTATGTACCTGCTATGTGTTAGATATATGAAGGGCCTTCAAAAATGTGATCGGTAGTCAGAAAATGATATGTGCAATAAATGCTGCTAGAATGCCTGGAGGTGCTACTTGGATGTTGGGCCTCTGTATGTGGCCAGGCTGTGTAAAAGTCTCAAACATGTGGTATCGCCATACTCAGGAGGAGTAGCAGAATGCATTTTGTGGTGTAATTTTTGCTATGTACATATTATGTGTTAGAAATATCTTATAAATTGACAACTTTGTGTAAAAAAAATGCATTTTAATTTTTTCTCCACATTTTCCAAAACCTTCTGGAAAAAAATGAACCGTTCAAAAGACTCATAATGCCTCATAGATTATACGTTGGGGTGTGTGCTTTCCAAAATGGGGTCATTTTGTGGAAAATTCTATTGTCCTGGTGCTCCAGGGCCTTCAAAATTGTAATAGGTGGTTGAGAAAGGATATGTGCGATTTATGCTTGTAGAACACCTGAAAGTGCTACTTCAATGTTGGGCCTCTGTATATGGCCAGGCTGTGTAAAAGTCTCACACATGTGGTATCGCTATACTCAGGAGGAGTAGCAGAATGCATTTTGGGGTGTTATTTTTGCTATGTATATGCTATGCGTTAGAAATATCTTATAAATGGACAACTTTGTGTAAAAAAATGAATTTTCATTTTTTCTCCACATTTTCCAAAACCTTCTGGAAAAAAATGAACCGTTCAAAAGACTCATAATGCTTCATAGATTATACGTTGGGGTGTGTGCTTTCCAAAATGGGGTCATTTTGTGGAAAATTCTATTGTCCTGGTGCTCCAGGGCCTTCAAAATTGTAATAGGTGGTTGAGAAAGGATATGTGCGATTTATGCTTGTAGAACGCCTGAAAGTGCTACTTCAATGTTGGGCCTCTGTATATGGCCAGGCTGTGTAAAAGTCTCACACATGTGGTATCGCTATACTCAGGAGGAGTAGCAGAATGCATTTTGGGGTGTCATTTTTGCTATGTATATGCTATGTGTTAGAAATATTTTATAAATGAACAACTTTGTGTAAAAAAAATGCATTTTCATTTTTTCTCCACATTTTCCAAAACCTTCTGGAAAAAAATGAACCGTTCAAAAGACTCATAATGCTTCATAGATTATACGTTGGGGTGTGTGCTTTCCAAAATGGGGTCATTTTGTGGAAAATTCCATTGTCCTGGTGCTCCAGGGCCTTCAAAAGTGTAATAGGTGGTTGAGAAAGGATATGTGCGATTTATGCTTGTAGAACGCCTGAAAGTGCTACTTCAATGTTGGGCCTCTGTATGTGGCCAGGCTGTGTAAAAGTCTCACACATGTGGTATCGCTACACTCAGGAGGAGTAGCAGAATGTATTTTGGGGTGTAGTTGCAATTATGCATATGCTGTGTGAGAGAAAAAAACTGTTAATATGACCAGTTTGTGTAAAAAAATAAAAAATAAAAATAAATTAAAATTTTCCCAAGAATTGTGGGAAAAAAATACAACTTCAAAAAACTCACCACGCCTCTTAGTAAATACCTTGGACTGTCTACTTTCCTAAAAGGGGTAATTTTGGGGTATTTGTACTTTCCTCGCTTGTTAGTGTCTCAAGAAATGAGATATCCCTTCAGTACATCAGGCGTGATCAGATGTGATAAATTTTCAGTGATTGCCACCATAGTTTGTAGACTCTATAACTTTCACAAAGACCAAATAATATACACTAATTTGGGTTCATTTTACCAAAGATATGTAGCAGTATACATTTTGGCACAAATTTATGAAGAAAAATTACTTATTTGCAAAATTTTACAATAGAAACTAAAAAAAAGTGTTTTTTTTAAAAAGAAATTGCTGTTTTTTTGCTTATATCGCAAAAAATAAAAAACCCAGTGGCGATTAAATACAACCAAAAGAAAGCTCTATTTGTGAGAAGAAAATGATAAAAATTTTGTTTGGATACAGTGTAGCATGACTAAGTAATTGTCATTCAAAGTGTGAGAGTACTGAAAGCTGAAAATTGGTCTGGGCGGGAAGGTGCATAAGTGCATGGTATTGAAGTGGTTAAACAAACATTTTTATATCGTCATCTTTTTTTTTTTTTTTAAAGATGAACATTTTTATATCGTCATCTTTTTTTTTTGTTTTTTTTTTAAAACATAACAATTTTTGATCGGCAACATTTATTTTATTTTTTTGAGAAAATAAAAAGTACCTACCACAAAGCAGCATCAGAGAGACCTAGCAGGGCACAGCTGAGGAGACTGACAGCAATCCCATTATCTGAACCTAAATAGGCTCAAGGTGCGTGGGCTAATCCCATAAACCACCATTTGGAATTGATTGAAAAAAAGGGCAAATCTAGCCTTCTTTCCAGCATCCAAGATGGCTGCCACTGAACCAAGCGACCGTGCATGCGCACGCGCAGAAGATCCAGCATTGCCCAGTACAGAGAGCCGAGAAACTACGGCTCTGTATCACTCCCGAATCGCGCATGCGCAGACGGCGGTGAGGACGCCGTGCCATGACACTCTCCTACCTGGCGGGACGTACAGAGCACCTGTAGCCCCCCCCGAACCCGGAAATAAGCACCACAATGTTGTTGCACAGAGAGACACCTGCCCTATCCAGTTGCACAGTTTTAAAGGAACAAAAAAGTAAGACAATAATCATTTGAAGGCGCCTAACAAGCAAAGGAAAGGGGAGGGGAGGGGAAGAGAGGAAAAGAAAGGGGAAAAACACAAATGCCTGTAATAAAAAATGGAAACCACCAGCCTGGGAAGATGGAGCTGATCCTTTTGCGACTTCCACTGCATTCATCATGGATGTGATAGCAGACTGCGTTCCTGTGAGGAAACTCTGCGAAATGACCCCAACAGATCCACAGAGGGGTTCCCAGTCTTATCAGCGCTGTGAGCGGCCCAAGAACAGGGACTGCGCACGGGAAAGGCTAAATCCGGCGGACGCTGCCGACTGCAGCGGTATGGACATACTGCTACTCTTCACCAGCACAAGAAGGTATGAGGAAAAAAAGGAGAATGTTGGGGGAGGGGCTATGCCTTTAATTTATGCTATTCACTAGTCCTGAAGGAGGAGTCGAGGCGGAGCTCTATCACAGGTATGCTGCCATGGAGGCACCAGGAAAAGCTATTACCAGCAATTTTTATCCTAGTGTGCATGGAGCCTAAGATTAGTTTTGAACATTCCTCCTGCTAGTTTGAGGTCATGCCCTTGTGTTCTTTATTTTAGTTTTATATTGAAAGTCATGCAGGTCCTGCACCTTTTTCACCCCCTTCATGTATTTATAGTGATATTGAAGTTTTTTTAAATAATAAACATGTTATACTTACCTGCTCTGTGCTTTGGTTTTGCACAGAGCAGCCCCGATCCTCCTCTTCTCAGGTCCCCCGGCGGCGCTCCTGGCCCCTCCGTCCTGCCAAGTGTCCCCAGAGCACCCAAGCAGGCTCGCTCCTGAGCCACAGCTCTGCGTGTCCATTTACACACAGAACTGCAGCTCGGCTACGCCCCTCTCTCCTCATTGGCTCACTGGCTGAGATTGACAGAAGTGGAAGCCAATGGCTTCCGCTGGTATTTTGTAATGGGAGTTACTAATGCGATAACCACACCGGGTATAAATACACAACGACTAAATTATATATACACAAGCAGCAGCCATAAGAAATGAAGTGTTCACACACTAAAAACAGTTTGTCAAAGAGGGGGTGAAATGGCGCTTACTCAAAATGATCTACTAATATATAATATATGGCAAAGATTCCTGTACAAATAAATACTGTTCCTGTGCAAATAAATTCCTGTGCAAAAAGTCAGATAAATCTTAAATAAATATAAAATTTCCTTGGTGCATAAAAGCAAATGCGGATGAGTGCAAAGTAATAAAAGTACTAATAAGTATTTCTTCAGTGCAAAATGCAAATGGCTTCCACTGCTGCCTCAGCCAGTGAGGAGTGAAAGTCCCGGAGAGCCGAGGCTCTCATGCACATCGCTGGATTGAGTTGGGGATCAGGTAAGTGTTAGGGGGCTGGGGGGGTTGCTGCACACGGAAGGTTTTTTACCTTCATGCATAGAATGCATGAAGGTAAAAAAGCTTGAGCCTTTACAGCCACTTTAAAGGTTTTATCCATCTCTCCCCTTTCCCTTCTTTCCTCCAGACTGTACATATAAAGTTCCTGAAGTCTCTCCTGATATGTTTTATCCCTCAGACCTTTCACCATTTTTGTTGCCTCTCTCTTGTTTCCCAATGGTTGCTGATTACCTCCATTACCTTAGTAAAAAGAACCAGACAGCGCAAAACCAACCTTTCACAATGCTGCTGAACACTGAAGGTCAATATAAAAAAATCCTTAAATGAAACGTATATGAAAAAAGTAGTGCAGCGCTAAAATCGCATTATAATAAAAACGTCCAAACAGTACAAGAGTTCAGAATTTATAGGAAAATATTGATGAGTGGAACATCAAGAAGATAGAAGGATCCTCTAATCGTGAAACAGGGTGATTCATAATGATCGTAAGTGAAGTCACTTCCGTGTATAACCGCCACCAGGTGTACAGGCCGCTCACCTTAAAGCATGGACCTCTGTTTTACCAGAAGGTCAAAACTGCAGTCCCTTAACAAGGGTAATAATAAAGATGAGAGGGTAGTCCTCATACGATCCTTCAATCACAGTCCTCACTCACTCGGTAATATCCAAAACGAACTCATACGTTAGCGTAGTTACATGCAAAATTCCAAAAGAAATACATAGTGCTCTCCATATAAAACACTTGATTTATTGAATAAAAATTAGTTACTCACAAGCAATGCACAGATAGCCCTGTGCCATGCTGATGTTCATGTAACAAAGGTATAAAACCAGGTAGATGGCTGTCCTGACGACATATGGCCCCTCGCACGCGTATCGTCCGTAGGCAAGGACTTCCTCAGCAAAATGTAATGGAGCCAGCATATCAGTCTCTTTATATAAGCCATATACCAGGTGTGTGAAATATCTAAAAAATGGGAATAATATCCCGCCCCTTCTATAAGGATTATGAGACAAGCGCCCCCATTGGATATTATCAGATGAGCCAAAAGACATAGGCTGACCACAATTGGCTTAAGGGCATATGGGATACAGAGTGCTTCCAGGAGGAAGCCTCCATCTGATCAACCACTGTGCCTATCATCGGCGAGTACACAGGGGATAACGCCTCCCATTCGAATTACTTCCGGGTAGGCGCTCCCCACGTGATCCGCCGTCGCCATGACAGCGGTACAAACAAACTATGTTCATTTCCGCCCATAGCGTCTCCGTGAAACAGGGGGCGGGGTGCACTGATCACATGGTGACAGAGTGTCAGCAAGGGATGCAGGGGAAGAATCCCCTTATACGCAGAGTGTTATAACCGCTGACTACAACATCAGAAAGGGTCAAACATCTAAGAAACATCCCCCAATCACTAACATAAATGATATATAGAAAGGGGCATGTATTGCTGCAACCGGACATTGGAATTAATGGCATATCACTAGTGCTATACACCCAGTGCTGCCATCAAGTGTCCAGAGTCAGCATTACAAATCAAATAAAAATAAAGTAAAAAGCACTGATGTCCATTAATGTCTAAAAACTGATGGGGGTACTATATCAATATGAAAATTATTATAAAATTATTGCGATCAACATATAAGTGGACCAAATGATCCGACCATATATAGGGCACAATAGTCAATAACTATGGAGATTCTGCAACATCCCCCCTCTAGTAATTACTTTAAGGGACCGTTAGGACCTCTTAATAAAACCAACAATAGTGACAAAAAGGACAACCTCTGCTTTGAGAGTAATAAAACGGTCATAAATAGACCTGTAAAATTAATATAGACGTCAGCACAACCATCTAACCTGTGTACAAATGTAACATATAAAAAACACTAAAACAAAGTAAAAATACTAGCGGTCAGAAATAAAACAATTGAGGTCAAACTCAACATTTAACCCCAATGGGACCCCCACTTTTAATTCATACACCCAAAAAGACTTGTCGGCTGAGATGCCGAATGAAGTTCCCTCCCCTCCAGTGGTTCGTCACCTTCTCTATCCCCCAGAACTGCAGCCCAGCTGGGCTACGGTTATGGTGGAGCCGGAAGTGTTTTGAAACATTGTGTGTAACCAACCCCCTTTTAATATTGTTGACATGTTCCCCTATCCTGACATGAAGGGGCCTTGACGTCCTGCCAACATATTGTAAGCCACAGTCACACTGTAGCATATATACGACCCCAGTTGTATCACAGGTAATTAGATCCTTGATCTTATAATTTTTTCCAGTTGCTGATGCCACAAATTCCTTCCGCTTCTTTAAATTCTTTCTGGCCTGTCGACATGGTGGACAACGACCACATTTATGAAAGCCAGTCAGAAAATCAAAGATCCTATTCTCAGATTGAGTAGGGGGGTCAATGACCCCAGGGGCTAACTTATCCCTTAATGAAGGTGCTTTTTTGTAAATAAATTGTGGACGATCAGGAAGTAGGGGGCCTAAAATCCTGTCATGCTTGAGGATTGGCCAGTGCTTATGTACGATCCTCTCGAACTTTCTATACTGGATATTAAAATCAAGAATCATTCTTGTCTTAATGGGATCATTCTGATTATTCTTAGGGACATTTGACACGAGTGCTTTTCTGTCCAGATTACGAACATTCTCAATTTCTATACCTAGGTTGTTCATATCATATCCTTTTTCAATGAACCTTGAGGCCAACACCTGAGATTGTGTAGCAAAATCATCTACATTGGTGCAATTGCGCCTTAGGCGGATAAACTGACCTCTCGGTATATTGCACAACCATTTGGAATGGTGGCAGCTTTCAATAGGTATAAAGGCGTTTCTGTCTGTGACCTTAAAGTGGGTGATCATATTGATCCTATCCCCGCTTTTAGTTAGGTCAAGATCCAGAAACACCAATCTATCTGAACTGATGTTCCATGTCAGAACAATGTTCTTACTGTTGGAATTCAGCTTGGTAGCAAACCTATCAAAGCTTGCTCTATCTCCATCCCAGACCATAATGAGGTCATCAATATACCTCTGGTAGCATATCAATTGGGGGGGTTTGTTCTTATAGACGGCCTCTTCCTCCCAGTGTGCCATAAATAAATTGGCAACACTGGGAGAAAACCGTGCCCCCATAGCTACCCCTCTTGTCTGGAGAAAAAATTGCCTGTTGTACCAAAAGTAGTTCTTTGATAGACAAAAGGTAAGACTATCAATCAGAAAATTCCGATGTCGTCTGGACAAACCAGAAGATGCTAATGCCCAATTAACCGAGGATAAAGCATCCTCATGGCTGATAATCGTATACAATGAACTAACGTCGGCCGAAATCAGAAGGCAAGAGGACGTAATGGTTAGAGACTCCAAAATTTGTATAACATGTTTGGTATCTTTGAGAAATGAGTTTGTCTTTGTCACCAACGGTTGGAGAAAGGTATCTATATAGTGACCAGGTCTGGAGGTAACAGAGTCTATCCCATTCACTATGGGTCTTCCGGGGGGATTAATACTGTCTTTGTGGACCTTTGGAAGAAAATAAATGATTGGTGTATGGCAAAAAAGAGGATCCAGGTAGAGTGCCTCTTTTATAGTTAACACTCCTATATGTTTCCCCCTCTCTACTAGAAAGTGGAGTTCTCCTTTAAATTCCAGCATAGGATCTCTAGACATAATGCTATAAGTGTTGGTATCACTAAGGAGATTGTCCATTTCATTCTTGTAGTAAGCCTTGCTTAATACCACAAGCCCCCCCCCCCCCTTGTCAGCAGGTCGTATAACTAGGTCCTTTCTCTCCGTCAGTGATTGTATACCGTTCTGGATATAGACAGGATCGTTCGCTTTACGGATTTTTAACGCCTCTAAATCCCTCGCCACCATATTCTTAAACACCTCAATATGCTTGGTGTCTGAGGTAGGTGGATTGAAAACGGATTTATTCCGCAAAGAAGAATGATGACCAGTCTGGCTAATTGGCGCACTAAGCGTCCTAGTGGAAGGAGTATTGAGGAAGTACTTCTTAATGTTCAAACTACGGATACATTTCTGCAAGTTAACATACGTTTGAAATTTGTTTAAATTGCGGGTAGGGGCATATTTAAGACCCTTATCCAATACTTTAATTTCATCTTCATTAAGGGGTGTTCCACTTAAAATGAATATCCCTGCACCTATTGGGGCTTTCCTCTTTTGAGTTCGCCTGCCTCCTCTCCTTCCTCTCTTGCTTTTCTTTTTCGCAGGGGCACCCCTTCCTGAGTGGGTTGTTGGGATTGAGTTCCCCGCCAGCCTCCCGGATTGGGAGGAATGAAGGGGGCACCCCTCCCTGTACCTCTCGGGGCTCCGCGAAAATCCCCTCTCCCACGGGGACCCCTGTATGCCAGGGGCGAGAAGCGATTATGTATAGGTACTTGGTTAGTGTGTTGTGACGGAACAAGACCTCCATAGGAGAAAGTATCATGATTATTCTGTGCATAACCATTCTGATAAGGGTAAGATCGATTACCTCTATCCACATAGGGACCGTTACCCTCACTCATATATGAGTAATTAGGCTGCTGTTGCTGGTAGCCACCATAAGTATCACTCCCCCTTGGAGGTGCATTATATGCCTGTTGCCGATATGGGGAATGATGGTAGCCGCCTCTCTTACCCCGTCCTCTTTTGTTTTTGCCCTTTTTGTTATTGAAGACTTCTTGGTACTGACCATCATTAATGGGAGTTCCTGCACCCGGATGTTCCAAATTGTCATAGACATAGACCTCACCCCCCCTGGGAGTAGGGAGTGGGGTGTCGGCCATATCCACATTAGAAGGGTCAGGATTCACCTGTGTGGAATTTATATCTGTGGATAGCACTTGCCACTTAAACACACTATTTTTCCCAAAGTCATCTAGGTCTCTAATGAACTTTTTCTTCTTTTTGTTTTGAGTCTCGGTGTCCCATTTGACTAATCTATTTTTCAAGTCCGTAGATAATCTCACGAACTCCTCAGACTCCTTGAAAGGTTCCAAGGTAGTCCTCAGGTCCCTAATTTGGGCCTCTAGCATTTTCATTTTTCTTTAGTTTCTTAATAACAAAAATTCGAATAATTCCAAACCTTTTTTGATGAAGAAATTCCCCCATTCTGTGTTGGCCTCATCATCCATAAGACCATCATTAGGTGGGACATCCCACCGCAGACGTCTCGGGATAATTTTCGCTACTAGGTATTGTTCAAAGGTAATGATATCCCACCAAGTCATAACCTTTTTTTCAAAAACGTGCCCTAGTTTTCTAAAGGTGTGGGTGAGTTCATTTCCTTCCCCAGTAGTTTGATTCCTAGAGAAAATATCTCCAATTTTAACCTCCCTCTTTTCTAAATATTGGAAAATTTCCATGGTGATGCTGCTAGACTATAATATATTGAAAAACAGAACAGTAGTAAAAAGAACCAGACAGCGCAAAACCAACCTATCACAATGCTGCTGAACACTGAAGGTCAATATAAAAAAATCCTTAAATGAAACGTATATGAAAAAAGCAGTGCAGCGCTAAAATCGCATTATAATAAAAACGTCCAAACAGTACAAGAGTTCAGAATTTATAGGAAAATATTGATGAGTGGAACATCAAGAAGATAGAAGGATCCTCTAATCGTGAAACAGGGTGATTGATAATGATCGTAAGTGAAGTCACTTCCGTGTATAACCGCCACCAGGTGTACAGGCCGCTCACCTTAAAGCATGGACCTCTGTTTTACCAGAAGGTCAAAACTGCAGTCCTTTAACAAGGGTAATAATAAAGATGAGAGGGTAGTCCTCATACGATCCTTCAATCACAGTCCTCACTCACTCGGTAATATCCAAAACGAACTCATACGTTAGCGTAGTTACATGCAAAATTCCAAAAGAAATACATAGTGCTCTCCATATAAAACACTTGATTTATTGAATAAAAATTAGTTACTCACAAGCAATGCACAGATAGCCCTGTGCCAAGCTGATGTTCATGTAACAAAGGTATAAAACCAGGTAGATGGCTGTCCTGACGACATATGGCCCCTCGCACACGTATCGTCCGTAGGCAAGGACTTCCTCAGCAAAATGTAATGGAGCCAGCATATCAGTCTCTTTATATAAGCCATATACCAGGTGTGTGCAATATCTAAAAAATGGGAATAATATCCCGCCCCTTCTATAAGGATTATGAGACAAGCGCCCCCATTGGATATTATCAGATGAGCCAAAAGACATAGGCTGACCACAATTGGCTTAAGGGCATATGGGATACAGAGTGCTTCCAGGAGGAAGCCTCCATCTGATCAACCACTGTGCCTATCATCGGCGAGTACACAGGGGATAACGCCTCCCATTCGAATTACTTCCGGGTAGGCGCTCCCCACGTGATCCGCCATCGCCATGACAGCTGTACAAACAAACTATGTTCATTTCCGCCCATAGCGTCTCCGTGAAACAGGGGGCGGGGCGCACTGATCACATGGTGACAGAGTGTCAGCAAGGGATGCAGGGGAAGAATCCCCTTATACGCAGAGTGTTATAACCGCTGACTACAACATCAGAAAGGGTCAAACATCTAAGAAACATCCCCCAATCACTAACATAAATGATATATAGAAAGGGGCATGTATTGCTGCAACCGGACATTGGAATTAATGGCATATCACTAGTGCTATACACCCAGTGCTGCCATCAAGTGTCCAGAGTCAGCATTACAAATCAAATAAAAATAAAGTAAAAAGCACTGATGTCCATTAATGTCTAAAAACTGATGGGGGTACTATATCAATATGAAAATTAATATAAAATTATTGCGATCAACATATAAGTGGACCAAATGATCCGACCATATATAGGGCACAATAGTCAATAACTATGGAGATTCTGCAACATCCCCCCTCTAGTAATTACTTTAAGGGACCGTTAGGACCTCTTAATAAAACCAACAATAGTGACAAAAAGGACAACCTCTGCTTTGAGAGTAATAAAACGGTCATAAATAGACCTGTAAAATTAATATAGACGTCAGCACAACCATCTAACCTGTGTACAAATGTAACATATAAAAAACACTAAAACAAAGTAAAAATACTAGCGGTCAGAAATAAAACAATTGAGGTCAAACTCAACATTTAACCCCAATGGGACCCCCACTTTTAATTCATACACCCAAAAAGACTCTCGTCGGCTGAAATGCCGAATGAAGTTCCCTCCCCTCCAGTGGTTCGTCACCTTCTCTATCCCCCAGAACTGCAGTCCAGCTGGGCTATGGTTATGGTGGAGCCGGAAGTGTTTTGAAACATTGTGTGTAACCAACCCCCTTTTAATATTGTTGACATGTTCCCCTATCCTGACATGAAGGGGCCTGGACGTCCTGCCAACATATTGTAAGCCACAGTCACACTGTAGCATATATACGACCCCAGTTGTATCACAGGTAATTAGATCCTTGATCTTATAATTTTTTACAGTTGCTGATGCCACAAATTCCTTCCGCTTCTTTAAATTCTTTCTGGCCTGTCGACATGGTGGGCAATGACCACATTTATGAAAGCCAGTCAGAAAATCAAAGATCCTATTATCAGATTGAGTAGGGGGGTCAATGACCCCAGGGGCTAACTTATCCCTTAATGAAGGTGCTTTTTTGTAAATAAATTGTGGACGATCAGGAAGTAGGGGGCCTAAAATCCTGTCATGCTTGAGGATTGGCCAGTGCTTATGTACGATCCTCTCGAACTTTCTATACTGGATATTAAAATCAAGAATCATTCTTGTCTTAATGGGATCATTCTGATTATTCTTAGGGACATTTGACACGAGTGCTTTTCTGTCCAGATTACGAACATTCTCAATTTCTATACCTAGGTTGTTCATATCATATCCTTTTTCAATGAACCTTGAGGCCAACACCTGAGATTGTGTAGCAAAATCATCTACATTGGTGCAATTGCGCCTTAGGCGGATAAACTGACCTCTCGGTATATTGCACAACCATTTGGAATGGTGGCAGCTTTCAATAGGTATAAAGGCGTTTCTGTCTGTGACCTTAAAGTGGGTGATCATATTGATCCTATCCCCGCTTTTAGTTAGGTCAAGATCCAGAAACACCAATCTATCTGAACTGATGTTCCATGTCAGAACAATGTTCTTACTGTTGGAATTCAGCTTGGTAGCAAACCTATCAAAGCTTGCTCTATCTCCATCCCAGACCATAATGAGGTCATTAATATACCTCTGGTAGCATATCAATTGGGGGGGTTTGTTCTTATAGACGGCCTCTTCCTCCCAGTGTGCCATGAATAAATTGGCAACACTGGGAGCAAACCGTGCCCCCATAGCTACCCCTCTTGTCTGGAGAAAAAATTGCCTGTAGTACCAAAAGTAGTTCTTTGATAGACAAAAGGTAAGACTATCAATCAGAAAATTCCGATGTCGTCTGGACAAACCAGAAGATGCTAATGCCCAATTAACTGAGGATAAAGCATCCTCATGGCTGATAATCGTATACAATGAACTAACGTCGGCCGAAATCAGAAGGCAAGAGGACGTAATGGTTAGAGACTCCAAAATTTGTATAACATGTTTGGTATCTTTGAGAAATTAGTTCGTCTTTGTCACCAACGGTTGGAGAAAGGTATCTATATAGTGACCAGGTCTGGAGGTAACAGAGTCTATCCCATTCACTATGGGTCTTCCGGGGGGATTAATACTGTCTTTGTGGACCTTTGGAAGAAAATAAATGATTGGTGTACGGCAAAAAAGAGGATCCAGGTAGAGTGCCTCTTTTATAGTTAACACTCCTATATGTTTCCCCCTCTCTACTAGAAAGTGGAGTTCTCCTTTAAATTCCAGCATAGGATCTCTAGACATAATGCTATAAGTGTTGGTATCACTAAGGAGATTGTCCATTTCATTCTTGTAGTAAGCCTTGCTTAATACCACAAGCCCCCCCCCCCTTGTCAGCAGGTCGTATAACTAGGTCCTTTCTCTCCGTCAGTGATTGTATACCGTTCTGGATATAGACAGGATCGTTCGCTTTACGGATTTTTAACGCCTCTAAATCCCTCGCCACCATATTCTTAAACACCTCAATATGCTTGGTGTCTGAGGTAGGTGGATTGAAAACGGATTTATTCCGCAAAGAAGAATGATGACCAGTCTGGCTAATTGGCGCACTAAGCGTCCTAGTGGAAGGAGTATTGAGGAAGTACTTCTTAATGTTCAAACTACGGATACATTTCTGCAAGTTAACATACGTTTGAAATTTGTTTAAATTGCGGGTAGGGGCATATTTAAGACCCTTATCCAATACTTTAATTTCATCTTCATTAAGGGGTGTTCCACTTAAAATGAATATCCCTGCACCTATTGGGGCTTTACTCTTTTGAGTTCGCCTGCCTCCTCTCCTTCCTCTCTTGCTTTTCTTTTTCGCAGGGGCACCCCTTCCTGAGTGGGTTGTTGGGATTGAGTCCCCCGCCAGCCTCCCGGATTGGGAGGAATGAAGGGGGCACCCCTCCCTGTACCTCTCGGGGCTCAGCGAAAATCCCCTCTCCCACGGGGACCCCTGTATGCCAGGGGCGAGAAGCGATTATGTATAGGTACTTGGTTAGTGTGTTGTGACGGAACAAGACCTCCATAGGAGAAAGTATCATGATTATTCTGTGCATAACCATTCTGATAAGGGTAAGATCGATTACCTCTATCCACATAGGGACCGTTACCCTCACTCATATATGAGTAATTAGGCTGCTGTTGCTGGTAGCCACCATAAGTATCACTCCCCCTTGGAGGTGCATTATATGCCTGTTGCCGATATGGGGAATGATGGTAGCCGCCTCTCTTACCCCGTCCTCTTTTGTTTTTGCCCTTTTTGTTATTGAAGACTTCTTGGTACTGACCATCATTAATGGGAGTTCCTGCACCCGGATGTTCCAAATTGTCATAGACATAGACCTCACCCCCCCTCGGAGTAGGGAGTGGGGTGTCGGCCATATCCACATTAGAAGGGTCAGGATTCACCTGTGTGGAATTTATATCTGTGGATAGCACTTGCCACTTAAACACACTATTTTTCCCAAAGTCATCTAGGTCTCTAATGAACTTTTTCTTCTTTTTGTTTTGAGTCTCGGTGTCCCATTTGACTAATCTATTTTTCAAGTCCGTAGATAATCTCACGAACTCCTCAGACTCCTTGAAAGGTTCCAAGGTAGTCCTCAGGTCCCTAATTTGGGCCTCTAGCATTTTCATTTTTCTTTGTTTTCTTAATAACAAAAATTCTAATAATTCCAAACCTTTTTTGATGAAGAAATTCCCCCATTCTGTGTTGGCCTCATCATCCATAAGACCATCATTAGGTGGGACATCCCACCGCAGACGTCTCGGGATAATTTTCGCTACTAGGTATTGTTCAAAGGTAATGATATCCCACCAAGTCTTAACCTTTTTTCTACTCAGGTAGAGTGCCTCTTTTATAGTTAACACTCCTATATGTTTCCCCCTCTCTACTAGAAAGTGGAGTTCTCCTTTAAATTCCAGCATAGGATCTCTAGACATAATGCTATAAGTGTTGGTATCACTAAGGAGATTGTCCATTTCATTCTTGTAGTAAGCCTTGCTTAATACCACAAGCCCGTCTATAAGAACAAACCCCCCCAATTGATATGCTACCAGAGGTATATTGATGACCTCATTATGGTCTGGGATGGAGATAGAGCAAGCTTTGATAGGTTTGCTACCAAGCTGAATTCCAACAGTAAGAACATTGTTCTGACATGGAACATCAGTTCAGATAGATTGGTGTTTCTGGATCTTGACCTAACTAAAAGCGGGGATAGGATCAATATGATCACCCACTTTAAGGTCACAGACAGAAACGCCTTTATACCTATTGAAAGCTGCCACCATTCCAAATGGTTGTGCAATATACCGAGAGGTCAGTTTATCCGCCTAAGGCGCAATTGCACCAATGTAGATGATTTTGCTACACAATCTCAGGTGTTGGCCTCAAGGTTCATTGAAAAAGGATATGATATGAACAACCTAGGTATAGAAATTGAGAATGTTCGTAATCTGGACAGAAAAGCACTCGTGTCAAATGTCCCTAAGAATAATCAGAATGATCCCATTAAGACAAGAATGATTCTTGATTTTAATATCCAGTATAGAAAGTTCGAGAGGATCGTACATAAGCACTGGCCAATCCTCAAGCATGACAGGATTTTAGGCCCCCTACTTCCTGATCGTCCACAATTTATTTACAAAAAAGCACCTTCATTAAGGGATAAGTTAGCCCCTGGGGTCATTGACCCCCCTACTCAATCTGAGAATAGGATCTTTGATTTTCTGACTGGCTTTCATAAATGTGGTCGTTGTCCACCATGTCGACAGGCCAGAAAGAATTTAAAGAAGCGGAAGGAATTTGTGGCATCAGCAACTGGAAAAAATTATAAGATCAAGGATCTAATTACCTGTGATACAACTGGGGTCGTATATATGCTACAGTGTGACTGTGGCTTACAATATGTTGGCAGGACGTCCAGGCCCCTTCATGTCAGGATAGGGGAACATGTCAACAATATTAAAAGGGGGTTGGTTACACACAATGTTTCAAAACACTTCCGGCTCCACCATAACCGTAGCCCAGCTGGGCTGCAGTTCTGGGGGATAGGGAAGGTGACGAACCACTGGAGGGGAGGGAACTTCATTCGGCATCTCAGCCGACGAGAGTCTTTTTGGGTGTATGAATTAAAAGTGGGGGTCCCATTGGGGTTAAATGTTGAGTTTGACCTCAATTGTTTTATTTCTGACCGCTAGTATTTTTACTTTGTTTTAGTGTTTTTTATATGTTACATTTGTACACAGGTTAGATGGTTGTGCTGACGTCTATATTAATTTTACAGGTCTATTTATGACCGTTTTATTACTCTCAAAGCAGAGGTTGTCCTTTTTGTCACTATTGTTGGTTTTATTAAGAGGTCCTAACGGTCCCTTAAAGTAATTACTAGAGGGGGGATGTTGCAGAATCTCCATAGTTATTGACTATTGTGCCCTATATATGGCCGGATCATTTGGTCCACTTATATGTTGATCGCAATAATTTTATATTAATTTTCATATTGATATAGTACCCCCATCAGTTTTTAGACATTAATGGACATCAGTGCTTTTTACTTTATTTTTATTTGATTTGTAATGCTGACTCTGGACACTTGATGGCAGCACTGGGTGTATAGCACTAGTGATATGCCATTAATTCCAATGTCCGGTTGCAGCAATACATGCCCCTTTCTATATATCATTTATGTTAGTGATTGGGGGATGTTTCTTAGATGTTTGACCCTTTCTGATGTTGTAGTCAGCGGTTATAACACTCTGCGTATAAGGGGATTCTTCCCCTGCATCCCTTGCTGACACTCTGTCACCATGTGATCAGTGCGCCCCGCCCCCTGTTTCACGGAGACGCTATGGGCGGAAATGAACATAGTTTGTTTGTACCGCTGTCATGGCGACGGCGGATCACGTGGGGAGCGCCTACCCGGAAGTAATTCGAATGGGAGGCGTTATCCCCTGTGTACTCGCCGATGATAGGCACAGTGGTTGATCAGATGGAGGCTTCCTCCTGGAAGCACTCTGTATCCCATATGCCCTTAAGCCAATTGTGGTCAGCCTATGTCTTTTGGCTCATCTGATAATATCCAATGGGGGCGCTTGTCTCATAATCCTTATAGAAGGGGCAGGATATTATTCCCATTTTTTAGATATTGCACACACCTGGTATATGGCTTATATAAAGAGACTGATATGCTGGCTCCATTACATTTCGCTGAGGAAGTCCTTGCCTACGGACGATACGCGTGCGAGGGGCCATATGTCGTCAGGACAGCCATCTACCTGGTTTTATACCTTTGTTACATGAACATCAGCTTGGCACAGGGCTATCTGTGCATTGCTTGTGACTACCTCCATTACCTACCTCAGCTTTAATTTTTGGTTACTGAGTTTATACATTGCTGCCTGCACATTGGTGACCTCTGCTTGTTCCCAACCTTAACCGCTTGCCAACCCGTCGCAGTACATTTACTGTGGCAGGTTGGCTCTTATAGGCACAATTGTGTACCTTGCGGCTTTATTCCGGGCTCTCTGTGGGTGGTATTCACACGGTCAGGCTCTTGGTGGCGATGCAGAACATAGAGATCGCTTCGATGCTCCGATGATGGCAGCCCTCTCCCGAATCTCTCTGTAAATCCCCCCTCCCCCGGTACCAGCCAATACGATTGCTTCTCCTCTCAGCCAATCGGGTCTTCAGACCTGCTTCCTGATTGGCCGGGAGGAGAAGCAGAAAGACAATAGCAAATATTAATTCACTGTCTGTGCCCCTGTTCAGAAGATTTCACCTCACTTTCTGTCCCAATGACAATTTGATTTTGAAAATTTCGGGCTGTTGTGGAAACAAGGATTGGTGATAAAGCATCAGTGGAGGTACCTTTTTACCCATAATATCTCTTACAGGAGTGAATTTCCCTTCCTAGGGGTAGATTTCCTCTCGTTTCCTGTTGTCCCCCTCCGTTTGTAAGTAGGAATCATTTGTAAGTCGGATGTTTGTAACTAGGTGACCGACTGTACACCTATTGGGATTTTTTTACCAAAGACATGTAGCACAATAAATTTTCACTAACATTTATGAAGAAATGTGAATTGTTAAAAATTATTGAAAATGTTTTATAGCAGAAAGTAGAAAATATTGTTTTTTTTTTCAAAATGTATATCGCAAAAAATTAAAAACCCAGTAGTGATCGAATACCACCAAAAGAAAGCTCTATTTGTGTGATTGAGTACTGCATTGCATGACCGTGCAATTACTAGTTAAAGTGGAGGTTCCGCCCCAAAAATGTTTTTTTAAAAGCCAGCAGCTACAAATACTGCAGCTGCTGACTTTTAAAATATGGACATTTGCCTGTCCAGCGCGCCTGCGAAGTCGGCAGCCGAGGTCGAGCAATCGCTCGTCCCTCGGCTGCACCCGCCGCCATCCTCGGTGAGGGAATCGGGAAGTGAAGCGTTGCGGCTTCACTGCCCGGTTCCCTACTGCGCATGCGCGAGTAGCGCGGCGCGCCGTCACTGGTCCCCGCTCTCTCCTGGGAACAGTGTATTTCCCAGGAGACAGCGGGGGAGTGTGGGTAAAATCGTGCTTGCCGCATTAGTCTATTCCCGGAAGTGGGTGCAAATACCTGTCTTAGACAGGTATCTGCACCCCCCTGAAAGGTGCCAAATGTGACACGGACGGGGGGGAGGGTTCCGAAAAGCGGAAGTTCCATTTTTGGGTGGAACTCCGCTTTAAAATAGCACAGTGCCAAATAGCAAAAAATGGCCTGGTCATGAAGGGGGTAAAATCTTCCAAAGCTCAAGTGGTTATTTCTGCTTACGATATGTTGCTCTGGTATTTGTCTCTTACTGACTCCCGTCTGTGACCCTATTCTGCTTGTATTGGAACCTGGTGCATCCTCAATGCATTACCAGCAGTATTCCTGCACATTCAATGACAGCACTCCCAATTTCCAGTCACCAGTTCCTGCATCTAGGTACTTGTGCCCTTCTAGTTTTCTTTCAGGCCCTGTCCCCCTGCCCATGTCACCTATCTCTGCTGTGTTGAAGATATACCACTGCTGAAGAAACTTAACATCAGCAGCACCCTTTGGGAGAGACAAATGCTTGATCCCCCTCCACATGTTATAGTTCCATCCACTGGCCGCTCAATCACTACAGCTCACAGTAATGATGTAAGGGCCACTGGAAAGAAACCCAGCACACACTGGGGAATCAGGCATTTGACTCTCCTGGGGGCTGCAGATGTAGAAATTTCTTCAGCAGTGGTACAGTATATCTTCAACACAGCCAAGATTGGTGTCATGGGCAGGAGGGCATGTAAATATTAAAAGCTTTCTTGCCCATGCAGCATTTTTTTTAAAACCTGATGTAGGTAGGGGCAGAGTTGTTTTAAATGAGATAGTATGCAGGGGTCGTAGGCTGCACCCAGCCCGCCCCACTAAATGTCTGGCCCGTCAGTGATGAATTCACTAATATGCCCATTTAAATGATGTCCTGCTTCTGGCCTCAACCACCCTGTCACCTAACGTTGAGAGACTTTCTAGTAGAGCTGCACGATTAATCGTTAAAGAATCGAGATTGCGATTCAACCCCCCTCACGATCTTAAAACAGCATTTCCTTGATTCAGTGCAGAGAGTTCTCTGCTCACAGCTGAAAGACCCTAGAGAATAAAATGGCGGTTGTTGCAATATTTTATGTCACACTGTCTTTGCGCAGCAGTCTTTCAAACGCAATTTTTTTTAAAGAAAAAATACACTTTAATGAATCAAAAAATACAAATAAACAGTAAAGTTAGCTCAATTTTTTTGTATAATGTGAAAGATGATGCTACGCCAAGAGAATCGTGAGAGAATCGCAATCTTTATTCTAAGCAAAAAAATTGTGATTCTCGTTTTAGCCAGAATCGTACAGCTCTACTTTCTAGTAACAAACAGCATCAAGTCTCACACTCACCTTGTCTAAAATCTAAAAAGCAAGTATTTTTCAAAGTTTCCTGTGTTTGTTTTTATTTGTGTTGTTTTAAAGTGGAGTTTCCACCAAAAATACAATATAGCATTAATGTGCTTATAATACCCTGAAAAAACACATTTGGATAATTTTTTTTTTTTACTCACCTGGAAATACCTGTTGCTATGTGGTCCCAAGAAATCTGCCTTCTGAATCACCTCGGTTTGTCTCGTCATCTCAGTCGGCTCCTCAGGAGCTACTGCTCCTGGGAAATGTGTGTCATCATTTCCCATGATGCAGTGCGCAACCCCTAGCGCTGGAATTGTGGGATTTCGAAACAGGAATGTAGATGTAGATGCAGGCTGACATTCGTTTTTTAACAAACGGCGATGTTTTCTTCTGCTCTCCATTCAGGATTCTTGATCTTCCGGTTTCATATACTGTTCTGCATTGTTTTTGTTCGTTGCCATCACAATGGCGGCCGGCGGGCACTTCCGTCGACAACGGCAACTGTTGTGATGGCAACCCGATTGGTTGACGGCGCTGCGCTGCTGTTACAATGCGCATGTGCGAGAACGGGGCGGGACTGGCGGTCCGTGATGGTCACTGCTCGTCATCACTGTCCAGGAAGTAAGTGCTTGTGGGCTTCACATGCCCACAAGCAAAATGAGAACTGCGGCAAAGGAATTTTATAAGTCTCTTTACACAATAACTCTGCAGATCGGCGGCGGATTTGTACATAGTAAGTGAACTTAGTTGTAAAACTGTATTCCATGATGAAAGAACATACTTTTAAAAATTGCACAATGTGGTTGGAACCCCGCTTTAATTACTGTTCTGTTATTAATGTTTAAAAGTAAATGTTATTCAACGTTTCTTGTACTTTGTTGATTAGTATTATCATACAGCGGGATAGGGAACAGGACAGTGCTATAAAGTGAAAACCATCTTAAAGCGGAGGTTCACACAAAAAGTGAACCTCTACTTTTCGGAACCCTCCTCCCCTCCGGTGTCACATTTGGCACCTTTCAGGGGGGAAGGGGGTGCAGATATCTGTCTAATACAAGTATTTGCACCCACTTCCGGGCATAGATAGCCGCAGAATCTGTGGATAATCTACGCCACTTCCTGTCCCCCCCCCCCCCGCTGTCTTCTGGGAGATAGAAGACAGGAGGGACCATTTTGATTGCGCAGCGCGACTCGCGCATGCACAGTAGGGAACCGGGAAGTGAAGCCGCAAGGCTTCATTTCCTGATTCCCTTAGCGAAGATGGCAGCGGCAGAATCCGAGGACCGAGGAACGGGTCAGCCTCGGGTGCCGTCTTCGGGGACACGCTGGAAAGGTAAGTGTCCATATTTTAAAAGTCAGCAGCTGCAGTATTTGTAGCTGCTGGCCTTAAAAAAAAAAAATTTGGCGGACCTCCGCTTTAACGTGCAGCAAGGCAGTTTTCACTTTATAATGCCAGCATCTGTGGCCAGGTTTCAGAAGGAAACGGTCTGGAGACATGTTGGAGCTGCATAAGAGCAAGGGAGGGGGTGAGTAAAAGTTGAACAACATAATCGCTGCAGGGAAGGGGGGGGGGGAGAGACCCTGCGGCGATGCCAGAGCCTCGAGGGAGTGAACCAGCATGCTCCCTCAGGGTTTGTATTAGTGAAGCACCTTAAAGTGAGGTAAACCTGTACTGTTATTATTGAACAAAAGCAGATTAATTAGTTGTCAAGAGAAGTATTATGATCTCTCTAAGGGCTTGTTTACACCACAATTCCTGCATTTATTGTGCAGTTCCGCATGTGCATTTACATGAATTTGTTGTGTGCTTGCAGTGTGTTTTTGTAGCGCTTATATCTATGTGCAGTATATTTATGTGAAAAAATGCAGCATGCTGTACTTTTTTTTTGTGTCAATGGTTTTTATTACAAGTTTGTAGCCCCGTACACACGATCGGTTTAACTGATGAAAACCGTCCGATGGATGGTTTTCATCAGACAAACCGATCGTGTATGGTACCCATCGGTCTTTTTTCCATTGGATGGAAAAAATAGAACTTGTTTTAAAATTTTCCGATGGATCAAGAACCGATGGTAATTTGCGATCGTCTATGGGCAAGTCCATCAGTTAAAAAACCCACGCATGCTCAGAATCAAGTCGACGCATGCTCAGAAGCATTAAACTTCATTTTTCTCGGCTCATCGGAGTGTTTTACGTCACCACGTTTGGAACGGTCGGTTTTTTGACTGATGGTGTGTGGCCAAGACTGATGAAAAACAGTTTCATCGGATTTCCGATGGTCAAATCCATCGGACGAAAATCCATAGGTTATCCGATCGTGTGTACAGGGCTTAAGTCATCATACAGACGTTCATGTTCAAATAATTGTCATGAAATAGTTACAACAAGGATGCAGCATCCAATAAGATCAGTGTTCCCAACCCAGTAAACATCACTAAAACATAGTAATCAAGAATGTAGCGTAGTTGGGGAGACTTTACTGTCTCCTGGCAGCATCCTACCCAAAATTTTGCCACATGACATACAGAGCTGATAGCACGACAATTCAAAAATAAATGTAGCGATAACCCTAGCTAAGAAAGAGCCGCTGAAATGATTTGTTTGGGCCCTGCACTGCTGTCAACCCCCAGCAATTGGCTCTAACCTCTCCTGGCACAGTCAGTAGGGGATGAAGGGAGGCCCGGAATGAAGAGACAGGAAAGAAAATAATGGAGGGCCGTGCATGACTAGGTGGAGAGGACAGACAGGTAGGGGTTAACAGAAATGGGAAGAAGGGAGAGGGAGCAGACTGAGTTGTTTTTTAATGAGAGGGGAGGAGCGCTTTAAATAACAGGGGGCGGGTACGTCCGGGATCATTCTGTGTGGGGACTGATAGGGAGAGGAAGTTTTGCACTTCTCTCCAGGAATCCTAAAATGGCATCCGTGGATCTCTGGCTAGCGCGGCTGAGGGCGGCTGCGGCGTTTAACGGGCCTGACTGGCTGGAGGCTCAGTTAGGTCCGCTTTTAGGTGAACAAGCGGGGGGGTCGGGGGAAAGCAGCAGAGTTCCGGAGCGCGGTCGCGGCCGCCGGAGCATTTTCCACCGCCGCCGCCGGGTCAGTCGCGCCACCCCAGGAGCCCACAAATTGACTCGCCGGCCCCCCCAGCTAAGCGTGCTACTGCTGGTGCTGTGGAGGGAGCCGGGCGGTGTATTCAGCGCGGTGCTGGGCGGGGCTACGGGCTGCGATGGCGCCCGTCCCTCGCCCTCGAGGCAGAGGACAGCAGTGATTTTGATCCCCCCTCATCTGCGAGGGGGGGATTCGGCGGGGGAGAAGCGGTGCCACGTCTGCAGGGCCTCTACCAGTCGAGGCTGGCGGTGTTCCAGAGGCAGTTGGGCGGAGTGAGAGGCAGGACGGTGGGGAGAGCAGTGCACGGCCTTCCAGGGGCTCATCCAGAGAGCGCAGGTGCAGTGGTGAGGTGACTGTCGGGTCACGGGGGAGAGACGTCCGGTCCGCGCAGAGGGGTCCTTCAACCCCCGGGCGGGCCTTGCCTGGGGGGGCTCATCGCATCCAATCCATGCCACCAGCCCAGGAGTCCAGGTCAGAAGGGGAGCTGTCCGGATCGGAAGGGGATGATCGGTTGGAGAGCAGCGGCTGTGGGGGTCGTGCCCAATCAGCCCGGTAAGTCGAACGCTATTGTCTCTGCTACTGATTTTACTGCTGCATTAGGTACATTGTTTGGGGTTGGGGGTTTGGGTACCATGGGGGGGTCCTTGCAGGTGATGGGGGTCCGGTTCCGCCTGTGGCGGGGGGGCGGGCGGCCCGCCTGCTCCTCCCGGGACAGGGGGTGAGTTGTTGGGGTTACTTGGGGGATTTCAGGATCTTTTGCGGAAGTTCTCGGGGGCGCAGGTGGGTTCTCTGCAGGTTACTCCTTGGGTCGGGGTCCCGACGGGGGTTACTGACGGGGGGGTGAGTCGGGGGGCCCCTGCAGGAATGTCATCTGACCCTTTGGTGGCGGTGCAGGTGAGTACGGCAGGGGGGGCCAAGGCGGTGGAGCCGGCTGCGAAGACCCGAGAGGATGTGGTACGTATTGCTGACGCGGCCAGGTGTGAAGTGTATGTGTGCTTTGAGGGTCCTTTGGGGGCTCACCTAAAACAGGAGGTGCGGGACAAGATCGGCAAGGGTAAGTATGTGGAGATCTTTTCTTTGCTGCCGCTTGAAAAGTTTAACTTGGATAGGGTAAAGCCTGACAATTCCAAGAAAGAGGATGAGGAGAAGAGGAGGTATAGGTTGATACCTAGGACCTTTGGGAATTGGTTGCAGGCGTTCGCCATTTTGGCCAGCTTGATTGGGGGAAAATCCCCGGAACACTGCTCTGCCTTGTTCTGTTACATGGATGCGATAGGGGAGGCGCATAGGGTGTATGGCGGGACTGCTTGGCTGCGTTATGACGAGCAGTTCCAGCAGCGGATGGCTGTCCGTCCTGCTCTGAGGTGGGACCACAAGGACATAAGTCTCTGGATGCGCCTTATGTCATCGGTGAGGACGCCTAGCCAGTTTCTTCAGGGGGGGTCGGGGGGACGAGTACCTCAGTGCCGCCGACCGGAAAAAAATGGGGGGTGTGCTGGCAGTACAGCGAGTGATCCTGCAGGTTTGGGGGATCCTGTCGTTTTAAGCACGAATGCTGGAGGTGCGGGGGTAATCACCCCCTGTCCCGTTGTTTTAAGAAAGGAAAGCGTGCCGGTGACGCTGCTCACAAAAGGGACAACGCCGGTGAGGGAGGAAAGGATGCGTTTTTTTCTAAGTAGGTACCCGGATAGGGCGGCTGCAGAGTTATTGACCAGGGGTTTTCGGAGGGTTTTAGGATACCGTGCTCTCTTGAGGTTGTGCCTCCAGTGGCACGGAATTTGAGGTCGGCGTTGGCTAACCCCGGGGTGGTTTAGGAGAAATTGGCGAAGGAGGTGGCTTTGGGCCGCATGGGGGTGCCATTTCGGGAGAAACCTTTCGGTCGCCTGGTGGTGTCTCCGCTAGGGGTGGTGCCTAAGAAGGAACCGAAGAAGTTTCGGCTTATCCACCACCTGTCTTTCCCAAAAGGGGGGTCAGTCAATGACGCCATTGATCCAGAGGCGTGTACGGTGTCGTATATGTCTTTCGATGCGGCTGTGGGTTGGGTCAAAAAATATGGGCGCGGTGCGCTCATGGCCAAGGCTGATATTGAGTCTGCTTTTCATCTTCTGCCGGTACACCCAGACAGCTTTTGGCTGTTGGGGTGCTGCTGGGGGGGGGGCGTTTTACATGGATCAGTGTTTGCCTATGGGATGCTCCATCTCTTGCGCCATGTTCGAAACATTCAGCTCCTTTTTGGAATGGGTGGTTCGGGACGTGTCCGGTGTGGATTCTGTTATCCATTACCTGGACGATTTCTTATTTGTGGGCTCCCCTTCCTCCAAGGTATGTGCGATTTTATTAGCTACGTTGCAGCACGTGGCAGGAAGGAGTGTAGATTGCCCCCGGAAAAGGTGGAGGCCCTTAGGGAGGAGATTAGGGAGACGATGGGGATGAAGAAGGTGCAACTGCGTGGACTGCAATCCTTACTGTGTAAGTTAAATTTTGCGTGTAGGATCATTCCCATGGGGCGGATTTTCTGTCGGGGGCTGTCGGCTGCTACGGCCGGGGTGCGTGCCCCTTCGCACTTCATTCGGCTTCAGGCGGAACATAGGGAGGATTTGAAGGTGTGGCACTCGTTCTTGGAAACCTACAATGGGCGTTCGTTGTGGATGGGTGGCCCGGTGAGCAACTTTGATTTGGAGTTGGTCACTGATGCTGCTGGGTCCACGGGCTATGGAGCATTTTTCCGTGGTCGGTGGAGTGCCGAGGCTTGGCCCAAGTCCTGGGTGGAAGCGGGATTTGTGCGTAACCTGGTGTTGCTGGAATTGTTTCCAGTGGTCTTGGCTATGGAACTGTTGGGAGCGCAGTGTAAAGACTTGAAGATTAGATTGAACTCTGACAACATGGGAGTGGTGGAAGTCATTAATCGGACTACCGCTTCTTCAAAGCCGGTGATACGGTTGCTGCGCCATTTGGTCCTGCGGTGTTTGCAGTTGAATATTTTTCTTTATGCGGTACATATCCCCAGGGTTGAGAACACTTTGGCTGATTCACTGTCTCGGTTTCAGTGGGACCGTTTCAGGGAACTGGCACCGGCAGCGGAGAGGGATGGGACACCTTGTCTGGGTTGGCTCTGGGAGGTTGCCTTGGAGCCGCGGCAGGCTGGATCAGGAGGTCGGTAAGTGGACTGATGTGGGGTGCGTATACCAAAATCTGGAGAGAGTTGGCTGCGTTCATACGGCTTGCGGATGCAGAGCTGGACGTGGCAGGGACCAGATTGCTGGTGGTTTGTTTTGTAACCAGGCACATGGAAGCCGGAGGTTCGGTCTCTGGGATTGAGAAGAAACTAGCAGGATTGGCATTTCTGTTCAAGCTTCAGGGAGTGCCGGATTTCACTAAAGACTTTTGGGTGAAACAGGCGCTAAAAGGGTATCGGAAAGATCACTCGCAGAGGGACACACGGCGGCCGGTTTCCTTTGCCATTTTGCAGGTGCTTTGCGAGGGGTTGGTCAATGTGTGTTCCTCGGTGTATGAGGTTAAGCTGTTCTCTGCGGCTTTTTCTGTCGCATTTTTTGGTGCTTTTAGGATGGGGGAGCTGGTGTGCCCGTCAAAAAGGAGGGCTGGGGGATTGATGGTTCAGGACGTGGATGCTGGGGACGATAGGGTGAGACTGAAGTTGAGGAGGTCGAAGACAGATCAAAAAGGGAAAGGTGTGGTGGTGCAATTGTTTTCCCTGCCCGGGTCTCTGGTTTGCCCAGTGAGGGTCGTGAGGGAGTTTTTGGAAGTCAGGCCAACTGGGGGGGGGGGCATTTCTGGTTCATGGGGACGGTTCGTTTCTGTCACGTTCTCAATTTGTGGCAGTTTTCCGCAAGTGTCTGAGGGCGGCGGGGTACGACTGCACGTTATTTGCTTCACATTATTTCCGCATCGGGGCGGCTACGGAGGCGGCCCGATGCGGTTTGGATGAGGCGGAGGTGAAACGGATTGGGAGGTGGGAGTCCAGGAGGTTTCGTTCATATGTTCGCCCCCAATTGTTGGATGACCAAAGGGAGGTGGGGGGGGGTTGAAGGATTGGGGTGTGCATTGTTCTGACATGGGGGTAGGTGTTTTTTGACTGCTGTTTGAATAGATTTGTTGTGTTTCATTTCAGATGGAGGTTCGACACGCCTCATCTGGATTTTGGGGCATTCGTATGTTTTTTGGGGGGCCAAGAGGGCGGACGTTCGGCAGGGCGGCAGGCAGTTGGGGATACCCAAGAGGGAGGCTTGCGTTAGGTGGATAGGCATCCCGGGGCTAGTGTGGAGTAGGGTGGTGCCAGAGTTATTCCGGTATGCCCGGTTGGATAGACCGCCGGATGTGCTGGTTCTCCACGTGGGGGGTAACGACTTGGGGGTCAGGGCTATTGGGGCCTTGCTCTCGGCGGTGAAGACTGATTTTTTGACACTCAAGGGGGCTTTTCCGGGGACTTTGCTGGTGTGGTCGGATGTGGTCGCACGAACCTCATGGCGGATGGCGAGATCGGTAACTCGGATCAATAAGGCGCGGATCAAGTTGAACAAACTGGTGGGCAGGTTCATTACGGCTAATGGAGGGTTGGTGGTGCGGCACTTGGAGTTGGAGGTTAACGTGGGGATGTACTTGAGGAGGGATGGTGTGCATCTTTCGGATGTGGGGATAGATTTATGGGCTATGGGGATCCAGGATGGCATTCAGCGTGCCCTGTGGGTGTGGCGGGGCCCTTAAGGGTAAGGGGTTACCCTTGCAGGCTGTGGCGGTGTCTTTGGTCTTTGACGGTGGCAGAAAACAGATGGTATGGAAGTGGTGGGGGCTCATCGGTGGTATGTGCCCCTCTGGTGTATTCCAGTGGAACGGTGTCCGCTGGAGTACGGGTATGGTTGCACTGCGGGAAGGGGTTGTCTCCGAGCTGTGATTCGGCTGGAGGCCTGGTATGGTTCTAAAATTTGGTCCCGCAGTGTTATTGGTGTAAAAAAGGGTTCAAAAGTTCAGGGGTACCGTCAGAGACCAACAGACTGGGAGTTATAATGTTTAAATGTGTTAATAAAGTTATTGAAGAAATATAATTTTATATTGGAGTTTTTCTACCTAATATTGTTTTAATAAAAAAGGCTGTTGTGGCCAGTTATACTCCAACTCTGGTGTGGTCTAAGTTACTATAGATTGGCTAAGTTAAGGTATAGGTTAAATAAGGGTAACTGGTATAGGTAATGTGTGGGGAGGGATCTCGAGTACACTGGTCATGGGATTGTGTAACCTGTAACTCTTGGAGGCACAATCATGCAATAAACACAGCAATATGTTATAGCTATCAATAACCGTCTCTCCTGCACAGTAAGGCTGGGTTCACACTTGTGCGACACGACAGCCGTCCTTCTTTGGATCCGACTTTGCCCTGCGACATGAAGCCGGCATATGTACGATGTACTCCATACTCATTCACATAGGGTGGGGGGCCGGGATCTGGGGGCCCTCTTATTAAAGGGGGGCTCCCGGATTCCGATAAGCCCCCCACCCGCAGACTCCGACAACCAACGGCCAGGGCTGTCGGAAAGAGGCCCTGTCCTCATCAACATGGGGGAAGGGTGCTTTGGGGTGGGGGGGCCGCAGGTCACCCCCTGCCCCAAAGCACCAAACCCCCCATGTTGAGGGCATGCGGCCTGGTACGGTTCAGGAGGGAGGAGGGGCCGCTCTCTCGTTCCCCTGCGGCCTGCCAGGTTGCGTGCTCGGATAAGGGTCTGGTTTGGATTTTGGGGGAACCCCCACGCCGTTTTTTCGGCGCAGGGGTTCCCCTTAAAATCCATACCAGACCTAAGGGCCTGGTATGCTCTTGGAGGGGAACCCATGCCGGTTTTTTATTTAAAATTTGGCCTGGAGTTCCCACTCAAGAGCAGCACAGCACAAGTCGCATGCCAAAGTCGGATCATGCAAGACTGCGGTCTGACTTTGATCCGACTTCATTGATAGTCAATGGGCTGAAGTCGGATCAAAGTCGGACCAAAGTAGTACAGGGAGCATTTTCAAAGTCGGACCGACATGTGTCGGACCGTTAAGACGCCTCAATGACACAAACACAGGTGTACTTAACCCTGGCACTTTTACTGAGAATATTGGTTAAGCATAGAAACAGTATACGTGAACACATGCAGAGCCCTGCAATGAAAAGGGTACTTTTGCAAACAGACAGATATAATAAAAGAAACAGTCCCCGCTGCTGCTATTCTACCTCGTGGGTAAAAATGGCACCCAGAAATGTCTACTCTACTAAGTCAGGCCTGACTGTACTATGTAGAAGTTCTGCAGGAAAAGATCTTCGCTAGCAAACGGTGGTGCGTGTTTTGAAGAACAACAAGTTATAATCCACAAAGAGGAAAAGGGTCTTGAACTTGGTGAACACAGTATAAGTCTTAGAGACTCCTAGACACTCAAAGCACTGTCCCTCCGGTGTGTGTCTACAAGCACTAAAGTTAGTTCCGAACAACAGTTATCTGGCCTAGGAGATCCTGTGTTTGTCTCTGAGCAGGTGCTCTCTCACCCAACCGGACCAGTCCGTGTCTGTATCTTCCATTGCTGTGTCTCGGTACACAGATCCCACGATACCCGGGTCTTCGGTCCTCCTCCCAACAGCACAGCAGCAGTCGGATGATGTCCCGCAAGCTCCTGGGTGAAACGGAAGGCTCTTTGGAGAAAAGTCCCGGCTTCAGGCCTTGTCACACAGCAGACTCGAACAACAGTTCCACTTGCTGGCCGGGCGGTGTCTAAAGAGACCGAACTCAGTCCCGCCCCCCAGTTAAATAGCCCACCCCAGCAGTCCTTGCGCGGGGCAATGCACCTTGGGTGTCTCGTGGCATTCTGGGTACGGTAGTCTCTGAGTCCTAAAAGCAATACCCCGCTACATAAATAAGAGGAGAAAAGAAGAAAAAAAAAAAAAAGCAAAGGGAAGGGGGCGGTGTAAAAGGGGGGTGGGAGGGAAAAAAATCAGAAAAGAGCAGAGTTGGGTGTGTCCCTTCCCCCCCGGTCCCCTCTCACGAACCTGCCACAGCATGCTGTACTTTTTTAATGGCGTAAACTAGGCTCCTTGAGATACATTATTTTTTTCTTGCATATGCATATCCTTTATAATTAGCACTTTAGATTTCGAACGTTCGAGTCCATTGTATTTAATAGGGTTCTAAAGTTCACGCGAACATTCTGTCTGTTCGCAGGTTCTGGTGCGAACCGAACAGGGGGGTGTTCGGCTCATCCCTGACCATGACCCCTATTTGTATGCATAGGTCTGAGCTACAGTGATATATGCTACTGTTCTTTTCCTATTAATAAAAATGTAAACTTTTAAAATCCAGAAAAATTTGTTTTGACTCAAAGGCTGCGCTTACACCTGTGCGTTTCATAAACATGTGACAAAACACACAGAAATGCATGTTTTGCCATTGTTTTCAGAAACGCTCTGCAAGCTCGCATTGCACTTGTGGTGCCATCGATTGTTAATGACACCCCAAACGCGGTTAGCAGACATGTGTTTCGGCATGTTTGTAGCGCAACAAAATGCCCTACAAACATGCCAAAACACACATTGAAAAAATGTGTGATGCTCCACAACTGAAAAGGTTCTGGAGCTACTTATGGAAGTTTTTTGCATGTAGGGTATTCCATTCAATTGAATGGCCTGCCCAATGTGCAATGCAATATTTGAGCATGCAGCCTGGCAGGCCAGGAAAAGGGAGGGATGAGCGAATGTCCCCCCCTCCTGAACCATACAAGGCCACATCAACTTGTCCCCATGTTAATGGGGACAAGGTACTCTTCCCCACAACCCTGACCGGTGGTTGTGTGGGTCTGCGGGGGGAGGGCTTAATGGAAAATGGATCCCAGATTCTGGCCCCCCCATGGGAATGAGTATGAGGTACATTGTAACCCTACGCATTCACCAAAAAAAGTGTCAAAAATACATAAAAACATAGGGACAGTTTTTGACAATTCCTTTATTACAAAAAAACAAAAACAATGTCCCCAAAGTAAATCCAGTGTCAATTATGATGAACGGCACTGCCGCCAGCCCGAGAAAAAAAAAAAAGATCCACACCCGACAAAGGCTCCCACCGTCTGACAGCTCCGCTGTTTCAGAGTTCTTAAATAACTAGGGGGCGGGGCCACCCGATGACATTTCTGGGTGACCCCGCCCCTTGTGATGTCATTGACCCGGGGCATGCTGGGTCGATGATGTCACAAAGGGGCCCTGGGTCGGTGGCAATGTTCATCGCAATTGGTGCTTTGGTTTACATTCAGCTGTTAGCAGGGAGCCCCGCTGACAGCTAATGAGTCATCAGTTGTTAGGGACACGGCGGCCGCCCATTCCTTGACAACCGGCTATTCACAGTTTGTTAAAGTGTAAGTTCACCTTTACAGAAAATCTGTACATGCATTTAGGAAATTAATCCATGGGGATTTCATATCCCCGGACCGGCAAAGCGGCTATACGATGTGTGACAGCGGGAGATCGCGGCAGTCATGGTCAGCGAGACCAGGGGGGATGGAGAGAGGGTCCAGTGTAAGTCCACCTTACAGATTTTTTGTAAAGGCATTTTTGCTTCCGGTCTATTGAAGTCTACTACATGCAAAAACGCAATCTGCTGCGGGAAAGAAAGTCCCTGACCTTTTCCAAAAACGCATAGATGTGAACGTGTCCAATAGGAAACCATCCTAAATGGACTGTAGTGCATTTATGCAAAACGCACTAAAAAAAAAGATAGGTGTGAACCTAGCCTTAGTGAATGTGGTGAAATTTCACTGTGCAAAAAATACCCAATTATGTGTAATGCCGCGTACACACAACCGTTTTTAATGTCATTGAAAAAAACAACGTTTTTCTCGACGTGATTCTTCTCAAGCCTGCCTTGTCTACACACTGTCATGAATAAAAATGCTCAAGCAAAGCGCGGTGACTAGGGATGAGCTCGGTGTTCGAGTCGAACACACGTTCGACTTGAACATCGGCTGTTCGCTCGTTCGACGAAGATTGAACGTTATGGGCCGTTCATGCCAAATTCGAGTGACGCGAACGGCCCACAATACACTGCGCCATCGCAGTGCAATCCCGGCGCTGTGATTGGCCAAGCATGCACTGTGATCCCGCATGCTTGGCCAATCACAGCGCCGGCAGCGAGGAGAGCCATAATTGGCCACAGGCAGGATGCCTGTGGCCAATCATAGCTCAGGGGGGTTTAGTACACGCCCCACACTATAAAAGGCCGCCAGCGCGGCGGCCTCGTGCAGTGTGTTCCGGCGTGCAGGGAAAGAGATAGATAGGCAGGGACAGTGTGTTCTGGGTTCTATTTTTTTCTCAGGCATCTGCAAGAGTTAGTGAGTGTTGTGTGCCTCTAGCACAGTATACACCTGGATCTAAACTTTATTGCTGTTCTCTTAGCTAGGTAGGCAGGCAGGGAAAGAGATACATAGGCAGGGACAGTGTGTTCTATGTTCTATTGTTTTCTCAGGCATCTGCAGGAGTTAGTGGGTGTTGTGTGCCCCCAGCACAGTATACACCTGTATATATCCGACATTGCTGTTCTCTAATATAGGCATCTGCAGGAGTTAGTGGCACAGTATACACCCGTATATACCCGTCATTACTGTTCTCTAATACAGGCATCTGCAGGAGTTAGTGGCACAGTGTACACCTGTATATACCCGTCATTACTGTTCTCTAATACAGGCATCTGCAGGAGTTATTGGCACAGTGTACACCTGTATATACCTGTCACGTACCTGACGGTGACGAGCCCGGATCTGCAGAGGGAGGCCTCTCTTACGGCTTCCACCGGCGGCCCCTGGTACTGAAGACAGGAGGCACGGAGGTAGAAGGGGTACGAGTGCCTGGCAGGATGGATCAAGGTAGAGTAGAGTCTGAAGACTGGGACGGATCCAGGCACCCAGGAAGTATGGCAGGCTGAACCGGAACCAGGAACACAGCAACTGGACTGGAACTGAAGAGGCAGACTGGACTGGAACCAGGAACAAGCAACTGGACTGGAACTGATGAGGCTGACTGGACTGGAACCAGGATACAGCAACTGGACTGGAACTGAAGAGGCAGACTGGACTGGAACCAGGAACAAGCAACTGGACTGGAACTGATGAGGCTGACTGGACTGGAACCAGGACACAGCAACTGGAGAGATTGGTCAGGCAAGCCGGGTCGGTAGAATTGGCTGGCGGCAAGGTACTGGAGGATCAGGCAGAAGATTGGTCAAACAAAGCCGGAGGTCAGAGGCAGGCAGGAAACTGGAAGGGTCAAGGTAAGCCGGGTCGGATGCAGGTAAATTCACGAATCAGGTCTCTTTGGGTACTACATGCTGTAGAGCAGACAGCAGGGACTGTCTGTCACAGGCATGTTTAAATAGCCCTTCTGGCGCGCTTTGTGGAGCGTGCGCGCGCCCCCGCTAAGCGCGTGCGCGCGCACGTGCTCGCCACCGCGCGCGCGCGTGGACGAGCCCGAGATTGGGAATCAGGAAGTCCAGGAATCCTGTAGCTGACAGGATTTCTATGACATTGCCCCCCCCAAGGGGCAGCCTCCGGATGCCCAGCCGGGTGAACCTTCCAGGGTGAGTCCTTTTGAAAGCCTGTACCAAACTCCTGGCATGGATATTCTCCTCGGGTTCCCATGAGTTTTCCTCGGGTCCGTAGCCCTTCCATTTAATTAGGAATTGGTTCTGGTTATTTCTTCTCCTGAAGTCCATGATAGCTTCTACTTCGAATTCCTGCTCACCGTCAATAATGATCGGATCAGGGTGATCCGGCTTCCGATCTGGAAACGGATTGGAGACTGTGGGTTTTAGGAGAGAGACATGAAAAACTGGATGGATTCTAAGAGAGTCAGGAAGTTCCAATTCATAAGCTACTTCATTAATTTTCCTCTTAACAGAGAATGGACCTAAAAATTTGGGGCCCAGTTTTTTAGAAGGGCATGCCATTCTTAGGTTTGTGGTAGATAGCCATACTTGGTCGCCGGGTACCAACACTAATTCACCCCGTCTCTTCTTGTCATAGATTGTCTTGTTGCGTTCTTGAGTCTTGGTCATGGTCTCTTGTAGAAGCTGGTTATTGACCGAGAAAATTTTTTACTTTTCCTGGACTGCAGGTACAGGACACTCAGGAAGGGAATTAGGCAGAAAAGTAGGATGAAAACCATAGTTTGCAAAGAAAGGAGTCTGGCAGGTAGCGGAGTGAATGGAATTGTTATACGCAAACTCGGCCAACGGAAGTAGGGAAAACCAGTTGTCCTGAGCAAAAGAGGAGAAGCATCGCAGGTATTGCTCGAGCGTCTGATTCGTTCTCTCCGTCTGTCCGTTGGTCTGTGGATGGTAAGCAGAGGAAAACGATAATTCGATTTTCAAGGTTTTGCAAAGGGATCTCCAGAATCGAGAGGTAAATTGAACCCCGCGATCGGAAACAATATTGGCTGGTACCCCGTGGAGTCTGACTATTTCTCTGATGAATACCTGTGCGGTTTCAGGAGCGGAGGGAGTCCCTTTCATAGGGATGAAGTGTGCCATCTTGGACAGACGGTCCACTATAACGAAGATGGTGGAATGGTTCTCAGCCGGGGGTAACTCGACAATGAAGTCGATGGACAACATTCTCCAGGGCCTATCTGGAACGGGTAAGGGTTTTAGTAGTCCCCAGGCCTTGGATCTGGAACCCTTGTTTCGGGTGCAAGTTGTACAAGAATCTACAAACCTCCTACAGTCTTCACGTACTCGAGGCCACCAGAAGGTGCGCTGTACCAGGTCAGTGGTCTTGGCAACGCCAAAATGCCCGGCCAGGGCGTGGTCGTGGCAGAGTTCTAATGCGGTTACTCTTAATTTCTCAGGTACGTAGATTCTGTCTTGGTACCACAATAGTCCATCCTTAACCTGCAATTCCGGCTCGGAGAACTGTCTCTGCCCGGTGGAAGCTTGTTTGATTTGAGTGAACAGGTTCTCCTGTAGAAGAAGGAAATTTCCGGGGGCAAGGATGGTATCAGGCGGAGAAGTCTCCTTGGACTTATGGAGTATCCGAGACAGGGCGTCAGGCTTAATATTCTTGGCCCCAGGACGATAAGTAACATGAAAAGAGAACCGGGAGAAGAAGAGTGCCCACCTGGCTTGCCGTGGATTCAATCTTCTCGCGGCTTTCAGGTACTCCAGGTTCTTGTGGTCAGTGAATATCAGAATCGGATGAGCCGCGCCCTCCAGCAGGTACCGCCATTCCTCTAGTGCAGACTTGATCGCTAGTAGCTCCCGATCCCCCACGTCGTAGTTCTTCTCCGCTGCAGAAAGCTTGCGGGAGAAGAAGGCTACTGGATGGAGCAAGGCTTTGACTCCCTGTCTTTGGGACAGTATTGCTCCTACCGCTATTTCGGAGGCGTCTACCTCAAGTACGAATGGTAGTGAGGAGTCTGGGTGTTTCAAGATAGAGGCCGAGGTAAATAGGGCCTTCAGGCATTCAAAAGCTTCTTGGGCTTCAGGAGACCAGTGAAAATGTGTTCCTTGCTTGGTGAGTTGAGTAATGGGTGCGATAATAGCTGAAAACCCCCTGATGAACTTGCGGTAGAAATTGGCGAATCCAACGAAACGTTGGATTCCCTTCTTGTCCACCGGTTCTGGCCAGTCCAGGATTGCGGTAATCTTTTGAGGATCCATCTTGATGCCCTCGCTGGAAATGATTAACCCCAGAAATGATATACTCTCTTGCTCGAACTCGCATTTTTCGGCCTTCGCATACAGGCCATGCTGGCGGAGCCGACCCAACACATTTTTGACATGTCTGCGATGAGAATCAAGGGAGGAAGAAAAAATTAAGATATCATCAAGATAAACAATAACAAAGAGGTCTAGGAAGTCCCGTAGAACATCGTTGATAAAATACTGGAAAGTGGCAGGGGCGTTACACAACCCGAATGGCATTACCAAGTACTCAAAATGTCCATACCGGGTACGGAAGGCGGTCTTCCATTCGTCCCCTTCTTTGATACAGATCAAGTTGTAGGCTCCGCGGAGGTCAAGTTTGGTAAAGATGGTGGCAGTTCCTAGTCTCTGAAATAGCTCTGGTACCAGGGGGAGAGGGTAGCGATTTTTTACTGTAATTTTATTCAATTCCCGGTAATCCACACAAGGTCGAAGGGTGTGGTCCTTTTTCTCTACAAAAAAGATGCCTGTGCCTGCTGGGGATGTGGAAGGGCGGATGAACCCCTTTTGCAAGTTCTCATCAACATAATTTTTTAAAGCCCCTTGTTCTACCTCTGTTAAAGGGAAGACTCTACCGAACGGAATCTTTGCTCCAGGAAGTAGGTCGATGGGGCAATCGTAGGCCCGATGGGGCGGTAGAGTCTCTGTCTTTTGTTTACTAAATACGTCAAGAAAGTCGTGGTAAACTTCTGGGATGGATTGACGGGTGCCATCTTCTGTGTCAATGCATAGTAACGAGGCCGGCCCAGGAGGTTTATATGAGCCACAGGACTGCTGGCAATAGGAAGAAGGAAAGGCAACTATTCCCGTAGTCCAGTTGATAGTGGGATTGTGGGCTTGTAACCAAGGCATACCAAGGATCAAGGGAAACAACGGAGAAGAGATGATGTCCAGACATAAGTATTCTTGGTGGGTTCCAGAGGTGGTAAAGATGGTAGCGGGTATAGGAGTGGTCTCCTGGGTCCCAGGTCCGGACTTAATGACGGAACCATCAGCCAGATGGACACGAAGTCCGTGGGTCTTGGTACGAAGGGGAATTTGGTGTTTAATGGCAAAGGTTGAGTCCATAAAGCAGCTGCATGCTCCGGAATCAATAATGGCGGGTACTTGCAAAGTCCTTCCTGGGAGCTGTAATGAAACAGAGAGGGCAAGGTGAGATGTGGTTTTGGCTTGTAGGTTAGTCATGTTAGAAGAAACTGAAAGAAACTTACGAAGCTTCAGGGGACAGGTTCTAACGAAATGTCCGGGTTCCCCGCAGTACAGGCACAGATTATTTATTCGGCGGCGCTGGCGTTCCTCAGGAGCGAGGGATGGACGAAGGAGCCCGAGCTGCATTGGTTCAGGCGTGTCAGATGTGGGAGTTGGAGGTGTAGCAGGAGCCGAGTACAGGTGACTAGGAGCCCGAGGAAGCATCCAGGTTGGGCGGGAGAAGCCAGTGGTCCTCTCAGCCCTCCGTTCCCTCAGACGTCGGTCAATCTGGATGGTTAGATCAATCAACAGGTTGAGTGTCTGTGGTACACCGACTCTAGCTAGCTCGTCCTTCAAGGAATCGGAAAGTCCTAAGCGAAACTGATGGCGGAGGGCGGCATCATTCCAATTGGTATCCGCACTCCACCGCCTGAATTCTGCCACATAGTCCTCCGCTGGTCTGCGTCCTTGTTGAAGGGAACGCAAGGCGGCTTCTGCGGTTACAGAGAGTTGGGGATCTTCGTATAGCTGGGCCATGGCATTGAAAAAAGCAGCGAGGTTGTTTAGTGATACATCCTTCTGTTCAAAGAGACGGTGGGCCCAGCTCTGAGGGTCTCCAGCGAGCAAAGAGACCACAAAGCCCACCTTGGTGGCCTCTAGAGAAAAGGTACGGGGCTGTAGGGCAAAGTACAGTTCACACGAATTCCGGAAGGCCCTAAACTTGCTCCGATCCCCGGAAAATCTTTCGGGTGTAGGAACCTTAGGTTCAGGAGGAAGCATGACCACTGTGGGTGAGGAACTTGTTCCGGCTGTAGAAGCAGAGGCGTGGGGCCCCTCTTGGATGGCAGCAGGATTGGTGAGGGCCCGCACTTGTTCTTCCAAGCGGGTGTAGCCTTGTTGAAGACTCTTGACTGCTTCAGACAAACCTGCCAGGTGCCGACAGAGTTCCTCCATAGGTGAGGCTCCCTGCCCGGGCTCAGACATGGCTGTCTGCTACTGTCACGTACCTGACGGTGACGAGCCCGGATCTGCAGAGGGAGGCCTCTCTTACGGCTTCCACCGGCGGCCCCTGGTACTGAAGACAGGAGGCACGGAGGTAGAAGGGGTACGAGTGCCTGGCAGGATGGATCAAGGTAGAGTAGAGTCTGAAGACTGGGACGGATCCAGGCACCCAGGAAGTATGGCAGGCTGAACCGGAACCAGGAACACAGCAACTGGACTGGAACTGAAGAGGCAGACTGGACTGGAACCAGGAACAAGCAACTGGACTGGAACTGATGAGGCTGACTGGACTGGAACCAGGATACAGCAACTGGACTGGAACTGAAGAGGCAGACTGGACTGGAACCAGGAACAAGCAACTGGACTGGAACTGATGAGGCTGACTGGACTGGAACCAGGACACAGCAACTGGAGAGATTGGTCAGGCAAGCCGGGTCAGTAGAATTGGCTGGCGGCAAGGTACTGGAGGATCAGGCAGAAGATTGGTCAAACAAAGCCGGAGGTCAGAGGCAGGCAGGAAACTGGAAGGGTCAAGGTAAGCCGGGTCGGATGCAGGTAAATTCACGAATCAGGTCTCTTTGGGTACTACACGCTGTAGAGCAGACAGCAGGGACTGTCTGTCACAGGCATGCTTAAATAGCCCTTCTGGCGCGCTTTGTGGAGCGTGCGCGCGCCCCCGCTAAGCGCGTGCGCGCGCACATGCTCTCCATCGCGCGCGCGCGTGGACGTGCCCGAGATTGGGAATCAGGAAGTCCAGGAATCCTGTAGCTGACAGGATTTCTATGACAATACCCGTCATTACTGTTCTCTAATACAGGCATCTGCAGGAGTTAGTGGCACAGTGTACACCTGTATATACCCGTCATTACTGTTCTCTAATACAGGCATCTGCAGGAGTTACTGGCACAGTGTACACCTGTATATACCCGTCATTACTGTTCTCTAATACAGGCATCTGCAGGAGTTAGTGGCTCAGTGTACACCTGTATATACCCGTCATTACTGTTCTCTAATACAGGCATCTGCAGGAGTAAGTGGCACAGTGTACACCTGTATATACCCGTCATTACTGTTCTCTAATACAGGCATCTGCAGGAGTTAGTGGCACAGTGTACACCTGTATATACCCGTCATTACTGTTCTCTAATACAGGCATCTGCAGGAGTTACTGGCACAGTGTACACCTGTATATACCCATCATTACTGTTCTCTAATACAGGCATCTGCAGGAGTTAGTGGCACAGTGTACACCTGTATATACCCGTCATTACTGTTCTCTAATACAGGCATCTGCAGGAGTTAGTGGCACAGTGTACACCTGTATATACCCGTCATTACTGTTCTCTAATACAGGCATCTGCAGGAGTTACTGGCACAGTGTACACCTGTATATACCCGTAATTACTGTTCTCTAATACAGGCATCTGCAGGAGTTAGTGGCACAGTGTACACCTGTATATACCCGTCATTACTGTTCTCTAATACAGGCATCTGCAGGAGTTTGTGGCACAGTGTACACCTGTATATACCCGCCATTACTGTTCTCTAATACAGGCATCTGCAGGAGTTAGTCGGTGTTGTGTGCCTCCAGCACAATATACACTACCCAATTGCTGGTTTTTCCCATCTCCCTGCAGGCCATTACTATGTCTGGAAGGGGAAAAAATTAAAAATATGAACAGCCGCACTCCAAAAAACCTTTGACGGTCGCCTTTATTGTAAAAAGATGGAAAATTACACCAAAATTCATCACAGCATAGTTTCATATTTCACACTGAAGGTCAGTGCTTAATCATCAGCTATGATTAAGCACTGACCTTCAGTGTGAAACATGTAAGCAGTTACCCTGGCTATGCTGTGATGAATTTTGGTGTAATTTTCCATCTTCTTACAATAAAGGCGACCGTCAAAGGTTTTTTGGAGTGCGGCTGTCCATATTTTTTATTTTTTCCTCTTCATATGCTACGTGCATTGCTGGCACCCACGGTAGTCCTGTCAATACGGATTGTTGGAGTGTATTCACCTGGAGCGGTAAAAATCTCTCTCTCACTATGTCTGGAAGGCCAACAAAGAGAGGCAGACAGTCACGAGCCAATAAAAGAGGGCAAGCAGGCTCTGTGTCTGGGGGGCAACAGTGCTGGTCTTGGACGTGGTGCATTGTCATCAGCACGTGGCCATGGGACACGCTTGTCCTTATTTTCAGCAGCTGGACATGTTGAGCCGCATCATGCCAAAGACTTGGTAGAGTGGATGACCAAGCCCTCCTCATCCTCCTCATCCTCTCTCACCCAGGCTCAGGGTACTGGCAAAGCAGCTGCCAAAGCGTCCTCTTCCCTCGTATCAATGTCATCATTAGTCACTCCTTCCCTAGACCCACCATGTCCTCCTGAGGAGTCCCCCAAACTGTTTGAGCACAGTGTTGGGTACATGCTCCAGGAGGATGCCCAGCGTTTCGAAGGGTCTGATGATGATACCCAGCTAGAGGAAGGCAGTAGCGTGAGCGCAGAGAGAGGGGATGCTCAAGAAAAGCAGCAATCTGGCAGTCATGTTCCAGCAGCTGCAGCATACTGCCAGATTGGCTCCAGTGATGAGGAGGGAGGGGATGATGAGGTCACTGACTCCACGTGGGTGCCTGATAGGAGAGAGGAGGAGGATGAGGAGGAGGCACATCTCCAACGAGGCAGGATGCCCTCCGGGGGCCAGCGTAAGGGCAGCACACTGACTGAATCACACCGCAGAGCTACGCCTGTGCAGGGAGCTGCCTCTGCCCGTTGTTCCAAAAGTTCTTTGGTGTGGGCCTTTTTTGAGTCGAGTGCATCAGATCGCACCGCTGCTATTTGCAACATATATCTCAAGCGTATCTCGCGTGGCCAAAACATCAGCCGCTTGGGCACCACTTGCTTGACTAGACATATGTTGACCTGCCATGCAGCTCGTTGGCAAGCGTACCTTAAAGACCCACACCAAAGAACAAAGCGGACCTCTCCTTGCTCCTCATCAGCTGGGATCTCCAACCCCACTATACCTTCAGTCCTCTCTGAAACCTGCACTGAGAGGACTGAAGGTGTAGAATTAGGTGTGTCACAGCCAAGTACTTGCGGGCACTCTGCTAGCAGTACACCAACGTCCGATTGTAGCAGGCAAATTTCCCTGCCCCAGCTGCTGGAACGTCGAAAGAAGTTCCCTCCCAGCCATCCACATGCCCAGCGGTTGAATGCTAGCTTGGCTAAATTGCTAGCAATTCAACTGCTGTCTTTTCAGTTGGTAGACTCGGCCCCCTTCCGTGAGTTTATGCAATGTGCGGTTCCTCAGTGGCAGGTTCCCAAACGCCACATTTTCTCACAGAAGGTGATTCCGGCTCTCTACCGGCATGTGGAAGGCAATGTCCATGCCTCGCTGGACAGGGCGGTCAGCGGTATGGTGCATATTACCGCTGACTCATGGTCCAGCAGGCATAGACAGGGACGTTACCTTTCTTTCACGGCCCATTGGGTCACTCTTTTGGCAGCTGGGAAGGATGCAGGACAGGGTGCAGTAGTGTTGGAGGTTGTTCCGCCACCACGCCTCCAAAATGCTACTACTGGTTGTGACAAACCTCTCTCCTCCACCCCCTCCTCTTCTTCTTCCTCCATGGCCTCTTCCTGTGCTTTGTCCTCGGAACCAGCGGTGATCCGTAGGCGTTCAAGGGGCTATGCAAGTACGCAGGCAAAAAGATGCCATGCCGTGCTTGCGCTGGTGTGTTTGGGGGACAGGAGCCACAATGGGGCAGAGGTTCTGTCAGCTCTGCAGGGGCAGGCCGAGAGGTGGTTGACGCCACACCAGCTAAAGCCAGGAATGGTGGTTTGCGACAATGGCACCAACCTCCTCTCCGCCCTCCGACAGAGACACCTGACCATGTGCCCTGTGTGGCTCACGTCCTTAACCTGGTGGTGCAGCGGTTCTTGGGCAGGTACCCAGCTTACAGGATGTCCTGAGGCAGGCCAGGAAAGTCTGTGTGCATTTCCGCAGATCATATAATGCCAGTGCTCGGCTGGCTGAGCTGCAAAAGGAGTTGAACCTGCCCAAGAACCGCCTTATATGTGACATGCCCACCAGGTGGAACTCAACGTTGGCCATGCTGCAGCGGCTGCACACGCAGCAAAGGGCCATCAATGAGTACCTGTGCGACTACGGCACCAGGACAGGGTCAGGGGAGCTCGGGTTTTTTTCACCACGCCAGTGGGGCATTATCAGGGATGCATGCACTGACCTGGCACCATTTGATGAGGCCACGAGGATGGTGAGCAGTGACAGTGCATGCATCAGTGACACTGTACCTCTTGTCCACCTGTTGGAGCATACGCTGCGTGGAATAATGGACAGGGCACTTGAGGCAGAACAGAGGCAGGAAGAGGAGGACTTCCTTGCCTCTCAAGGCCCCCTTTACCCAGACAGTGTTCCTTGTGTCCCACCCATCACACAGGAAGAGGACGAGGAGGAGGAGGAGGAGGAGGATTGTGTCAGCATGGAGGTGGAGCATGGCACTCAGCATCAACAGCAGCAGTCTTTTAGGGATGATTTACAGTCCCAACAAACCCGTGGACTTGTACGTGGCTGGGAGGAGGTGGCTGCGGATCATGTCGTCCTTAGTGACCCAGAGGACTCCGGACCGAATGCCTCAGCTAACATACGCTGCATGGCCTCCCTGATCCTGCAAAGTCTGCAGAAGGATACTCGTATTCTTCGGATCAAGGAGAGGGACCATTACTGGCTGGCCACTCTCCTTGATCCACGGTACAAGGGTAAGGTTGCAGACCTGATCTTGCAGTCGCAGAGGGAGCAGAGGAGGAGTCAACTCTGGGAGGCCTTGCAGAAAGGTCTGTGCAACGCGTTCCCAGAGACTGGGAGGTTACAAACTCCTGGTCCTGGACAACGAGTTGCTGAGGCTTCGGTCAGTAGCAGAAGAAGCGGTGGAGAAGGTGGCCGTCTGACCGATGCGTTCAGACAGTTTTTTAGTCCGCAGCCCCAAGGTATGATCGGTTCCAGCAACCATCGCCAGCGTCTGATATACATGGTGCAGGAATACCTAGGGGCAAGGTCAGACTTGGACACCTTTCCCACCGAAAATCCTCTGGCTTACTGGGTCTTGAGGATGGATCACTGGCCAGAGCTTGCACAGTATGCAATTGAGCTACTGGCCTGTCCTGCATCCAGCGTTCTTTCGGAACGCACATTCAGTGCTGCTGGAGGCTTTGTCACAGATCACAGGGTGCGCCTGTCCACCGACTCGGTTGATCGACTGACCTTCATAAAGATGAACCAGTCTTGGATCACCACCAGCTACCAAGCACCTGAAGCTGATATAACAGAATAATTTATTTTCAAATGTCACATCCCTTCTAAACTGATGCTAATGCTGAGTGACTGTCCTGTTATGTTGACTGACTATCCTCCTCCTCCTCAATGATCCGATTCTTGATGATAGCTTGGAAGAACTTTTTTGTTTCTGGGTGCCGCCACCAGTGGCTAAGGCCCAATTTTTCAGCCCCTGTTTAACAGGGGCGTGTAATTACAATTTTTGATGCAATACTTTGCAACAGGGCTCATTGCTGTGCTCCTAGTACAGTATCTGTGAGGGGTTGCAGTGTTGTGGCACCAGTGCCTAAGGCCCAATTTTTCTGTCCCTGTTTAACAGGGGCGTGTAATTACAATTTTTGATGCAATACTTTGCAACGGGGCTCATTGCTGTGCTCCAAGTACAGTATCTGTAAGTGGTTGCAGTGTTGTGCCACCAGTGCCTAAGGCCCAATTTTTCTTCCCCTCTTTAACAGGGGCATGCAATTACAATTCTTGATCTAATAATTTACAGTAGGGTCCATTCATGCGCCCACC